>JARYGA010046560.1:95000-695000 GCA_030545235.1 Helianthus tuberosus
CGTGGGAGCTTTGAATCATTAACAAACTCGTGAAAAAACTCGCTGCGGATATGCACACATACATCCTCTTAAACTATATTTTTAACATACATAAAATATTGCCCTGAACTATATTTTTGTGAGGACCTTTTGTCATCGATGTTGTGCTCAGAAATGCGCGGAAGTTAATCCACTTTGTCTTCCTCATACATCCTCTATAACCTACTAATAATTTGATCTTGGCATATATTTAAACCATGTCTTGCGACCTTCTCTAATTTGATCTTTTCTTCAATCTATCTTTTCAATAAATCATCACTTTGATTATCAAACATCTCACATCTCACATCTCAGAAAATGTTGGGAAGTGTCTGCACCAGAATATCTTGAAATTTCAACTTCTGGAATATACTTAAACAAATAGTCAGCAGGCTTTCTTGTATCTATGTTTTTCAACTCCTCTTCAAAATCCTTTATGTTCATAAGTTTAGGTGGTTTATGATAGGTATCTGATTGTCTTCGAGCCTCCAACTTTCCCGCCATCAAACTTACTTTTCAAAGCCGCCCACAAAGATTTTGATGTTTTATCCTATCGTCATCGAAGCAAAGAAATTATGTCATTTTTTGTTCGTTAGAGAAATCAACTTTAACATCTTTAGTATAATTAACAAATGATATTTCAACACCTTCATTACTTTTCAACACTTTCTTACTGTTTAAAACTATATTTTCCATCTTTCACTTAAATACAAACATACTTACTTGGCCGTCACCTCCCAAAATCGTTTTAATTAAAATGCCTAAGTTTCTCGTTCTTCATCAATGAATAATTTCCTACAAACATGTGATTTAATATTCCTCTTTGAAACCAACGAAACTCATCTTACAAATTACAGTGCGGTCACACTTGGTTCTTCATAAAGCCTTGCGTCTTCATGACTTCATCAAACTTAAGATACCATTGACATGATGCTTGCTTCAAACCGTATATGGATTTCTTCAGCTTGCAGACAAGATGTTCTTGACCTTCATGTTTGAACCCTTCAGGTTGCTTCATGAAAACGTCCTCATACAAGTCTCCATTGAGGAAAGCAGTCTTGACATCCATATGATGTACCTCTAAATCAAAATGAGCTACTAGGGCCAAGACGATCCTTAAGGAATCTTTTCGAGAGACGGGTGAAAATGTCTCTTGATAATCGATTCCCTTTTTTTGAGAATAGCCCTTTGCAACCAATCTTGCTTTATATCGTTCAACGCTTCCATCCGGATTTAGTTTTGTTTTGAAGACACATTTACATCCTACGGGTTTAACACCGTCGGGTAATTCAACCAAATCCCAAACGTCATTTTTCTTCATGGAGTCAAGCTTCTCAATCATAGCTTTGTTCCATTCAGGTCACTCCTAATGGCTTCATTGTAAGAGGTAGGATCTGTAAACTTTCCATCATCTGATACGGCTTCAGCTAGGTTGATTCTCAACTTCTACATTGGAGGGTCCTTCATTCTGTAGGTCCCGTAGTCTCGTAGGATCTTCACAAAACTGATAACTAATCAAGGATGCGGAATCTCCTTGATTAATCTTCGAACCAGAATCACACAAACACAACAACACACAATCTTTCAAACACAAACACAACAACACACAATCTTTCAAACATAAACACAACAACACACAATCTTTCAAACTGATCTTCTGTGATTATCAAACACTCGAAACGTTGTACAATCACTAAAGATCTACAAGAACTCACAGCCGATTTCTGTGTTTTCTCTACAACTCTCAAACTCGATCACAAATGCTCTCTCAAACGCCTGCTCAAATGTCTTGAAGTCTAACCTAAAACATGTAGCATAAGGTTGTTTATATACTCACAACCATGGCATACGTATTGGGCTCTGGCCCATGTACAATTACATATAAATTAGGGCCTAACAGACTTAATACAAAATTAGGGCCTAACAGACTTAATACAAACATAGTCCAATCTTCTGCGTAATATCCAAAGACCAAGCCGAAGCTGTTGTCACATAATATGCACCAACAAACTCCCCCTTGACAATAGCTTGAAAAAAAAATATCTAGACGATAGCTATTGATGCCTAATAGTATTGTAATTTTCAATTCCAGTATCAGCTTGTATTAGATGCATACTATATATAAGAAAGAGTAAGTCGCAATGCTCGACGTTTTTATCAATATGTGTGTTATGTGATTGGTTGCATTAAATATTATTTTTAATATTAATAATTGGCAAATGTTTGAAATTCAGATGGACAACGAAGTGAATCAGGAAAACCAAAACAATGAAAAACAGAATAACAACGATAACCCGAATAACAATAACAATGGAAACCAAGTGGATAATAGTGCCATTCAACACATAGTGGCACAAGGAATTATAGAGGTAATGCCATTTATTATTCAAACTGTTAAGGAAGCTGATAATAAAAGTAATAATGGCAGTAAGCGACCCACTGAACCAGATCACAGCGTAAACAATGGACCAATACTTCAAGTGCCCATTCCCAAAAGAAGAAGAACCATATCTTATGGTTGTTCTTACAAAGAATTCTGGTCTTGCAAACTAATAGAATTCTCGGGCAATGAAGGACCCATTGCAACTTTACGCTGGATAGAAAAGACTGAGGCAGTCTTAAAAATAAGCAAATGTGCGGAAGAGGATAAGATAATGTTTGCTTCCAATCTGTTTAAGAACTCAGCCTTAGAATGGTGGAACACTATCCTGCAGTCTAGGGGAAGTGACAGGGTTTACAATATAGAATGGGAAGAATTTAAGAATATGGTGGAAAGGAAATTCTGTCTTCCCAATGAAAAAGAACAGATAGCAAATATGTTCCTGAACCTTAGAATGACTGGAGTGGATAGTAAGGGTTACACTACTACATTCTTTGAATATGCTAGAATAGTACCAACTCTTGCCTCACCAGAACCAGTATTGATCTCCCGTTACATCTGGGGGTTAATCGGGGAGACTAGGCATGTAGTCAAGGCAGTTAGACCCCAAACCATAGAGGAAGCTGTAGAACTAGCAAATACCTTGACTAATGAATTAGTTCGTACACGAGAAGAAGACCAAAGGAGGAACCTAGCTCAAAGGTTTACCCAGGAATTCCGTTCTGGTAATTCCAACCGTGGGAAAAAAGTAGGTTCTACTTCTGCACCTTACTGCAAGGCCTGCAAGAAGAAGCATTCAGGAAGATGCTCCACCTACTTCAATTACTGCAAGATACCAGGACACAAGGAGGAAGACTGTAGGAATAAACCTAATAATGGGATGTGCTTCAACTGTGGAGAAAAAGGTCATATCAAGCCGAACTGTCCGAAACTAGCTCCAGCCACGAACAACAAGACTACTAAAAATGCTAGAGCATTTGTGCTGACTGCGGAATAAGCAAAGATGATTCCGGACGTGATTGCCGGTACGTTTTTAGTTAATGATGTTTTTGCGTTTTTGCTAAAGTATTATTTGACTCTGATGTGAACCAAAGTTCTATTAATACTTCATTCTGCAAACTTCTCAATCAACCATTAACTAAACTCTCACAAGAATGTCAAGTAGAAACAACAAATGGAGAAACCATTAAGATTTCTGAAATCTTGCAGGGAGCAAGAATAGAATTTTTAAATCAAAAGTTTATTGCAAACCTTTACCCAATTAATCTGGCAGGATTTGATGTTGTATTAGGAATGGATTGGTTAATAGCCAATAAAGCCAGTATTTTATGTGATCAAAACTCAATCCAAGTAAATTCACCAAAAGGTGAAAAGATCACAATTAAAGGAGACAAACCATCTAGATCCACGAAATTCATTTCTGTAATGAAAACAGCCAGTTATATAAGAAAAGGATCATTAGTGTATTTCATTTCTATAATCACTAACACTAAAGGAAAAGAACTGAAGGATATTCTAGTAGTATCCCAGTTTTCAGATGTGTTTCCGGAAGAATTGCCAGGACTACCGCCGGACAGAGAAGTTGAATTCAGAATCCATCTGCTACCAGGAACAGCACCAATTGCCAAAGCACCCTACCGGTTGACACCCACAGAAATGCAGGAATTAAAGAAACAATTGGACGAATTGTTGGAGAAAGGATTCATACAGCCAAGTTCATTGCCATGGGGAGCACCGATACTGTTCGTCAAAAAGAAGGACGGATCAATGCGAATGTGCATTGATTACCGTGAATTGAACAAGGTCACGATTAAGAATCGGTATCCATTACCGAGAATCGATGATTTGTTTGTCCAGTTGCAAGGACCTCGATTTTTCTCGAAAATCGATTTACGATCAGGATATCATCAATTAAAGGTACAGGAAGACGACATTCCTAAGACCACTTTCAGAACAAGGTATGGCCATTATGAATTTACTGTCATGCCATTTGGTCTAACCAATGCCCCAACTGCATTTATGGACATGATGAACCGAATATGTAAGCCATATTTGGATAAATTCAAAATTGTCTTTATAGATGATATTCTCATTTATTCTAAAAGTAAGGAGGAACATGCAAAGCATTTGCACGCACTTCTAAGTTTATTGAGAAAGGAAAAGTTTTATGCAAAGTTTTCAAAGTGCGAGTTTTGGTTAGAACAGGTACAGTTTCTTGGACATTTAGTTAATCATAAAGGAATTCATGTGGATCTCACCAAGATCGAGGCGATTGCCAAATGGAAAACCCCTGAATCACCAACCGAGGTTAGAAGTTTCTTAGGATTGGCCGGTTATTATAGAAGATTTATTCGAGATTTTCTAGAATATAGTGGCTGATACTTTAAGTCGAAAGTATCATAAAAAGCCAAAAAGAGTGTGTTCTCTTAAGTTAAACATGCAGGTAGATTTAAATGAACATATTAGAGAAGCACAAGAATCAGTAATCAAGAATGATACTGAAAAGTTAAAAGGAATGATTAAGGAATTAGAGCAAGGAACTGATGGAATTTGGAGATACCATAAGAAAAGAATGTGGGTACCTAAATTAGGAGACATACGCCATTGTATATTAGAAGAAGCCCATAAGTCTAAGTATACGATGCATCCTGGAAGTGATAAGATGAATCAGGACTTAAGAGAATCAGGACTTAAGAAAGAATTTTTGGTGGATAGGAATGAAAAAGGATATAGCAGCTTATGTCTCTAAGTGTTTAACCTGTTCACAAGTCAAAGCTGAGCATCAGAAACCGTCAGGATTGTTGCAGCAATTAGAGATGCCAGTATGGAAATGAGAATTGATAACAATGGATTTTGTTACCAACTTACCCAAAACCAGAAAAGGTAATGATACAATCTGGGTGATTGTAGTCAGGCTAACTAAGTCAGCTCATTTCCTACCAATGAAGGAAATGTTGGATTCTGTATGCCCAAGAAACATATTAAATTGATGTAGCTAGTACGTTATGATCCAAGTCGAGTCATATCCAAATACAATCTAGACAAACACTTATAATATTTATTTGTGATATGATCAAACAAATAAATATTAACACTTAGAATATTTAGAAATTGGTTATGCACCTATTGTTATGTATGTTGTGCTTGTGTGGTTGCTTATTGTATTGTTTGGATGATATTTAGATATGCATGCTTAACAAACTAATAATCAACAACAAGCTTAAAATTGGTTCTTAAAAAATCATAAAATTGGTTAATAAAAGGTTATTAAAAATTAATGATTTTATAATAAAATGGGTTTTATTAAATGAACCTTTAAAATTTGTTTTCACAAAAGTACCAAGGATTTGAATGTATGCAAATGTATGGTACATAAAGTTTTCTAAACTAGAATTTTGAAAACTCAAAATCCCTTTTATAAAACAAGTCAAACACCATCCTTTTATACAACACTCGAATCACTTGGGAACTCTTATTGTGGGATAAATGTCACCTAACCACATTTGAGGGAACTTGTATATTCAAGGTGGGTTTACCATGTTTGTGGGATAAAGGTCACCTAACCACTTATGTGTATAAACTCACACGTGTGTGTAAGTTGGACGACTTGATTTGGAAACCATGAACTTAGGGTCACCGAAGCGTGGCGAACAAAAGGTGTTGAGGGGATTAAACATGCCAACTAAACATAAAGATGTTTAACCGATCCCATATGGCTAGAAGTTGCAAAGGGTTGCAATTGTCAAACGTTGACTACCTTGTTAATTTAAATAGAGGGATAAAGGTCACCTAACCAATATTTAAATGTAACGTTGGATTCTAGATTTTAATTATTTATTGTCTATGAGACATAAAAGGGTATTAATGATTAAAATATAATAATATCGAAAATACTAAAATTGAACCTTGTTAAATTTTGTAGATGGCCGCTAACAATATTACCCAAACCGTCCATAACCTATCACTAAAAATAATCCTTAAAAAGGATCGTATCAATCAAAACACTTTATGGATTAATGTCGAAACTTAAGAATCGTTCTCAAGTAAGAAAAGATATCCTATGTGTTGAACGATCCTAATCCCGATGAACATCTTATGGAAGATAAGGATGCCTATAACTATTGGATTAAGTATATCGAGTATACTATGAAAGCCTCTTGCCTCATGTTAGGAACTATGATTCCCGAGATTCAAAAGGATTTTGAGCATCATAGGCATACGACATGATTAACCAATTGTAGGAAGTGTTCCTAAGGGTAGAACGCTTCGAAACTGTTCGAGCGCTTCATGCATGTCAAGGTAAAAATAGAAATTTTTAATTATTTGATATACAAAATTATATTTATTAAACAAGTCGGGGTTTTGAAAAATATAACTTTTTATTTTTATTTTTTTACTATACAAAGTTACATTTATATAACCCGTGTAATACACGAAGTTTGTAAAGATATTGCTTTTTATCATTTTCTATGTAAAATAAGATTTATTCAACACGTATAATACAAGAGGTTTTTAAGGAAATAATGTTTTTATTATTTGGTAGATTTTTCGACCCAACTATACACGGGTTTTTTAAAAATACGACGTTTTTAGTATTTAATATACAAAAATATATTTATTTAATATGTGTAATACACATGATTTTTAAAGATATAACTCTTTTTTAGATCTATTCAACACGTGTAACATACAAGGTTTTTAAGGATGTAATTTTTTTTTATTATTTGGTAGATTTATTCAACCTGATTATACACGCCTTTTTTTAAGATACGACGTTTTTAGTATTTAGTATACAAAATTATATTTATTTAATCTGTGTAATACACATTGTTTTTAAAGATATATATATTTTTTTATTATTTGATATATAAAATTACATTTATTTAACTCGTACAATATACGGGGTTCATAAAAATATAACTTTTTATTATTTAATATATAAAATTACATTTATTCAACCCGTGTAATACACGGGGTTCTAACCTAGTACTTTAATATATCATCATAGATGACAAAAAAAAGGGAAATGAGGAAACAGCCGATGTGAGTGGCTGTGGTTCCTAGCCATCTTTGACAAACAAATATAAATAAAACAACCTTATTATATTTTAATTAAAAACAACATAAATTATAAACTAATGGGAACCAATAAGGGACAAAAAAAATACTAAAGGAATCAGTAGACTTAGGCGCAAAAGGGCGGTTCACAACCGAAGAAACTGGCTAATCAGCCATTGCACCTTTTTTATTTATTATTGCTTCATCTCCCAACTAATTTTTATTAATTACACTCTTTAATACTAACCCTAAACTCTCCCTATATAAGCAACACTTCCCCCACTCATTTTCCACTTTACAAAACTCTTAATCACTTCAAAAACACTCTCTAAAACACTCAAGTTCGTAGCCGAAAGTGCAGGTTCGAGCAGAAACATCAAGCTTCACTAAAACAAGCATAACTTTCTCATTTCTTGTCCGATTTAGTCAATTATTTTTCCTATGTGTTTGGATTGACCTTAGCTTCGATTCCATGGGTTTTTCACAGTAAATAAGTCCCTGGAACTCCGAAATAAAGATCCAAAGTTCACTGTTCATTTATGATTTCATCTAATCTTTGCTAAACTTGTTTAACTTGAGTCTAACTCATCTCAAACCTATGTCCTTATGCTTATAACCACTTCTATGGTTAGTTAGGGTTAAAAACAAGGTTGAGACATACAAAATCAGAGGTTGATCCTCAACTACTTTCTGTTTTATTTAGGGTTTTTAACCCACAAGTCATGTTCAAGCTTCTGGCTTGATGAAGGTGTGATTATGGACCAACTTGGGTTGTCCAACATAGAATCCCCACATTACCTGATGATTTCTCATAGTATAGTTGTTTCTTATTCTTGTATTGATGTTAGTTCATTACCCTCCTTGTATGTTTTTACATCAAGTGTAGTGGTGAACCATAAGAGGTACCTAAATGGAAGCTTGTTCTTCCTACCTCCTACATGAATTCTATGACACAATAGAGGTACCTAAATGAAGATTTATCTTCTACCTCATGCTTGACTAATGGACTAAATAATACATATAATACTTATACATATATATACTATTCGAACCCTTGATGGTGGACTTGTGTCCATTCGTCAAGATACTAGAATAACATCATCTAAGACATAACACTTGTTACGATTCTAATGAGTATATTACTCATGAAAACATTAACCCTTGAGGTTTCATAGTGTCAAGAACAAGTACTTGGTGTTAAAGGATGATTACTTTCAAATACCTATATTCTTGTGTTTTAACTTCCTAAATCCCTAAACGAACATATTCAACCTTCTAACCTCATCAACTTCGTCACATTGGATAATCGGAAAGCATATGCAAATTTGTGAGTATACTCGCAACCCCCTTTTTATGTTTACAACTTTTTGGGGTGTATCATGTTACATTATTAAAAACACACTTAAACTTATTCTTTATGCAATGCACAAAACAATCCTTATACATGAATACTATGTTGTGATACTTGATGCTTACGTGGACCATACTTATGTGATATGTTTTAGACATTAGCTTTCACAAGCCTCCATTTGACATGTATAGCGCTATAGGAGTAACGCACCGCCCCCTTAAACTTGTGGTCATGTCGAATTAACTAAACTTTCTTGCGTAAACAGAGGATTGGCTAGAAATATTGCATGCCATGTTAGGTTGATCTTGTATAAACTAAGTTGCCATGTGGATTCGTTTTTAAACTTTTATACTTATACTTATTAATAAACTTGTATACTCGCCTTTGCTTTTTCAATGAATTGTATTTTAAACATGTTACAGGTTGAGGATTGATGATGCTATGAAAACGGACTAGCAAAGATGCCTAGATACTCACTTAGACGTTTAGGTTTAAAGTGTTGTATCAATTTTGTTATTATCATGTTTGGACAATGTTGTTATTTGAGTTTTTTTTGTAATATTTGACAATTTTGCTATGAAATGAAATCATTTGAATTAAATATTGTCACAAATAGTGTTATGAAGTCTCTTACAATCTTGAACAAGTCCCACTCCGATGATTCCGCCATTGGTTGGGGTGTGACAGATTGGTATCAGAGCCATAACTATAGGGAATTAGGAAAAGTAGGAATGCTTTTACCTAGTCTATAGTTCTAGAGCGTTATTCTTATGTTTTGCTTGAACCACTTGCATGATACTTTATTTGCTCCTTATTTATTTTCTTTTGGCCTTTTAAACATATATGTCACTTTTCTGTTAATACTTCCTTTATTATTTGTTAATACTTGTTGTATTATTCCATTCTTTATGTTGGTGCATACATCTGTCGTCTTCGTCTTATATCGAGTCTTGGTTGCGTTGCGGATCTGATCAAGCATGATGTCATCATATTAAATGATGACATCATAAGGATGACATAATCATTGCATCATCACGTAAATTAGAATGCATATATGAATCAGTTTTGTAATATCGCATGAAATGTGTTTCATAATTCCATACGGAATTACCTTTGGTAATTTCGTATGAAGTGTCATGATCTTGTTTCGTGCAGAATTAGGAGGTTATATATAGGTGGTTCATGTTTTTCATTTGAAACGGAATTAGGAATTGATACCGAGGTGCTGCCGATATTTCTTGTGACTGTTATCGCTGTTAATTCAATATACAAGAAGTTTAAAGTGTGAATCAAGCTGTTTCGAGTCTATACGTCTATTTCCGCCTTTCGTATAGTCTAAGAACTCTTCTGAACGACTCATTCAGGTCGCGATTCGATCCTACACTTTATGTAACATCTTTGAAATGTCTTTTACGTGTTATTTTCTTGAGATGCTTTATGTGTTTATATTTATTATTATTTTGAGCATACGTCTTTTTACTCGTTTATACTAAAATCGAAACCACTCGTAATACACAAACGAGACGACTTCACCAAAATAGGCGCGAAACCCACAATTTGGTGAACAACACTCAATCCATCTACTTTTGCTTTTTACATGAAATTCACCAACTAGTTAGGAGTGAAATCCTCACCTTGATGGAGAAATTCAAATCTCAAATTCTAGTGGATCCTCGTCAAAGTGTTGAAATTAAAATTTGACCCGACGAGTACCAACCACACTTAGGATACGAAATCGCCAAGTTAGGGGTGAAACCCGCACCTTGTCGACTAGTTCCACTCCTAGATTTTCATTAATCCCGCGAAGTCTCGAAATTTCAATTGATTTGAGGACATGTAGTAACCGGAAGGGTAAATACCGTTAACCGACTTGTCGGCGAGAGTATTTCACCTATTAGGCCAAAGCATGCTCCTCAAACTCGAAAGACTTTTCGACCACTTTGGTTAGTCAAAGCTCCGTTTTGGAACCATCCCAAATTTTAATCAAACATGTGTTCTACTATTTATTTTATACGATGCGATCTTTCGAATTCGAATTTACTTTCGATATCTACTCCTCTCATACACACAACATATTAAATCCCTTTCATACATTTATACATATGCATGATTTCAAAACGTCACTCAATTTTGTTTACATTCTTTGTAACACCAAAATGGAGGCATATCATCGAGATAGGAGTGATTTCCTTACCTTGACGATTAGCTCCACTCTTTCTTTTCTTAAAACGACCTCACCGACGAGTTAGGGGTGATTCCCTACCTAGGTGGTCGTTACCAAAACTTTACCTCAAAATATCCTATTATGCAAATCCGATCATGTTTTATACCAAAGTCATTTATCATTTATCGAAATACCTACCTATATTAAATTCAAAATTTCATTGTTTTATCAATGTCACACCCCGATTTCCACGTGTCACCGGTGGGGGAGTATCGTGACGTGGTTGGCAACGTAATGGTTAAACCACACAATATAATAATGCACAGCGGAAGCAATTTAAAAATAAGATACAACCGAATTTATTTATTGTAATCAAAGTCACAATATCCGGTGTTTATCCACAGAACGGATCGAAACAAAATAACATTTATGGTTCAACAGACTTCTGGCATCCTAAGCTTGCGAGACTTTTATTGATGCTTAGGAGACAATCCAGCCAAATTTCGTTTAGTACCTGCATTCAGTCTTTGTGGGAAAATACGTCAGTTTACACTGGTAAATACATTCAACTGACTCATTTTGTAAAATGATTGAAAATTGGTTTGGATGCACGTGGCATAAATCATTTTATTTAACTTGGGAGAATTATTTAATATTATAATCTTGTGAACGAATTACATGTTACTTATGCGTTCAGTAGCCCGGAACGTATCCGGGTTAAAGATCAATGGACACACCACAATAATGAGTTATACACGGGTGTACGCCTACACCCCGTGCTCAAGTCGCGGCCATCTCGTAAGATGATGCCAAGGATATCCGGGACATGGTCATTAACCCCCCAAAGGCTGTAAAGTAAGCAAGACTGTTTAAACGAGCTGATCAAATTATTCAACTACCCACTAAGCGTGGAGATTTGATGCCCGATCAAGCGGTACGCTATGTACCGTAACCCAAGCCCGTATAGGGAAAATAAGTTAAAAGTATTTACCTGATGCAAGTATAAATCACAATAAGCAGAATGCACGTAGCTTTTACTGTTTCTCCTAATCTGGAACGAAGGTTTAATATAACCTATTAGAATTCTAACGGGTCTTTTATTAAGCTTAAGCTTAGACCGGCTAGTTTCAAGATACGGTTCGTACGCACGATTAAGCGAAGACCGGATAGAATGTGATTTAGACCCGACAAGTTTGGAGACTTGTTTAATATGGGTTTATTATTCACATTCTGGATTTCGAGATAAAACCGTTAAGGTTTGACCCGTTTCGGCTAGTTTATGTAAACTTGTTACATAAACCGAACCGTACGCGTAATAAGCGTGACAGGTAGTCATGAGAGCTATATACAGGTTTCCTAAGTTAATCGGTACGTGCCTTTATAAGGGTTTAATACTCATATAATTACCTACTTAACGGTACTCTTAATTCGACATACGACTGAGCTATCATTAATTAATTACGAAGTCAAACCGTAGTTACGTCGGTTTGACTTTTAGCTAAAATACTAAGCTATAATTTAATTTAAAAAGGTTAGGCAACTTACAAAGTGTTTAATGATAATTAGGGATGTCTTGTAATCAGCTTGAAAGCTCCTCAATTTGATCAGACTTGAATTGTGAAAGGAATGATCATGGAATTGCAACTTATGTGGGTTTTATAGTGTTCATGGCACCATGAATTGATGACAACAAAGTCTACAACTCTCCACAATTGTTCAACACATGTGTCTAGTATATAGGAGGTGCCTAGGGGTCGTTTATAGTTGATGAAAATCGGTGGAACAGGTCAAAAATGCGCACAACAGGCAACAAAAGGTTGCTGGTCGCTGGCAAGGTGCTTGCGCACCGTAAGCATGTATGCTTACGGTCCGTAAGCATGCATCAGGGACCGAACTGTTTTGTTTGTTGAAGTTTCGAAAGGACAGCCTTTAATTCTGACTTTGGGGCATTATATTGTCACTTTGGGACCTTTCAAATGTGTCTTATACAGTAACAAACCCCACCAATTGAAATCGTTTCATTTGAATACATATACAAGATCCGAAAATAAAGGTTTTCCATTGCTTTATCTTCGTAGGAGTCCACCCAATGAATTATGAATCAAATATTCTAGCATTTAGGGGATTTAAAATATATACCAGGTGCTTTAAATTTATAAATTTTTTTTTGGGTCTTGGGATTTATATGAGATCGTTCAGAGGTAACATTTACATGACGCCATCTTTAAATCCTACCAAAACATTTTATAAAATTCGGGTTTACAACGCGTATGTGACACGTGTCGTTATTATATTGAACCCGAAATTTTCGAGGTGTTACATCCTCACCCCCTTAAAATAAATCTCGACCCGAGATTTACTGAAACAAGTAAGGGTACTTTTCTTTCATCGCGGATTCAACCTCCCACGTGAATTCGGGACCTCTACGGGCATCCCATTTGACCTTTACAAAAGGTATATGCTTTCTTCGAAGCTTCCTTACCTGTCGATCTTCAATCGACAAAGGTTTTTCAACAAATTTCAAGCTCTTGTCTATATGCACATCTGTATGTGGCATGACATGTGATTCGTCAGCGGAACACTTCTTTAGATTGCAGATGTGGAACACATTGTGAATTCCACTGAGCTCTTCCGGTAAGTTCAACTTATAGGCAACTGACCCGACACGTTCGATAACCTCGAAAGGTCCTATGTATCTCGGGCTTAGCTTGCCCTTCTTACCAAATCGCATCACTCCTTTCCAGGGTGACACTTTTAGTAGAACCTTTTCACCTACTTCGAAGTGAAAATCCTTACGACTAGGATCAGCGTAACTCTTCTGCCTATTCCGGGCAGCTTGGAGATTGTTACGAATCTGGACAATCTTGTCCGTTGTTTCAAACACGATCTCTGGTCCTGATAACTGGACTTCTCCAACTTCCGCCCAACAAACTGGCGATCTACACTTTCTACCGTATAATGCCTCAAAAGGCGCAGCCTTTATGCTGGTATGGTAGCTATTGTTGTAGGAGAATTCGATCAATGGTAGGTTCTTATCCCAGCTACCTCCCAAATCGATCGCACATGCACGTAGCATGTCTTCCAACGTTTGAATAGTACGCTCACTCTGACCATCTGTCTGAGGATGGTAAGCCGTACTAAAGTTCAAACGTGTGCCCAAAGATTGCTGGAAGCTCTTCCAAAAATGTGACGTGTACCTAGTATCTCTATCAGAGATAATAGCTACAGGTATGCCGTGTAAGGCTACAATCTTATCAACGTATAACTGGGCTAACATATCGGAGCTATAAGTCTCCTTGATGGGTAAGAAATGAGCTGACTTAGTCAGTCGGTCAACTATAACCCATATCGTATCATTTCCTTTCCTTGTCTTGGGTAACTTGGTAATAAAATCCATAGTTACCATTTCCCATTTCCACGTAGGAAGTTCAGGCTGTTGTAGCAAACCTGACGGTTTCTGATGCTCGGCTTTGACTTGCGCACATGTCAAGCATTTTGCTACATGAGTGGCCACAGACTTTTTCAAGCCTATCCACCAATAATTTGCCTTCAAATCCTGGTACATCTTATCAGCTCCAGGATGAACGGAGTATTTGGAACTATGGGCCTCTTGGAGGATGACATCACGAAGTCCTCCAAAAATTGGAACCCATATTCGTCCGTTTAATCGTAAAATTCCGTCTTTGCTAAGAGTTAACTGCTCCTCAGTTACTCCTAACTTTTCATTAGGATAGTTAGCTTCCAACACAGCTTCCTTCTGTGCAGCTAACACCCTTTCTATCAAACTGTTCTTTATCTCCATACGCTTGGCGTTAATTCGGATGGGTTTACCCGCTGAGTTTAAGCATATCAATAAGCGGATAATTGCACACAAAATAATAATGCACAGCGGAAGCAATTTAAAAAATAAGATACAACCGAATTTATTTATTGTAATCAAAGTCACAATATCTGGTGTTTATCCACAGAACGGATCGAAACAAAATAACATTTATGGTTCAACAGACTTCTAGCATCCTAAGCTTGCGAGACTTTTATTGATGCTTAGGAGACAATCCAGCCAAATTTCGTTTAGTACCTGCATTCAGTCTTTGTGGGAAAATACGTCAGTTTACACTGGTAAATACATTCAACTGACTCATTTTGTAAAATGATTGAAAATTGGTTTGGATGCACGTGGCATAAATCATTTTATTTAACTTGGGAGAATTATTTAATATTATAATCTTGTGAACGAATTACATGTTACTTATGCGTTCAGTAGCCCGGAACGTATCCGGGTTAAAGATCAATGGACACACCACAATAATGAGTTATACACGGGTGTACGCCTACACCCCGTGCTTAAGTCGCGGCCATCTCGTAAGATGATGCCAAGGATATCCGGGACATGGTCATTAACCCCCCAAAGGCTGTAAAGTAAGCAAGACTGTTTAAACGAGCCGATCAAATTATTCAACTACCCACTAAGCGTGGAGATTTGATGCCCGATCAAGCGGTACGCTATGTACCGTAACCCAAGCCCGTATAGGGAAAATAAGTTAAAAGTATTTACCTGATGCAAGTATAAATCACAATAAGCAGAATGCACGTAGCTTTTACTGTTTCTCCTAATCTGGAACGAAGGTTTAATATAACCTATTAGAATTCTAACGGGTCTTTTATTAAGCTTAAGCTTAGACCGGCTAGTTTCAAGATACGGTTCGTACGCACGATTAAGCGAAGACCGGATAGAATGTGATTCAGACCCGACAAGTTTGGAGACTTGTTTAATATGGGTTTATTATTCACATTCTGGATTTCGAGATAAAACCGTTAAGGTTTGACCCGTTTCGGCTAGTTTATGTAAACTTGTTACATAAACCGAACCGTACGCGTAATAAGCGTGACAGGTAGTCATGAGAGCTATATACAGGTTTCCTAAGTTAATTATGTCTCAAATATGTTGTGACATCAGTAAGGTGTCTTTCGTTATGCCCGAAACTAATTTAAACACAAACTATGCCCCGTAGGGGTAGTTTGGTCATTTTAAAGTTTGTAAAAGAGTTTAAATGTCTAACTGAGTTAAAGGTCTGATGTAAACAGAAAAAATACTCAATTTGATGAGTTTTAACAGTAGGCTAAAGCATGTATGTGAAACTTATCATTTTTAACCAAACTAGGCCCCGTAGGGGTATTTTGGTAATTTCACATAAGCCGAAAAGCTCAAAACTGAAGTCTGAGTTTATCAACCTTTGCTTACTGTTAAAATATCATAATTTGCCTCTTATATCAGTAGGTATCAACCCGGGTATGTCCAATATGATTTGAAAACATATTATGCGTTAAAAACGCTAATTAAGGCGATTAAAGGCCATTACCGGGTTCGATAGTTAAATCTGACATTTTTATATTTCCAGAAGGCTTAAAATAATTTATTTATCATAACTAATCAGTAGCAAAAGGTTTGGAGTCGTTTAGATGTGTAAAACTCATTTTATGGCCCGTAAGGGCAAAACCGACAACTACCGAATTAAGCCTACGACTATGAGTTATGCTCAGCCTAAAATTAATTAAAAATCTTTAAAATTCCCAAAATAATATATTACATCAGTGGGTAATTCGTTTGATACCAAAAAGTATGTTTAATTAGGCTATACGCTAATTACGCCATTTTATTAACATAAAGCACCGTAATTACGCTAATGAGCATAACTCTTAATCTACAAGTCAAACTGATGTCAAATTTTGCATACAAGTTTATATATCAGTATTTAAGGTTCCTACACTTTTACATTTTCATAATTCATGTTTTAAGGTAATAAGGGCATAACGGTCAACATATGAGCGATTAACGGAAACTTGCATATTAATTGGATAATCAACGAAACAAGTACAGAGGCTTATACTATCATGTAACCTAACCATAATGAAGCATTAAGGCATTTCTAATTCTATCTAACTCGGGCCAGAACTTAAGTCAACGTGAAAGTCAAAGTTTCGGGACTTTCGGTTCCGAACCGGTTCAAAACTGAGAGTTGTCGAGTCGAACGAGTTTAGACATGTCCGTACACTTATTACCAGGTTATATTAAGTCTAAAACAGTTTACACGCATTACGTATTGCTATTTGTGCATTAAATCATATTTTTATATTTCTGTTGACTTTTTCGGTCAACGTTTGACCCGACAAACGACCTGGTTAGTTCTGGAATCGGTACGTGCCTTTATAAGGGTTTAATACTCATATAATTACCTACTTAACGGTACTCTTAATTCGACATACGACTGAGCTATCATTAATTAATTACGAAGTCAAACCGTAGTTACGTCGGTTTGACTTTTAGCTAAAATACTAAGCTATAATTTAATTTAAAAAGGTTAGGCAACTTACAAAGTGTTTAATGATAATTAGGGATGTCTTGTAATCAGCTTGAAAGCTCCTCAATTTGATCAGACTTGAATTGTGAAAGGAATGATCATGGAATTGCAACTTATGTGGGTTTTATAGTGTTCATGGCACCATGAATTGATGACAACAAAGTCTACAACTCTCCACAATTGTTCAACACATGTGTCTAGTATATAGGAGGTGCCTAGGGGTCGTTTATAGTTGATGAAAACCGGTGGAACAGGTCAAAAATGCGCACAACAGGCAACAAAAGGTTGCTGGTCGCTGGCAAGGTGCTTGCGCACCGTAAGCATGTATGCTTACGGTCCGTAAGCATGCATCAGGGACCGAACTGTTTTGTTTGTTGAAGTTTCGAAAGGGCAGCCTTTAATTCTGACTTTGGGGCATTATATTGTCACTTTGGGACCTTTCAAATGTGTCTTATACAGTAACAAACCCCACCAATTGAAATCGTTTCATTTGAATACATATACAAGATCCGAAAATAAAGGTTTTCCATTGCTTTATCTTCGTAGGAGTCCACCCAATGAATTATGAATCAAATATTCTAGCATTTAGGGGATTTAAAATATATACCAGGTGCTTTAAATTTATAAATTTTTTTTTTGGGTCTTGGGATTTATATGAGATCGTTCAGAGGTAACATTTACATGACGCCATCTTTAAATCCTACCAAAACATTTTATAAAATTCGGGTTTACAACGCGTATGTGACACGTGTCGTTATTATATTGAACCCGAAATTTTCGAGGTGTTACATCCTCACCCCCTTAAAATAAATCTCGACCCGAGATTTACTGAAACAAGTAAGGGTACTTTTCTTTCATCGCGGATTCAACCTCCCACGTGAATTCGGGACCTCTACGGGCTTCCCATTTGACCTTTACAAAAGGTATATGCTTTCTTCGAAGCTTCCTTACCTGTCGATCTTCAATCGACAAAGGTTTTTCAACAAATTTCAAGCTCTTGTCTATCTGCACATCTGTATGTGGCATGACATGTGATTCGTCAGCGGAACACTTCTTTAGATTGCAGATGTGGAACACATTGTGAATTCCACTGAGCTCTTCCGGTAAGTTCAACTTATAGGCAACTGACCCGACACGTTCGATAACCTCGAAAGGTCCTATGTATCTCGGGCTTAGCTTGCCCTTCTTACCAAATCGCATCACTCCTTTCCAGGGTGACACTTTTAGTAGAACTTTTTCACCTACTTCGAAGTGAAAATCCTTACGACTAGGATCAGCGTAACTCTTCTGCCTATTCCAGGCAGCTTGGAGATTGTTACGAATCTGGACAATCTTGTCCGTTGTTTCAAACACGATCTCTGGTCCTGATAACTGGACTTCTCCAACTTCCGCCCAACAAACTGGCGATCTACACTTTCTACCGTATAATGCCTCAAAAGGCGCAGCCTTTATGCTGGTATGGTAGCTATTGTTGTAGGAGAATTCGATCAATGGTAGGTTCTTATCCCAGCTACCTCCCAAATCGATCGCACATGCACGTAGCATGTCTTCCAACGTTTGAATAGTACGCTCACTCTGACCATCTGTCTGAGGATGGTAAGCCGTACTAAAGTTCAAACGTGTGCCCAAAGATTGCTGGAAGCTCTTCCAAAAATGTGACGTGTACCTAGTATCTCTATCAGAGATAATAGCTACAGGTATGCCGTGTAAGGCTACAATCTTATCAACGTATAACTGGGCTAACATATCGGAGCTATAAGTCTCCTTGATGGGTAAGAAATGAGCTGACTTAGTCAGTCGGTCAACTATAACCCATATCGTATCATTTCCTTTCCTTGTCTTGGGTAACTTGGTAATAAAATCCATAGTTACCATTTCCCATTTCCACGTAGGAAGTTCAGGCTGTTGTAGCAAACCTGACGGTTTCTGATGCTCGGCTTTGACTTGCGCACATGTCAAGCATTTTGCTACATGAGTGGCCACAGACTTTTTCAAGCCTATCCACCAATAATTTGCCTTTAAATCCCGGTACATCTTATCAGCTCCAGGATGAACGGAGTATTTGGAACTATGGGCCTCTTGGAGGATGACATCACGAAGTCCTCCAAAAATTGGAACCCATATTCGTCCGTTTAATCGTAAAATTCCGTCTTTGCTAAGAGTTAACTGCTCCTCAGTTACTCGTAACTTTTCATTAGGATAGTTAGCTTCCAACACAGCTTCCTTCTGTGCAGCTAACACCCTTTCTATCAAACTGTTCTTTATCTCCATACGCTTGGCGTTAATTCGGATGGGTTTACCCGCTGAGTTTAAGCATATCAATAAGCGGATAATTGCACACAATATAATAATGCACAGCGGAAGCAATTTAAAAAATAAGATACAACCGAATTTATTTATTGTAATCAAAGTCACAATATCCGGTGTTTATCCACAGAACGGATCGAAACAAAATAACATTTATGGTTCAACAGACTTCTAGCATCCTAAGCTTGCGAGACTTTTATTGATGCTTAGGAGACAATCCAGCCAAATTTCGTTTAGTACCTGCATTCAGTCTTTGTGGGAAAATACGTCAGTTTACACTGGTAAATACATTCAACTGACTCATTTTGTAAAATGATTGAAAATTGGTTTGGATGCACGTGGCATAAATCATTTTATTTAACTTGGGAGAATTATTTAATATTATAATCTTGTGAACGAATTACATGTTACTTATGCGTTCAGTAGCCCGGAACGTATCCGGGTTAAAGATCAATGGACACACCACAATAATGAGTTATACACGGGTGTACGCCTACACCCCGTGCTTAAGTCGCGGCCATCTCGTAAGATGATGCCAAGGATATCCGGGACATGGTCATTAACCCCCCAAAGGCTGTAAAGTAAGCAAGACTGTTTAAACGAGCCGATCAAATTATTCAACTACCCACTAAGCGTGGAGATTTGATGCCCGATCAAGCGGTACGCTATGTACCGTAACCCAAGCCCGTATAGGGAAAATAAGTTAAAAGTATTTACCTGATGCAAGTATAAATCACAATAAGCAGAATGCACGTAGCTTTTACTGTTTCTCCTAATCTGGAACGAAGGTTTAATATAACCTATTAGAATTCTAACGGGTCTTTTATTAAGCTTAAGCTTAGACCGGCTAGTTTCAAGATACGGTTCGTACGCACGATTAAGCGAAGACCGGATAGAATGTGATTCAGACCCGACAAGTTTGGAGACTTGTTTAATATGGGTTTATTATTCACATTCTGGATTTCGAGATAAAACCGTTAAGGTTTGACCCGTTTCGGCTAGTTTATGTAAACTTGTTACATAAACCGAACCGTACGCGTAATAAGCGTGACAGGTAGTCATGAGAGCTATATACAGATTTCCTAAGTTAATTATGTCTCAAATATGTTGTGACATCAGTAAGGTGTCTTTCGTTATGCCCGAAACTAATTTAAACACAAACTATGCCCCGTAGGGGTAGTTTGGTCATTTTAAAGTTTGTAAAAGAGTTTAAATGTCTAACTGAGTTAAAGGTCTGATGTAAACAGAAAAAATACTCAATTTGATGAGTTTTAACAGTAGGCTAAAGCATGTATGTGAAACTTATCATTTTTAACCAAACTAGGCCCCGTAGGGGTATTTTGGTAATTTCACATAAGCCGAAAAGCTCAAAACTGAAGTCTGAGTTTATCAACCTTTGCTTACTGTTAAAATATCATAATTTGCCTCTTATATCAGTAGGTATCAACCCGGGTATGTCCAATATGATTTGAAAACATATTATGCGTTAAAAACGCTAATTAAGGCGATTAAAGGCCATTACCGGGTTCGATAGTTAAATCTGACATTTTTATATTTCCAGAAGGCTTAAAATAATTTATTTATCATAACTAATCAGTAGCAAAAGGTTTGGAGTCGTTTAGATGTGTAAAACTCATTTTATGGCCCGTAAGGGCAAAACCGACAACTACCGAATTAAGCCTACGACTATGAGTTATGCTCAGCCTAAAATTAATTAAAAATCTTTAAAATTCCCAAAATAATATATTACATCAGTGGGTAATTCGTTTGATACCAAAAAGTATGTTTAATTAGGCTATACGCTAATTACGCCATTTTATTAACATAAAGCACCGTAATTACGCTAATGAGCATAACTCTTAATCTACAAGTCAAACTGATGTCAAATTTTGCATACAAGTTTATATATCAGTATTTAAGGTTCCTACACTTTTACATTTTCATAATTCATGTTTTAAGGTAATAAGGGCATAACGGTCAACATATGAGCGATTAACGGAAACTTGCATATTAATTGGATAATCAACGAAACAAGTACAGAGGCTTATACTATCATGTAACCTAACCCTAATGAAGCATTAAGGCATTTCTAATTCTATCTAACTCGGGCCAGAACTTAAGTCAACGTGAAAGTCAAAGTTTCGGGACTTTCGGTTCCGAACCGGTTCAAAACTGAGAGTTGTCGAGTCGAACGAGTTTAGACATGTCCGTACACTTATTACCAGGTTATATTAAGTCTAAAACAGTTTACACGCATTACGTATTGCTATTTGTGCATTAAATCATATTTTTATATTTCTGTTGACTTTTTCGGTCAACGTTTGACCCGACAAACGACCTGGTTAGTTCTGGAATCGGTACGTGCCTTTATAAGGGTTTAATACTCATATAATTACCTACTTAACGGTACTCTTAATTCGACATACGACTGAGCTATCATTAATTAATTACGAAGTCAAACCGTAGTTACGTCGGTTTGACTTTTAGCTAAAATACTAAGCTATAATTTAATTTAAAAAGGTTAGGCAACTTACAAAGTGTTTAATGATAATTAGGGATGTCTTGTAATCAGCTTGAAAGCTCCTCAATTTGATCAGACTTGAATTGTGAAAGGAATGATCATGGAATTGCAACTTATGTGGGTTTTATAGTGTTCATGGCACCATGAATTGATGACAACAAAGTCTACAACTCTCCACAATTGTTCAACACATGTGTCTAGTATATAGGAGGTGCCTAGGGGTCGTTTATAGTTGATGAAAACCGGTGGAACAGGTCAAAAATGCGCACAACAGGCAACAAAAGGTTGCTGGTCGCTGGCAAGGTGCTTGCGCACCGTAAGCATGTATGCTTACGGTCCGTAAGCATGCATCAGGGACCGAACTGTTTTGTTTGTTGAAGTTTCGAAAGGACAGCCTTTAATTCTGACTTTGGGGCATTATATTGTCACTTTGGGACCTTTCAAATGTGTCTTATACAGTAACAAACCCCACCAATTGAAATCGTTTCATTTGAATACATATACAAGATCCGAAAATAAAGGTTTTCCATTGCTTTATCTTCGTAGGAGTCCACCCAATGAATTATGAATCAAATATTCTAGCATTTAGGGGATTTAAAATATATACCAGGTGCTTTAAATTTATAAATTTTTTTTTTGGGTCTTGGGATTTATATGAGATCGTTCAGAGGTAACATTTACATGACGCCATCTTTAAATCCTACCAAAACATTTTATAAAATTCGGGTTTACAACGCGTATGTGACACGTGTCGTTATTATATTGAACCCGAAATTTTCGAGGTGTTACATCCTCACCCCCTTAAAATAAATCTCGACCCGAGATTTACTGAAACAAGTAAGGGTACTTTTCTTTCATCGCGGATTCAACCTCCCACGTGAATTCGGGACCTCTACGGGCATCCCATTTGACCTTTACAAAAGGTATATGCTTTCTTCGAAGCTTCCTTACCTGTCGATCTTCAATCGACAAAGGTTTTTCAACAAATTTCAAGCTCTTGTCTATCTGCACATCTGTATGTGGCATGACATGTGATTCGTCAGCGGAACACTTCTTTAGATTGCAGATGTGGAACACATTGTGAATTCCACTGAGCTCTTCCGGTAAGTTCAACTTATAGGCAACTGACCCGACACGTTCGATAACCTCGAAAGGTCCTATGTATCTCGGGCTTAGCTTGCCCTTCTTACCAAATCGCATCACTCCTTTCCAGGGTGACACTTTTAGTAGAACTTTTTCACCTACTTCGAAGTGAAAATCCTTACGACTAGGATCAGCGTAACTCTTCTGCCTATTCCGGGCAGCTTGGAGATTGTTACGAATCTGGACAATCTTGTCCGTTGTTTCAAACACGATCTCTGGTCCTGATAACTGGACTTCTCCAACTTCCGCCCAACAAACTGGCGATCTACACTTTCTACCGTATAATGCCTCAAAAGGCGCAGCCTTTATGCTGGTATGGTAGCTATTGTTGTAGGAGAATTCGATCAATGGTAGGTTCTTATCCCAGCTACCTCCCAAATCGATCGCACATGCACGTAGCATGTCTTCCAACGTTTGAATAGTACGCTCACTCTGACCATCTGTCTGAGGATGGTAAGCCGTACTAAAGTTCAAACGTGTGCCCAAAGATTGCTGGAAGCTCTTCCAAAAATGTGACGTGTACCTAGTATCTCTATCAGAGATAATAGCTACAGGTATGCCGTGTAAGGCTACAATCTTATCAACGTATAACTGGGCTAACATATCGGAGCTATAAGTCTCCTTGATGGGTAAGAAATGAGCTGACTTAGTCAGTCGGTCAACTATAACCCATATCGTATCATTTCCTTTCCTTGTCTTGGGTAACTTGGTAATAAAATCCATAGTTACCATTTCCCACTTCCACGTAGGAAGTTCTGGCTGTTGTAGCAAACCTGACGGTTTCTGATGCTCGGCTTTGACTTGCGCACATGTCAAGCATTTTGCTACATGAGTGGCCACAGACTTTTTCAAGCCTATCCACCAATAATTTGCCTTTAAATCCTGGTACATCTTATCAGCTCCAGGATGAACGGAGTATTTGGAACTATGGGCCTCTTGGAGGATGACATCACGAAGTCCTCCAAAAATTGGAACCCATATTCGTCCGTTTAATCGTAAAATTCCGTCTTTGCTAAGAGTTAACTGCTCCTCAGTTACTCCTAACTTTTCATTAGGATAGTTAGTGATGTGTGAAAATGCAACTATAAATTTCTAACAAGTTTTGAAAAGGAATCGCTAACTAAACCACACACAATCGGCAAGTGCACCGGTCGCAGTGTAGTGTAGATGGCAAGACCGGATATCAATCCGCGGACACTATATGCAAACTCTAGATAATAAACCGTTGTCGAATATAAAGTCAAATTTTAAGTTTGTTTTAAATTGATTTTTGATGTTAAAATAATAACTAAATTAATTAAGAAAATATGGAAAACAAGTCAAGCAAAGTGAAACGAACACGAAAGCAAAGTGTGATCAAATATATATGAGAAAAGGACTACCTGGGTGTCGAATCCCTAGAATCATGCAATGCTATTTTGACAATAGTAACAGTTAAATATCTTTTTCCCTTTGATTAACCCCCCGTTAGAGATGTATTAAACAAAAGATCAAGACAAAATGTGAAGTGCTAGAACGAACCGGCTCGAGCTATCGATACCAAATCCTACGAGTATCAGACCGTTGGGACCTCAGAGACTAAGTTGTGAGACGATCTTCAAAAACGCAAAGCAAACCAACCCTTGAAAATTAAAATCCTAGGAAACCTTAACCACGATGTAATAAACGAGCCCGAGCTATCGGTCACCCAATCTACCCACCAATGATTAGCTAATAACCTAGCTCACCCTAATCATCTTTCGAGTCATAGAATGAGGATGCAAGTTTTAGTATATTGATTTTAATTATTAATAGACTTGGTCAATTTCTCAACTCAATATTTAACCCGAAAATCATAAGATAAACGAATCAAATTAAATTCTAAGTTTAAGGGGAATTTCTTCATGCCTAAACCGCTGAATTTATCAACTAATAATCAATCAAAACACACCAACCTGCAATACCAAGATTAATTACAAGACAAAGTTATGTAAATCACATAAAATAACCGAAATTTTGTTAAAAACGCATTACAATCATCAAGTTCATCTAAACCCAGGTAGTTTATAACGTTTAGCTACTCATATTTATTAAAAACATAACAAACTCGGTTCTAAAAATTAAATAAGACATGATTCAAAGCAAAAATTAGAAAAATTAAATATAAATTCGAACCCGCACTGCTACGAACACGAACCGATACTTTTTCTTTCTTCCTCTTGCGCCAACAACCAAACAGCCTTGTTTTTTTTCTTCTTGTTCGACCCCAGCTGCTTGTTATTTTTTTTTTCTTTTTAGAAAGTAAAAATAGCCTTTTTTTGAATCCCCCCAGTTGTCGTCTATCTCCTCCTTTTCAAAGACTATATATGCCCCTTTTTCCTCTTGTGCTTTAAATGCTTTCATTAATATATTCACGAATAATAATGTTTTCCAAAAGCAATTAATAGCCAATCCTTGTTTGTCGAACCCTCCAAAAGGAATTAATTCCACCACCATCTTTTGCTTTTAATATCAATTTTGGTGGCTCAATAAGAATCCATTTAATTAATTTCTCCATCTAGGCCCTTGCACTCCTACACGTACAAATGAGAACAAATCCATTAAATATCTCATTTAATTTGTAATAATTAATTTCACATTAAGAATTGTTCACAATTGTAATATAATTCAACTCAATTCAGTTATTAATCAATTAATATAATAGTCATTAATTATGTATGATTTTCAATGAAACTAATAAATAACTATTTATATTAATGGGGAATATTTATATAAAAATATGTATAATTTAGACCACATCAAATATCCCCACACTTATCCTTTTGCTTGTCCCTAAGCAAAATCCCAAGCACCATGTCCAACTTAAACACTTAACAATAACGCAAGTCTCAAACAAATTATAACGCGAACTACGAAATCATCAAACACAGCGGTTTCGCAAGACTTTCAACGTTCAAAAGGTGACGAATCATAATATTTAAATGAAAACGGGCCCACCTAATCAAGTTTTTCTTACCTTCAAGCAATCAACTATGCAATGTCAATACCCCTCACAATGTCACTCATCTCTCGGCTAATATATTATGTAATTTCGAGTGAACTCTCAAGACCGAACTATGAAACATACTATCATAAGCTTGTACGTCAATCAGATCTCCACCTAATTGTTAAAATTCGACACGGATCAAGAGGGCTTTATTGGGTAGGTAAGGGCTAAAGGTAGGTTTTATTTATTTATTTAGGGATATATGGCTAAACACGAAATCACACGATAAACCGGGTAAGCACGAAACAAAAACTAACACATTGGTCATTTTGACCTACAACTTTATTCTTATTTTTTTTTCTCATAATTTGCTCTTTTTTTTTTCTTCCTTTTTTTTTCTCAAATTTTTTTTCTTTTCAATTTTTTTTTCATTTTTTTTTTCAAATATAATAATCACGAAACACGATCCGGCTATCAAATCACAAACGGGTAACAAACGAATGGTTTTAAGCTCAAAGTGGTGTCTAAAGGTAATGGTGAGACGGGTCAAACACAAAGGCTACACAAATAGGGTGATCCTAACGCCTCTATCACATCCATGTCAAATCCTAACCGAAGGTCTCAAACTGTATCAAAACGCACAAGTTCTAAAGTAATGCAACAAGTCGGTAAACACACATGAAACGAAAGTAGTGAACATATAAATATGAAACATGAAAAGGCTCAAATCTCACTATCATGTGGTATATAAGGGTTACCGATATAGACAATGCACAACTAATTAATTCTCCGGCTCAATCCACTATCCTAGGCATCCCAAAACCTTTTACTCCCAAAAACCGATTCAGTCAACCTACTATCCCGCAACTTAAAGAAACAAGTGTTCTCCGACTCGTAAATTCGACAATTAAACCGTTTTTGACCGACGTTTTGAAAAGGTTTTTATTTTCTATGCGCTAAAGGACCGGGACTTGCAACAAACTCACTTTTTTTTTCGATTTTTTTTTAATTTTTAATTAAATTTTTTTTTTCAAATTTTTATAACTCAAGACACTACTAACTAGACACTAAACGATAGTTACCCATCCCCACACTTGAACTCTACATTGCCCTCAATGTAGGATGGAAACCGACTCAAAAGACTAAAATAAATAAGAAATAAAAGACAAAGGGCAATTTGGAAAGGACTTAGCTGGTTTTATAATCGTATGTTCCAAATATCTCGTCCAATCCAGCTCGATCGTATAGCATTTCCTTCGCGATCGCATCCAAAACTGATGTACCCGGGCTGCCCTTTACAATATGGTATAAGCTCAAAATCACCGTCCGAATGGAGATTGTGTACGAACGGGTCAGTCAAACCTGCACACATAATACACAAACAAACCCAAGCGTAAAACTGACTCAACGACAAAACTGACTCAAACCAACTAATTTAGACTCAGGAACACAAAAGATAAACATAAAGTAAATACTACGAAAAACCATACAAACTCTACAACTCGGATGAACATCCGAGTACGCAACCCAAACTCTTACGTGCTCATAATCGGGAGGTCCAGTACCTCCTCCTCTCTTTCCTCGGTAGGTCCCTCGACAAAATGCTTCAACCTGTGACCGTTAACTTTAAATCGCTGACCGTCCTCATTTTCAACCTCTATTGTTCCGTACGGGAACACCTGTGTAACCACATACGGTCCATGCCAACGCGATTTCAACTTTCCCGGGAACAGCTTCAGCCGAGAATTGTATAACAACACCTTTTCCCCACACTTGAACTCTTTCACCTGTTTCAAGTGTTTGTCGTGCAACTCTTTAGTACGCTTTTTATACGCCCACGACTTCTCATACGCCACATCGCGTAACTCCTCTAACTCGTGAAGTTGAAGAAACCGGTTCTTACCTGCAACTGGCAAGTCAAGATTGACTGCCTTCAGTGCCCAGTATGCACGATGCTCTAGCTCAACCGGAAGATGACACGCTTTCCCATAAACTAACCTAAATGGTGTGGTCCCAATAGGCGTCCTATATGCAGTTCGGAAAGCCCACAGAGCGTCATCCAACTTCTCAGACCAATCAATACGACTGTTTCCGACAGTCTTCTCCAGAATTCGCTTAATTCCCCTGTTCGAATTTTCCACCTGCCCACTTGTCTGTGGATGATAGGCTGTTGAAAGCCGATGGGTCACTCCATAGCGTTTCAAGACCTTCTCCATCTGTGAATTGCAGAAGTGGGTGCCTCGATCAGATATTAAGGACTTTGGTGTTCCGAACCTAGCAAACAATTTCTTCAAGAATCTCACAACAACCCTAGTGTCGTTTTTAGGCAAGGCCTCTGCCTCTACCCATTTAGAAACATAATCTACAGCGACTAGGATGTATCGGTTCCCCCTCGACATGGGAAACGGACCCATGAAATCGATGCCCCAAATATCAAAAACTTCCACAACCTGAATAGGGTTATGGGGCATCTCATTTCGGGATGAGATATTTCCTGTCCTCTGACAGGCATCACAGCTTCGCACAAACTCATGTGCGTCCCTAAAGATGGTCGGCCAATAAAAGCCCGCGTCAAACACCCGCTTGGCGGTGTAACTCGCTCCGTAATGGCCACCAGTCGGTCCCTCATGACAATGCCGCAGAATACTGCGGGCTTCAGACCCAAACACACATATCCTAATAACCTGGTCCGCACCGATCCTAAACAAGTAAGGATCCTCCCAAATGTAGTGCTTGACATCCGCAAAGAATTTCTTCTTTTGCTGGTGTGTCATGCCTTCTACAAGGTCACCTGTAGACAAGTAATTCGCTAGATCAGCGAACCAGGGAAAGCCTTCCTCGGTGGCTTTCAAAAACATCAAAACCTCGTGGGGAAAGTCATCCCCTATTCTCTCCTTCTGAGTTCTCTCTAACTTGGGGTTTTCTAATCGTGACAGATGATCTGCTGCAACATTTTCAGCCCCCTTTTTGTCTTTTATCTCTAGATCAAACTCCTGAAGTAGCAGAATCCACCGAATCAACCTCGGCTTCACATCCTTCTTTGCAAACAAGTATCGCAGGGCTGCATGATCCGTGAAAATAACGGTCTTTGACAGCACAAGATAAGACCGAAATTTGTCGCACGCGAACACGACTGCTAGCAACTCCTTCTCTGTCGTGGTGTAGTTCTCCTGGGCGTCGTTTAGGGTCTTGCTAGCGTAGTAAATGGGATGAAAGTGTTTCTCCCTACGCTGCCCTAGAACGGCCCCAACGGCGAAGTCGCTAGCATCGCACATGATCTCGAATGGGAGGCTCCAATCTGGGGTAATCAGAATGGGAGCACTCACTAACCTATCCTTAATCAACTTGAAGGCCTTCAAACACTCATCGTCGAACACGAATGGCCTATCTTTCTCTAACAGCTGGGTCATCGGGCGAGCAATCTTTGAAAAGTCGCGAATGAAGCGGCGGTAGAATCCCGCATGACCCAAGAAACTCCTAATCGATTTCACAGAAGTAGGCGGCGGGAGCTTGGAAATAACATCAACCTTGGCTTGATCAACCTCAAGCCCCGCCTGTGAAATCTTGTGCCCTAGCACAATCCCCTCTCGAACCATAAAATGACACTTTTCCCAGTTAAGCATCAGGTTCGTCTCCTCACATCGAGTAAGCACACGCTCGAGATTACGCAGACAGTGATCGAAGGAACTCCCAAACACAGAAAAGTCATCCATAAACACCTCCATGGAGTCCTCGATCAACTCATGAAAGATCGCCACCATACAGCGCTGAAATGTGGCTGGAGCGTTACACAACCCAAATGGCATGCGTCGATACGCGAAGGTGCCAAAGGGGCATGTAAAGGTGGTTTTCTCCTGATCCTCTGGTGAAATAGGGATTTGGAAATAACCTGAGAATCCATCAAGAAAGCAATAGAATTGTTGTCCTGACAGTCGCTCCAGCATCTGATCAATAAACGGCAAAGGAAAGTGATCCTTGCGCGTGGCATCGTTGAGTCTGCGATAATCTATGCAAACTCGCCAGCCGGTGACGGTCCGGGTGGGTATCAATTCATTCTTATTGTTGACGACTACTGTCATACCCCCCTTCTTGGGGACCACATGGATGGGACTCACCCATGCAGAGTCCGAAATCGGGTAAATCAGTCCTGCATCCAGCAATTTAATCACCTCTTTCTTCACAACGTCCTGCATATTAGGGTTTAGCCTTCTCTGAGGCTGAACCACCGGCTTGAACTCCTCTTCCATCAAGATCTTGTGCGTGCAAAATGAAGGGTTAATACCCTTGATATCCATCAGCTTCCACGCGATCGCCTGCTTATGGTCTCTCAGGACACTTATTAGCTTCTTCTTCTCCTCCTCCGTCAATCCAGCAGAAATGATGACGGGTAGCTGAGATCCCTCACCCAAGAATGCGTACTCCAGATGAGACGGCAACTCCTTCAACTCCAGGGGCGGGGGTACCTCAACAGACGGTCTCTCCTTTGGGATCTCCTCCTCCTTGATGACCTCAAACACCTCGAATCTAGGGGAAGGCTTGGTAGCCTGCGACAGAGGGTCCTGCTCAACATCCAACTCAGTGACCTCACTCCCCTGATCATCCTCACTCATAACCTGCGTATCAGACGTGTCTCTCTCACAAATCTCGCTGAGAAAGCCACCCATATGTGACATAAGAGTATCAATAAAGTAGAGAGTGTCATCATGCTGATGGGTGTGCCTCATAGAATGTTGGATATCAAAAGTGACCTCATCCTTATCGACACGAAGAGTCAACTTGCCATCATATACGTCAATGACTGCTCGTGCAGTGGCAAGGAATGGACGGCCTAAGATCAACGGGACCTCAGAGTCCTCATCCATATCAAGAATGACAAAGTCAACTGGAAATACGAACTTGTCGACTTTCACCAACATGTTCTCTACGATGCCCCTCGGATACTTCACTGATCGATCGGCGAGCTGAATACTCATGCGCGTAGGTGAAGGCTCTCCTAGGTCAAGCTTAGCGAATACGGAATAGGGCATGAGATTTATGCTAGCACCTAGGTCAGCAAGCGCATTGCTGACAATATGATTCCCAATCAGACATGGGATGGTAAAGCTACGAGGATCAGTCATTTTCTTTGGCAGCTTGTTCTGCAAGACAGCAGAACACTCCTCACTCAGGGTGACAGTCGAAAGGTCCTCTAATTTCTTCTTATTCGTAAGAAGATCTTTCAAAAACTTCGCATACTTCGGCATCTTTGCCAAAGCCTCAACGAACGGAATATTCACATGCAGCTTCTTCAGCATCTCCATGAAATGACTATACTGCTCTGCGTCTTTACCCTTTATTAATCGTCCAGGGTAAGGGGGTGTCGGCTTATACACCCTCATCGGCTCCTTCTCTGGCTCCTTCTTCTCTCTTGGAGACTCGCTGGACTGTGCTGTACTTGCTGGGCGCAGCCTAGGGTGCACTTTGCCAGCTGGTGTCTCCATCTCAATCACCTCGTCAACCTCCGGGTCCTCATCGACTACCGGCTCGACCTCAACAGCTCCTCGTCCGCTCCTAGTCGTAACAGCCTTCGCAGTGGCGTTCGGATTTCCAACAGTGCTACTGGGGAGACCACCTTGAGGTCTCTGGTTCAGCTGATCGGCCAGCGAACCCACTGTCCTCTCCAGGTTCTGTAGTGCAGTGCTCTGACTCTTCATGAAGGTCTCGTGCTCCATGAACCTCGACTGTGTCTCCTGATGTCGAGTATCCTCTCGCGTGATGAACTGTGTAATCAACTGCGTCTGCTGAGCTAACGCCTCCTGGTTCTTTCTCAACATCTCCTCTATCGTCGGGTTATTCGTACCCGAACTCGCCCCTGCTCCTACTCCTGTGTCCTGAAACAAACTCTGACGCGGCTGAAACCCCGGTGGGTTGTTGTTCTTCCAGCTGAAATTCGGGTGATTCTTCCAATTCGAATTGTAACGCTCCCCAAAATTTCCTTGATTTCGATTACTCACAAACTCTACCTGCTCTGGCGACTCTTCAGGTGCAATAGGACACACGGCTGTGTCATGCTTCCCTGTGCATATCTCGCATATCTGTTCTTTCTTCACCTGCATCTCCTTGACCTGCTTCTGTAAGGCATCGAGCTGGGCTTGCATAGAAGTGGCAGTGTCAACCTTATGAACGCCCCTCTGTGCAGCAGACGAATCTCTAGATTCGGGAAACTCATAGCTACTCATCGCGATGTCCTTAAACATCTCGGTACACTCATCTGGGGTCTTGGCGGTCATCAGATTGCCGCCAGCAGTAATGTTCAGCATATTCCTCGTAGCAGGCGTCACTCCATGGTAGAACTTTTCAACTAGCGCCCAATTTTCAAACCCGTGATGTGGACATTTAACCAACAGCTCCTTGAAACGCTCCCATGTCTCGTAAAATGATTCTCCTTCCTTTTGACGAAACTCCTGAATCATGCTCCTCAGACGAGCAGTTTTAGAGGGGGGGAAATATTTGCCTAAGAATTTTTCACGCATCCCAGCCCAGGTAGTAATGGATCCAGCAGGAAGAGACTCTAACCAAGCATGGGCTCGGTCAGTGAGTGAGAATGGGAAGAGACGTAATTTGCAGGCGTCCTCGCTAACGCTTTGCTCCTGAAATGTATCGCAGATAGCTGAAAAACGAGAGATGTGAACATTTGGGTCCTCGGAAGGTAACCCATGGAACTGGACGGTGTTCGTAACCATCGAGATGATCTGAGGTGGAATCCGCCAGCTATTTGCGGCGATAGCAGGGCGGGTGATGCTGGATCGAGCATTGACCGCGTTTGGCCGGGCGTAGTCTGCAACGACTCTCCTAACTGGTGCCTCGTCACCCATAGTAAAAGCAGAAGATGGAATGTGTACCTGACTAGCTCGGAAGGTACGAAGGCGCTCGTGAAAATCTCGCTCGGGCTCAGACGAAACAACAATTAAAGGTGGCCCTTGTGAACGAGTGTGGTGCATACAACGATAAAATTATTAAGGTAAATCTAACCCTAAAGGCACAAATTGCAAGCAAAAGGCACCTAAAGGCAATGAAAAACTAAAAAAAAAAGCAAATAAACAACGAATTTATTTATTTATATATAATTTTTTTTTTTTTGGTTTTTTTTAAATTTTTTTAATAAATTTTTTTTTTACTATGGAAAAATAAAATTAATCTAAGAAAGCAGTAAAATGACTAAATCTTCGACTCGGGTCGTTTTCTAAATTGCCAGTGTCCCCGGCAACGGCGCCAAAAACTTGATGTGTGAAAATGCAACTATAAATTTCTAACAAGTTTTGAAAAGGAATCTCTAACTAAACCACACACAATCGGCAAGTGCACCGGTCGCAGTGTAGTGTAGATGGCAAGACCGGATATCAATCCGCGGACACTATATGCAAACTCTAGATAATAAACCGTTGTCGAATATAAAGTCAAATTTTAAGTTTGTTTTAAATTGATTTTTGATGTTAAAATAATAACTAAATTAATTAAGAAAATATGGAAAACAAGTCAAGCAAAGTGAAACGAACACGAAAGCAAAGTGTGATCAAATATATATGAGAAAAGGACTACCTGGGTGTCGAATCCCTAGAATCATGCAATGCTATTTTGACAATAGTAACAGTTAAATATCTTTTTCCCTTTGATTAACCCCCCGTTAGAGATGTATTAAACAAAAGATCAAGACAAAATGTGAAGTGCTAGAACGAACCGGCTCGAGCTATCGATACCAAATCCTACGAGTATCAGACCGTTGGGACCTCAGAGACTAAGTTGTGAGACGATCTTCAAAAACGCAAAGCAAACCAACCCTTGAAAATTAAAATCCTAGGAAACCTTAACCACGATGTAATAAACGAGCCCGAGCTATCGGTCACCCAATCTACCCACCAATGATTAGCTAATAACCTAGCTCACCCTAATCATCTTTCGAGTCATAGAATGAGGATGCAAGTTTTAGTATATTGATTTTAATTATTAATAGACTTGGTCAATTTCTCAACTCAATATTTAACCCGAAAATCATAAGATAAACGAATCAAATTAAATTCTAAGTTTAAGGGGAATTTCTTCATGCCTAAACCGCTGAATTTATCAACTAATAATCAATCAAAACACACCAACCTGCAATACCAAGATTAATTACAAGACAAAGTTATGTAAATCACATAAAATAACCGAAATTTTGTTAAAAACGCATTACAATCATCAAGTTCATCTAAACCCAGGTAGTTTATAACGTTTAGCTACTCATATTTATTAAAAACATAACAAACTCGGTTCTAAAAATTAAATAAGACATGATTCAAAGCAAAAATTAGAAAAATTAAATATAAATTCGAACCCGCACTGCTACGAACACGAACCGATACTTTTTCTTTCTTCCTCTTGCGCCAACAACCAAACAGCCTTGTTTTTTTTCTTCTTGTTCGACCCCAGCTGCTTGTTATTTTTTTTTTCTTTTTAGAAAGTAAAAATAGCCTTTTTTTGAATCCCCCCAGTTGTCGTCTATCTCCTCCTTTTCAAAGACTATATATGCCCCTTTTTCCTCTTGTGCTTTAAATGCTTTCATTAATATATTCACGAATAATAATGTTTTCCAAAAGCAATTAATAGCCAATCCTTGTTTGTCGAACCCTCCAAAAGGAATTAATTCCACCACCATCTTTTGCTTTTAATATCAATTTTGGTGGCTCAATAAGAATCCATTTAATTAATTTCTCCATCTAGGCCCTTGCACTCCTACACGTACAAATGAGAACAAATCCATTAAATATCTCATTTAATTTGTAATAATTAATTTCACATTAAGAATTGTTCACAATTGTAATATAATTCAACTCAATTCAGTTATTAATCAATTAATATAATAGTCATTAATTATGTATGATTTTCAATGAAACTAATAAATAACTATTTATATTAATGGGGAATATTTATATAAAAATATGTATAATTTAGACCACATCAGTTAGCTTCCAACACAGCTTCCTTCTGTGCAGCTAACACCCTTTCTATCAAACTGTTCTTTATCTCCATACGCTTGGCGTTAATTCGGATGGGTTTAACCCTTTCCTTTCTGCTCAAGGCGTCAGCGACTACATTCGCTTTGCCGGGATGGTATTTGATTTCACAATCATAATCATTTAAAGTTTCCATCCAACGGCGTTGCCTCATATTTAATTCTTTCTGATTAAACAGATGCTGGAGGCTCTTGTGATCAGAATAGATCACAAACTTGATTCCATAAAGATAATGCCTCCACAGTTTTAGTGCGAACACAACGGCACCCAATTCCAAGTCATGGGTGGTGTAATTCTTTTCATGCACTTTTAACTGTCGTGATGCATAGGCAATAACCATGCCTTTCTGCATAAGCACACACCCCATGCCAGTGTGCGAAGCATCACTATAAAACACAAAGTCTTCAATTCCATCTGGCAGTGTCAGTACCGGGGCGTTGCTCAACTTCTGCTTCAGAATATCAAAGGATTCTTGCTGCTTAGGGCCCCAAACAAACTTAACCTTTTTCTTAGTTAAGGAGGTTAGGGGTGCAACAATCCTTGAAAAATTTTCGATGAAACGCCTGTAATATCCTGCCAATCCCAGGAAGCTACGAATCTCCGTAGGCGTCTTTGGCTCTTGCCAATTCATAACAGCTTCAACTTTAGCGGGATCCACTTGGATACCACGCTCACTAACCACGTGTCCAAGGAATTGGACTTCTCGTAGCCAAAATTCACACTTAGAGAATTTGGCGTAGAGCTTCTCCTGACGTAGAAGTTTGAGAATACAACGAAGGTGTTTCTCGTGGTCAGCTTGATTCTTAGAATAAATAAGGATGTCATCGATGAAAACGATAACAAATTTATCTAAGTAAGGCTTGCAGACGCGATTCATGAGATCCATGAACGCGGCTGGTGCATTGGTGAGCCCAAATGGCATCACTAGGAACTCGTAGTGACCATAACGAGTCCTAAATGCAGTCTTGTGAACGTCTTCATCTTTAACCTTCAACTGATGGTAGCCTGACCTCAGATCAATCTTTGAGAAGTAACTTGCCCCTTGAAGCTGATCGAACAAATCGTCGATCCTGGGTAATGGATATCTATTCTTGATCGTGACTTTATTAAGCTCGCGATAGTCGATAGTCGATGCACAGACGCATCGACCCATCCTTCTTCTTCACAAACAGGATTGGCGCTCCCCAAGGAGATGAACTAGGTCGAATGAAACCCTTAGCCAACAATTCATCTAGCTGCGTCCGCAACTCCTTCATTTCTGTGGGTGCCAATCTGTATGGTGCCCTAGCAACTGGTGCCGCTCCGGGGATGATATCTATCCTGAATTCAACTTGTCTATCTGGTGGTAAACCAGGTAGATCTTCAGGAAACACTTCTGGGTATTCAGAAATGACAGGGATGTCTTCTAACTTCGGTTTGGGCTCATCAATAATCACCTGTGCCATGTAGATGACACACCCCTTCTTCAAACACTTTGAAGCCTTGAGCATAGTCACATGCTCAGGTAGTCCATACTGGGTATCTCCCCGAATGGTAAGTGACTCATCAGACGGAGTCTTTATCACTACTTGCTTCATGTTACAGACAATTTGGGCCTGGTTATAAGATAACCAGTCCATACCCAGAACTATGTCAAATCCGGCTAACTTAAATGGAAGTAGAGACAGAGGAAAAGAATGGTTCTTAATGGATATAACACATCCATCTAACACAGTAGAGACGGTTTCTATGGTACCATCTGCTAACTCTGCCTCATAACTTGCGTTTAAGGTTTTGACAGGTAAATTCAACAATTTACAAAACTTATGATCTACGAAAGACTTATCGGCGCCTGAATCAAAAAGTACTCTTGCAAAGACATCATTTACAAGGAAGGTACCTGTTATGACATTATCGTCTTTCACAGCTTCTTTCGCATCCATTCTGAAGACTCTGGCATTAGTCTTCTTAGCCTCTTCAGGATTCTTATTGTATTTTGGGCAGTTAGTCTTGATGTGCCCCTTTTCGTTGCAACGGTAGCACGTTGCATCCTTTATCTTCTTGCAATCCACGGTTTTGTGGTCCGTGGACTTGCAAATACCACAGGCAAAAGGTTTTGACTGAGTCTGCGAGTTCGACTCCAGTCTGCACTTTCCAAAGTGCTGTTTCTTACAAGTTTTGCATGTGGGCTTCTCACCTGAACGATGCCCGTCTTTCCTCGACTCAGATCCTTTCTTTTGATCACCGTTCCCACGGTGCTTCTTGTTTGATCCTCGCGAACCATTATCTTCCCGCTTCCTCTTCTCAGCCTCCTTATTCCTCTGCGATCTCTGTCGGACCGCATCCAGAGTGAGGGATAAGGAAAGGTCAGTTACAGACCTGAAGGTAACTGGCCGAGAAGCTTTTACAATGGACTTGATCTCGGGTTCTAAACCACCAATAAAGCGAGCGATTCTCTTTGGCTCCGGGGTTACCAGGTAGGGAACCAACCGGGACAGCGTATTGAAGCTTGTCAGGTAAGCTTGGCAGTCGAGGTTCTTCATCACCAACGATAGAAAGTCAGATTCTATCTTTTCCACCTCATGTTGAGGGCAGAAATTTTCCTTGATCAGGGCAATAAATTGATCCCACGACATGCTATACAACGGGATCTTTCCGGAGGCCTCCATCAGAGATCTCCACCATGCCAGTGCTTCACCCTTGAAGGACTGTGACACAAACTTAACTATATCCCTTTCAGCGCACCCGCTGATATCCACCACTGTGTCCATCTCGCCGAGCCATGTCATGCAATCGACGGCTCCTTTCTCCCCATTAAAATCCCGGGGCTTGCAAGATACGAAGTACTTGTAGGAGCAACCCTTGGTACGGGTTTCTTGATGCAGTACTATATGCTGAGATGGGTCACTTTGACGGTTGGTGGACTGACGGTCATCACCATCTTTCTTGGGTCCTTTCTTTTTGGGAGGAGGCTTGTTATGAGCCTCAGAATGTGTCCTGGGCTTTGAATGTGATGCAGAGTGGGTCCTACTTCGAGTATCACTGTATTCCTCATACTGTCTATTCAAGGCTTGAGTAACAGCGCCGTCTATGATTGCTTTTAACTCGGCACCCGTTAACGTAATCTGGGCGTTCTCATTCGGCTCTGCTGGATGGCTATTGCCTTCATTGGAGTCAGCCATTTGTATTGAACTGTTGCAGAAAACAAGGTCAATATTTTATTTGGGATTTTATTATGGAATTACCCCTTAGGGTAATTCGTTAACCATGGTAAACAGAGTCCATATTTGGTTAACTTATTAATCGCATTAATTTAGGATTTTAATTAAAATTTATCCTAAATATTAACAATAACAATATATATATTAGCATATAAGGCTTGGTCACATGGACAATTTAAATTATAAGCTATGATTTCAGAGAATCAAGACTTTTAAGGTTTGAACCTAGTTCATTACCCTTATCAGACAGGGAGTCATAGCTACCTCTGTCTTTTGGCTCATATAAAAGTGAGCGGGGCCTGTAGGTATCATATTACCATGTATGGTAAAAGTATGATCATCTTAATTGATGATCTTAACCCATGATTCAGAGATCATATAATTGGGTTTGGAATCTTCTAAAGAATCCTTATACATATATAAATGACATGTGATTTTAACGAATCACTTCTGCCAGGAGTGTTAACATGTTTTAAGATGTTAACAGGGATTTGAATCTTTTAAACAGGTCTTACCATTTTGGCCCGGTCTTATAATTGACACGAAGCTAGGTTTCACACTTTAAGATCCTTAATTAAATAATTACATAGGCAGATTAATTTAAAAGGAATGATTTTAATTTATTTATTTCATTTGTAATTATTTATGCTCAAAAAGGCAATCATGAAAATCATAGAAATAACATTCCATCAATTATACATAGGTTACATATTGCCCTAAACGGGTCTTTTCCAAACAACAACCTACCCACGTAGGGGTTTTTAAACAAGTACTTGCCCACGTAGGGGCTTTAAGCAAACAAACTGGCCCACGCAGGGACCTTACAACTAAACATCATACCCTCATAGGGGTTAACAGAAAATGGAAAGATAGGCCCACGCGGGGGCTTATACAAACATACAACACACATACCCACATAGGGGCTTAACAATCAAATACACTTACGCGGGGGCTTACACAGAAGATGGGAGGATTCAACGATCCTTTTTGTTCTTCCCCTTGATTAAGCCTACTAATCCTTGGAAGAATGTCTGCCTCTCCCTGCGGTCCTCATGAACTACCCGTTCAACTTGATTCAACCTTTGCAAGAGTTCTTCATGTTCGGGTGGTGAGAATCTAGGTGGCTGCGATTGAGCCCGGATGATGGGTCTAGGAGGTATCGAGTATCCCTGAGTCGGGTAACTCACCCCCCATGGGTCCCCATAGGGTCCTTGGGTGCTGTAGTTTGCTGCTACCATGTACGGATCAGCCTCCGCGTACCCATAGTCATGATGCGTTGGGGGTTCAAACGGGTTGTATCCCATGCCACTCGCATATGACGGGATTGGGTTTTCAAATCCCATCGGCGGTGGCTGTAGTACAGCAGGGTTGGAGGGTCCACCCATTTGTGGGTCCTCCTGGTATGGTGGGTAGTGACTAGCACTTGACTGTTGTGGGGAACTGAAATTGAAGCCCCCCGGTCGTACCGACATGCGTGCACCGGTTCTCCTACGTCTTGGCGGTTGAGGAGGTGCCGGTTGAACTGGTGGCGGTGGAGGTGGTGGCGTAACTGCCACAAACCGATGATCCTCGGATGAATCTTGATGATGCGGCTGTGGCTGTGGCTCCTGCTGCTGCTGATGCTGCCCATGAGACGACGAGTGGTGTGATGGTGTATAATACCACTGGTGTTGATCGAACAGGGCTTGGAAGCTGTCTGGACCACCATAGGGTGACCCGTGAAACGATGATCCGTCGGAGATTTCGATCGGATGGTTTGGAGTACCACTTGCTGGCATGACGGGGTCTGTATCCTCGTCCATATCGTCTGCGTGGTCTCCTGAAAAGTGGTCCTCTGGACCCAGTGGATTAAAACCCACGGGCTCTGGCATGAACCCAACCGGGTTAAACTGTCCCCGAAAAGCAGGTGTAGGGTCTCCATATGAATGATGAGATAGGGATCTCTGAAGTGGTATGTAGGATGGTTGAGGGTTATTGGGTTCATAAGGATTTAGAGCAGGAGGTGTGGAAGTATGCGAAACCGACCGTCTGGTCGGCTCGTACTGGTTTCTTCGGTTTTCCCGAGGGTCGTCACTCTCGGAGTTGGATGGAGCTCGCCTTCGTGAAGGTCCAGCTTCATGATCGTTGGGGGCGGTAACTGGCCCCTTTCCACGTCCTCGTGTTCGGAAGAATCTAGGAGGCATTTTGATGTTCCTGTCAATAAGGCATAAGATAACAATAACAAAATATAAAATTTAAAGGACAAAACAAAACCGAATAAGGTGGAATTTGTCCTATGTTATAAGTCTAGACTCGAAGGTTTAGATATGTGCAATTGTGTAACTGAGATTAAACACAAAAGGCTAGTGTTTAATTCACTCAGCTTTGGCTCTGATACCAACCTGTCACACCCCGATTTCCACGTGTCACCGGTGGGCCCGGTGGGGGAGTATCATGACGTGGTTGGCAACGTAATGGTCAAACCACACAATATAATAATGCACAGCGGAAGCAATTTAAAAATAAGATACAACCGAATTTATTTATTGTAATCAAAGTCACAATATCCGGTGTTTATCCACAGAACGGATCGAAACAAATTAACATTTATGGTTCAACAGACTTCTAGCATCCTAAGCTTGCGAGACTTTTATTGATGCTTAGGAGACAATCCAGCCAAATTTCGTTTAGTACCTGCATTCAGTCTTTGTGGGAAAATACGTCAGTTTACACTGGTAAATACATTCAACTGACTCATTTTGTAAAATGATTGAAAATTGGTTTGGATGCACGTGGCATAAATCATTTTATTTAACTTGGGAGAATTATTTAATATTATAATCTTGTGAACGAATTACATGTTACTTATGCGTTCAGTAGCCCGGAACGTATCCGGGTTAAAGATCAATGGACACACCACAATAATGAGTTATACACGGGTGTACGCCTACACCCCGTGCTCAAGTCGCGGCCATCTCGTAAGATGATGCCAAGGATATCCGGGACATGGTCATTAACCCCCCAAAGGCTGTAAAGTAAGCAAGACTGTTTAAACGAGCCGATCAAATTATTCAACTACCCACTAAGCGTGGAGATTTGATGCCCGATCAAGCGGTACGCTATGTACCGTAACCCAAGCCCGTATAGGGAAAATAAGTTAAAAGTATTTACCTGATGCAAGTATAAATCACAATAAGCAGAATGCACGTAGCTTTTACTGTTTCTCCTAATCTGGAACGAAGGTTTAATATAACCTATTAGAATTCTAACGGGTCTTTTATTAAGCTTAAGCTTAGACCGGCTAGTTTCAAGATACGGTTCGTACGCACGATTAAGCGAAGACCGGATAGAATGTGATTCAGACCCAAAAAGTTTGGAGACTTGTTTAATATGGGTTTATTATTCACATTCTGGATTTCGAGATAAAACCGTTAAGGTTTGACCCGTTTCGGCTAGTTTATGTAAACTTGTTACATAAACCAAACCGTACGCGTAATAAGCGTGACAGGTAGTCATGAGAGCTATATACAGGTTTCCTAAGTTAATTATGTCTCAAATATGTTGTGACATCAGTAAGGTGTCTTTCGTTATGCCCGAAACTAATTTAAACACAAACTATGCCCCGTAGGGGTAGTTTGGTCATTTTAAAGTTTGTAAAAGAGTTTAAATGTCTAACTGAGTTAAAGGTCTGATGTAAACAGAAAACATACTCAATTTGATGAGTTTTAACAGTAGGCTAAAGCATGTATGTGAAACTTATCATTTTTAACCAAACTAGGCCCCGTAGGGGTATTTTGGTAATTTCACATAAGCCGAAAAGCTCAAAACTGAAGTCTGAGTTTATCAACCTTTGCTTACTGTTAAAATATCATAATTTGCCTCTTATATCAGTAGGTATCAACCCGAGTATGTCCAATATGATTTGAAAACATATTATGCGTTAAAAATGCTAATTAAGGCGATTAAAGGCCATTACCGGGTTCGATACTTAAATCTGACATTTTTATATTTCCAGAAGGCTTAAAATAATTTATTTATCATAACTAATCAGTAGCAAAAGGTTTGGAGTCGTTTAGATGTGTAAAACTCATTTTATGGCCCGTAAGGGCAAAACCGACAACTACCGAATTAAGCCTACGACTATGAGTTATGCTCAGCCTAAAATTAATTAAAAATCTTTAAAATTCACAAAATAATATATTACATCAGTGGGTAATTCGTTTGATACCAAAAAGTATGTTTAATTAGGCTATACGCTAATTACGCCATTTTATTAACATAAAACACCGTAATTACGCTAATGAGCATAACTCTTAATCTACAAGTCAAACTGATGTCAAATTTTGCATACAAGTTTATATATCAGTATTTAAGGTTCCTACACTTTTACATTTTCATAATTCATGTTTTAAGGTAATAAGGGCATAACGGTCAACATATGAGCGATTAACGGAAACTTGCATATTAATTGGATAACCAACGAAACAAGTACAGAGGCTTATACTATCATGTAACCTAACCCTAATGAAGCATTAAGGCATTTCTAATTCCATCTAACTCAGGCCAGAACTTAAGTCAACGTGAAAGTCAAAGTTTCGGGACTTTCGGTTCCGAACCGGTTCAAAACTGAGAGTTGTCGAGTCGAACGAGTTTAGACATGTCCGTACACTTATTACCAGGTTATATTAAGTCTAAAACAGTTTACACGCATTACGTATTGCTAATTGTGCATTAAATCATATTTTTATATTTCTGTTGACTTTTTCGGTCAACGTTTGACCCGACAAACGACCTGGTTAGGTCTGGAATCGGTACGTGCCTTTATAAGGGTTTAATACTCATATAATTACCTACTTAACGGTACTCTTAATTCGACATACGACTGAGCTATCATTAATTAATTACGAAGTCAAACCGTAGTTACGTCGGTTTGACTTTTAGCTAAAATACTAAGCTATAATTTAATTTAAAAAGGTTAGGCAACTTACAAAGTGTTTAATGATAATTAGGGATGTCTTGTAATCAGCTTGAAAGCTCCTCTATTTGATCAGACTTGAATTGTGAAAGGAATGATCATGGAGTTGCAACTTATGTGGGTTTTATAGTGTTCATGGCACCATGAATTGATGACAACAAAGTCTACAACTCTCCACAATTGTTCAACACATGTGTCTAGTATATAGGAGGTGCCTAGGGGTCGTTTATAGTTGATGAAAACCGGTGGAACAGGTCAAAAATGCGCACAACAGGCAACAAAAGGTTGCTGGTCGCTGGCAAGGTGCTTGCGCACCGTAAGCATGTATGCTTACGGTCCGTAAGCATGCATCAGGGACCGAACTGTTTTGTTTGTTGAAGTTTCGAAAGGGCAACCTTTAATTCTGAGTTTGGGGCATTATATTATCACTTTGGGACCTTTCAAATGTGTCTTATACAGTAACAAACCCCACCAATTGAAATCGTTTCATTTGAATACATATACAAGATCCGAAAATAAAGGTTTTCCATTGCTTTATCTTCGTAGGAGTCCACCCAATGAATTATGAATCAAATATTCTAGCATTTAGGGGATTTAAAATATATACCAGGTGCTTTAAATTTGTAAATTTTTTTTTTGGGTCTTGGGATTTATATGAGATCGTTCAGAGGTAACATTTACATGACGCCATCTTTAAATCCTACCAAAACATTTTATAAAATTCGGGTTTACAACGCGTATGTGACACGTGTCGTTATTATATTGAACCCGAAATTTTCGAGGTGTTACAATCAAGCGTACTTCTTATCCTACAACCTACTTTCACTTACTCATATACACGAGATTCTTAATCATATCTTAAACGTTTTACTACACAAATTTCCAAACCTTACGAAATGCTACCTATCAATTTAATCGGTCCAATGAAACTCTTGCCCATGAACTTCATCTTCGACTTAATCACTAAAATATGCTCGCATTATCATACTAGAGACTTCAATTCTTAATTGAAACCAAACCAACCTTTCTCAATTACATATGGGATCTTATAGATATTATAAGATCGTTTTACCTAAGACTATTTTCAACAACAACAAATCATTTGATAAATTTTTTTTAGGATCGACGTTTTCATAAGAACCTCCAAAATTCAAAATATCTTGTTTTGATGCAAACGAAACAACCCCATTAATTTCAAAGATATTTTTCCTACACCGCTCAATTCGTCATTCAAATTTCAAAACACGTGGGCAAGAAGACTTCATGGGACCGACAACCTTCAACATACGTAAACTCTTTTAAAACAAAAATAGAAATTCATTTATTACGAAAAAACGTTATGCATAACCAATGAGTACTTTATGTTCTCTTAGATTTACAAGCTATATTCTACCTTCCCAATCAAACTCAATCTATTTTGATTCGATAAACCCAATGTTTCGTTTAAACAACTATACATGCATATCATTGTACACGTTTTAGTCGATGTCTCGCGACAATTTTATTTATATCGTTCGTATTTACACACTCAACCTTTTGAATTCTTTTATACTCTCAAAATTCGTTATACTTCGACATACACTATATACGCAATTTTTATTATTCGTACCTACACTTACGCTCATACGCTTTATGCTTATACTTATACTCATACGTTTTATGCTTATACTATTACTCGTACTACTCATACGTTTTATGTCTATACTCATACTTATGTGCATATTCATATTTAACTTATATCTATGCTCATACTTTCATTTATACTCATGATTCATACATTCGTACCCATACGAGAGTGGAATCCGAGGGATTCGCTTACGTGAGTCCCATACATATTTAAGCATGGACTTGCTTATATAGTACATTCTTATACGTACACGTTCTTATTTTTAAATTATGTATACCCTGATTCATACACAACAAGTACAAGCTATGCGGATCATGCGACGATCAAAATAATCGCGGGTGCACACGAGATTATAGTGATGGGCGTATGAAAACCAAAGAGTGTACTACTGTGTATGGTAAGACACGGAACATAACATGACACCGAATACGAAACGGACGTAACATGGTCAAAACATGGTGGATACACCGCTGGTACTTCCTATATATAAGTGTTTTCATCATGTTACCAAATTTCGTAAGACATGCCATGAGAAATTCGGTGTTTTGCAGACCTATTAGACCTAATTCAAACTTTAAACAACTCACAAACACATTATATCCGATTATCCATGACGAGACTTCATTCTTAGCATGCTACTTTCGTCTATCCAATACATATACCATTCTTATACTTGCATTCGTTTATTAAGAGTCAATCGTTCAATTCTATATACGCAACTATATGTTTCCAATTATGTTTGGTACCTCAAATCATTTTAGACAAACAAACTCCTTTGCAAACCTATCTTGTCATTCTTCAAAATTTCATACTTTTTACGTTTCAAAATTTTCAAGTCTCAATTCTTAATAATCACCTTTTGCAAAAACTCTTTCAAGTCTTCCTCTTGAATAAATTTCGGGACGAAATTTACTAAAGGATGGGAGACTGTAACGCTCCGCTTTTTCGTAACTTTCCGTTTCTAGAAAGCTTGTCTTGTATTTCTATATTTTTAATCGTATTTCGTTCCGTATCATTGTAATCCGAGACTTCGTACATAATAAAATTAATTATTTCATACAAATTATACTTCGTTATTTTTACATGCTTAAACATTTTAAACATTTGAACATAATCGTACCCTTGTAAAAAACATGCGTAACTTACAATCAATACGTGATTCTACATGTCATATACGTGTAAACACTTGAGTATACGCTCACAATACACAACCTATACTTTTATTTTATATAAACTTATGACTTAATTTTATATAGATTAAACATTAATATATGTGTATATATATATATATATATATATATATATGATTAGTAAATTACTTAATTATATATTAATAATACATATTATTATAAGGCATAAATTATCAAAATTTGAAAAGCTTTTAGATGGCCTTGTGGCTAGTCGATTACACAGCCAAGACATGGCTCAATTCCACTTTGATCCATTTTCTTTTTTTATATTATGGCACTCATTAATAATGTTAATAATTAATATACATTAATATATCATCTTAGATGACAAAAAAAAAGGGAAATGAGGAAACAGCCGATGTGAGTGGCTGTGGTTCCTAGCCATCTTTGACAAACAAATATAAATAAAACAACCTTATTATATTTTAATTAAAAACAACATAAATTATAAACTAATGAGAACCAATAAGGGACAAAAAAAATAATAAAGGAATCAGTAGACTTAGGCGCAAAAGGGCGGTTCACAACCGAAGAAACTGGCTAATCAGCCATTGCACCTTTTTTATTTATTATTGCTTCATCTCCCAACTAATTTTTATTAATTACACTCTTTAATACTAACCCTAAACTCTCCCTATATAAGCAACACTTCCCCCACTCATTTTCCACTTTACAAACCTCTTAATCACTTCAAAAACACTCTCTAAAACACCCAAGTTCGTAGCTGAAAGTGCAGGTTCGAGCAGAAACATCAAGCTTCACTAAAACAAGCATAACTTTCTCATTTCTTGTCCGATTTAGTCCATTCTTTTTCTTATGTGCTTGGATTGACCTTAGCTTCGATTCCATGGGTTTTTCACATCCAATAAGTCCCTGGAACTCCGAAAAAAAGGCTCCAAAGTTCACTGTTCATTTATGATTTCATCTAATCTTTGCTAAACTTGTTTAACTTGAGTCTAACTCATCTCTAACCTATGTCCTTATGCTTATAACCACTTCTATGGTTAGTTAGGCTTAAAAACAAGGTTGAGACATACAAAATCAGAGGTTGATCCTCAACTACTTTCTGTTTTATTTAGGGTTTTTAACCCACAAGTCATGTTCAAGCTTCAAGCTTGATGAAGGTGTGATTATGGACCAACTTGGGTTGTCCAACATAGAATCCCCACATTACTTGATGATTTCTCATAGTATAGTTGTTTCTTATTCTTGTATTGATGTTAGTTCATGACCCTCCTTGTATGTTTTTACATCAAGTGTAGTGGTGAACCATAAGAGGTACCTAAATGGAAGCTTGTTCTTCCTACCTCCTACACGAATTCTATGACACAATAGAGGTACCTAAATGAAGATTTATCTTCTACCTCATGCTTGACTAATGGACTAAATAATACATATAATACTTATACACATATATACTATTCGAACCCTTGATGGTGGACTTGTGTCCATTCGTCAAGATACTAGAATAACATCATCTAAGACATAAGACTTGTTACGATTCTAAAGAGTATATTACTCATGAAAACATTAACCCTTGAGGTTTCATAGTGTCAAGAACAAGTACTTGGTGTTAAAGGATGATTACTTTCGAATACCTATATTCTTGTGTTTTAACTTCCTAAATCCCTAAACGAACATATTCAACCTTCTAACCTCATCAACTTCGTCACATTGGATAATCGGAAAGCATATGCAAATTTGTGAGTATACTCGCAACCCCCTTTTTATGTTTACAACTTTTTGGGGTGTAACATGTTACATTATTAAAAACACACTTAAACTTATTCTTTATGCAATGCACAAAACAATCCTTATACATGAATACTATGTTGTGATACTTGATGCTTACGTGGACCATACTTATGTGATATGTTTTAGTCATTAGCTTTCACAAGCCTCCATTTGACATGTATAGCGCTATAGGAGTAACGCACCGCCCCCCTTAAACTTATGGTCATGTCGAATTAACTAAACTTTCTTGCGTAAACAGAGGATTGGCTAGAAATATTGCATGCCATGTTAGGTTGATCTTGTATAAACTAAGTTGCCATGTGGATTCGTTTTTAAACTTTTATACTTATACTTATTCATAAACTTGTATACTCGCCTTTTCTTTTGCATTGAATTGTATTTTAAACATGTTACAGGTTGAGGATTGATGATGCTATGAAAACGGACTAACAAAGATGCCTAGATACTCACTTAGACGTTTAGCTTTAAAGTGTTGTATCAATTTTGTTATTATCATGTTTGGACAATGTTGTTATTTGAGTTTTTTGTAATATTTGACAATTTTGCTATGAAATGAAATCGGTTGAATTAAATATTGTCACAAATAGTGTTATGAAGTCTCTTACAATCTTGAACAAGTCCCACTCCGATGATTCCGCCATTGGTTGGGGTGTGACATCCAGTTCGTACCAGAAGCCCAATTCCACAGTCAAGCCCACTACCCCTTTGAATCAGAAATCACCAGTTACCACCAATCCTAACAATGTTGCCCCAAAAGCTCCTCGGCGATGCTTCCGTTGTCAAGGATTAGGGCACATCGCGTCTGAGTGCTCCAACAATCGAGTCATCACCCTTGCTGACTTCGAACTCGCCGGTGGTTATGAATTCAGTATCAAGTCCTCCAATGAGAAATTACTGACAATCGAAACAGAGGAAGAAATAGTTCGTCCCGATGAAGGTGAATGTCTAGTGGTTTGGCGAGCCTTGAACAGTTTGCCACATCGAGAAGAGACCCTTCAACGCGAGTCTATTTTTCATACACGGTGTACGATTGCTAACAAAATTTGCACTATGATAATTGATGGCGGCAGTTGCACGAATGTCGCTTCAGAAACCCTGGTCAATAAGTTGAACTTAACGACGAAGCCGCACCCTTCACCTTATGTAATTCAGTGGCTAAATCAAGGGAAAGGTATCTGCGTCTCGCAACGGGTTCTTTTATCATTGAGTATTGGCGAGTCTTATGCAGATGAGGTTTGGTGTGATGTCCTTCCAATGGACGCATGCCATGTACTTCTTGGTCGTCCATGGCTATTTGACCGCCGCATGATACATGACGGCTACCAGAACACTTATTCTTTCACCCAAAATGACCGAAAAATAGTCCTCACTCCTATATCTCCGTCTAATCAACTCACAAAAGTACCACCCTCTTTAAGTACCTTACTCAAGGCGGAACAACATGAATATCAATCGATTAAGGAGTTCATACTTCTGGGTTATGACGAAGACGAGGTTACTCCAACACCAACCCACCACCACCCTCTTATTCAGTCCTTATTGCAGTCCTATAAACAAGTTTTTCCAGCTGAAATACCACCTGGGCTTCCTCCTATGCGAATCATTCAACACAAAATCGATATTTTTCCGGGTTCTGTACTTCCAAATAAACCAGCTTACCATGCCAACCCCCAAGAAACAGTTGAGATCAGGAAGCAAACTGATGGTTTAATACAAAAGGGGCTTATTCGCAAATCACTTAGTCCCTGTGCAATTCCAACAATACTTGTACCAAAGAAGAATGGCGAGTGGAGGATGTGTATGGATAGTCGATCAATCAACAAGATCACTATCAAGTATCGTTTCCCAATTCCTCGACTGAATGATCTGCTCGATGAACTATATGGTGCCACTGTATTTTCTAAAGTTGCTTTGAGGAGTGGGTATCACCAAATCCGTATACACGAGGGAGATGAGTGGAAAACAGCCTTCAAGACCAAAGAAGGACTATATGAGTGGCTCGTTATGCCATTCGGGCTTTCCAACGGTCCTAGTACTTTCATGCGGTTAATGAACCAGGTACTTAAACCTTTTCTGGGCAAATTTATTGTTGTTTATTTTGATGACATACTTATCTACAGTCCAACAGAAAGTGATCATCAAGTACATCTTCAGCAATTATTTGATGTACTCGATTGGGAAAAACTTTATGGAAATTTGGAGAAATGTGAGTTTTTTGTACATCAGGTTACTTTTCTTGGTTATATAGTATCTGCCCAGGGAATACGAGTTGATGACCGAAAAGTACAAGCAATCCGTGATTGGCCAGTACCTCAATCTATTCAACAGGTTTGAAGTTTCCACGGGCTTGCATCTTTTTATCAGCGTTTTGTTAGAAATTTCAGCACCATTGTGGCTCATATGACTGAAATCACAAAGTACAAACAATTCGCATAGACTCCCCAAGCTCAAACCGCTTTTGATGAACTCAAACGGTTGTTGTCCTCAACCCCGATCTTAGCTCTGCCCTATTTTGAAGAGGTATTCAAGGTTGAATGCGACGCTTAAGGGGTGGGAATCGGGGCTGTTCTGTCCCAATTAGGACGCCCGATTGCCTATTTTAGTGAAAAGTTAAACAATGCAAAGTGATGCTATTACACATACGACAAAGAGTTTTATGCAATTATTTGAGCACTGGATCATTGGCAGCATTATTTGATTTTTAAAGAGTTTATCTTACATTCTGATCACGAGGCCCTTAAGTATATTCAAGGTCAGCATAAACTCCAGCCTCGACATGCGAAATGGGTGGAATTTCTGCAGAATTTTACGTTCATAACCAAGCATAAATCCGGAAAGCTAAACAAGGGTGCTGATGCTTTGTCACGAAAATATTCATTACTTACTTCACTACAGCCTAGAATCCTTGGTTTCGAATTTATAAAGGATGAATATTCAACCGATCCCGACTTTGGCACCGTGTTTTGAAGCTGTGAAACACACGCTGCTGGTGTTTTTCATATTTGTAATGGGTTTCTTTTCCGACACCAACAACTGTGTATTCCACGGCACAGTCTACGATTGTTTCTAATTAAGGAGACTCGTGAAGGGGGGTTAGCGGGACACCAAGGAATTGATAAAACTACTGTGATGTTACAAGCCCATTTCTTTTGGCCCAAGCTTACCGTGATGTTGAGCACTTCATCCATCGGTGCCTGCCTTGTCATCGAGCCAAGACTCATTCTTTTCCCCATGGATTGTACATGCCACTACCAGTTCCCGTCGCTCCGTGGGAAGATGTTAGCATTGATTTTATCACCGGTTTGCCTCGTATATCACGTCAAAAGGATTCTGTTATGGTTGTGGTGGATCGTTTTTTCTAAAATGGCTCATTTTGTTTCTTGTCACACTACTTATGATGTCGTTCAAGTTGCCACCCTCTACTTTCACGAGATCGTTCGTCTTCATGGTGTACCCAAGACAATGGTGAGTGACCGCGATGCCAAGTTTCTTAGTCATTTTTGGTTGACTTTATGGCGCAAGTTGGGTACTACTCTCAAATTTAGTACTTCCAGTCACCCCCAAACTGACGGTCAAACGGAGGTGACCAATCATACCCTTGGTTCTTTACTGAGAGCTCTCATCACAACAAACCTGAAGCAATGGGAGGACTTGCTTCCACAGGCTGAATTCGTCTATAATCGGTCTCCAAACAAGTCCACAGGCCTCAGCCCTTTTATGATTGTGTATGGCATGAATCCTAAGACACCACTTGATCTGGCAGTCCTTGACACGACGTCCAAGTTCAACAAGGAGGCTAGTGAATTGGCTGCTGATATTAAGCATCTTCATCAACAGGTCCATGATAAAAATCACTAAGAACAATGAGCTTATTAAATATCGTAGAGATAAAGGCCGTAAGCACATCCTCTTCCAACCCGGTGATCTCGTATGGGTACATCTGCGCAAAGAACGTTTTCCTGCCAAACGTCGTTCCAAACTGAGCCCACGATCAGATGGTCCTTTTCGTATCCTAGCCAAGTTTAATGATAATGCTTACAAGGTTGACCTTCCAGGTGATTATAGCGTGTCCGCAACTTTTAATGTCGCTGATCTGCAACCGTACTTCGATCCAACAGAACCCCTTCCAAGTTTGAGGATAAACTCTTCTGATGAAGGAGAGAATGATAGCCATAACACACCAGGCCCAACTGCAGCTGCATCCGAACCACAAGAGCAGGCCCAAAATGATGTAACATGGGTCAATTTGATTCAAGCAGCTCAACACCTGATCAGGCCCACTTCCATTCAGTCAGAACCCACGTCACATACCTGTTTTCAGTTCTCAGCATTTGTTTTTTTATATTCCATCTTATTTTAATTTCTTTGAAGTTTTCAGAAGTAGTTATTTTAATTTCCCTAAATGTAGCTACGTGGGTAGTTTCTAATTATCACCTTTTGTACTAAAACTGATGAATGGAAGAACAGATTTGAATTTCCTGATTTTTATTCTCTTGTTCTAGAGAAATTTCCATTGCTATTCTAATTTTTGGCAGAATTTAGAAGGTGATCTTTGGAAGCTAATTTGAGTTTACGTGGTGTGTCTGTATTGTGAATTCGAGTTAGAGCTACCCAGCGATTCCCTCGAGTGGTGCATCTGTATCTTGAAGGGTACGTTGATTTTATTATCAGTCTTTTCACTTATTTCGGGTTATTTTGATCCAATTCACTAAGTCTCTGCCTACCAGTAACCCTAGACGCTCCTAAATACACCCCGAATACGAAAACGGCCCCCAAATACCTTTTATTTAATAAAATAAAAGTAAAACAAGAAAATGGGGTTGGTCGCGGGGCGCGAAGACCCACTTGAACTCCTACGCGGGCCGCGACAGCCTGACCACCAGGCTTAACCCGGTGCCGCCATGTGTCAGACTCGTGTTGAAGCTACGTGTCAACTCAGCAAGGCTAGGGCCTATCCTAGCCACCCTCGCGGGCCGCGTAGCCCTTGGCCGAAGCTTACGCGGGGCACGACGAAGACGAAATCTGGCCCTATAAATGAGATCGATCAGCTTTCACTTTCCGACGCTCACACCTTTCTTTCTCTCTCGAAATTCTATAGTATAGGCATAATTATCGGGTATTATACCCCCCCTAAATAACGAAGTTCTGCCCCGTTGTAAGTATTAAAACCCCGGTTACGTATTAGATACGCTGCCCGATTGATCCAGGGTTCCGTAACGGCTGTCGAGGTTCTGCCTGACGTAGTCGTTGGAATGCCGTCTCGGGGAGGGTATTACTAATGTAAATATTGGGTTATTATACTAACGCGTGTTCATTTATGTATTTAATAGATAATCACCAGGAAACCCTAAAGGAAAACCTAAGACAGCAATGTGAGTAATCACCTTTTTGTAAACTGTTTTTACAAAACCTCACATAATTAATAATATATTAAACAGTGATTGAGTATTTGTATTCTACAATTATCGTCGGTATGTTGGGGTTTTGTATACAAATTTGTTACTACATTGTGAGTAGTAACATGACCACAAGTCGGGTCGACAGTACCGTGGGTGGTAATTAAAGTAGATGGAAACAAATGTAATTGCGCGACCACCCTAAATAATGTACAATGGTTTTTACTTAACTTGATTAAACTGAGATTCACTCACCAGTATTTCCCACTGACAAAATGTTTTTAAACGTGTTTCAGGTAACAAAATGTGAAAGCCAAATAGAAGCCAGCTGGACAGCACTGAAGGCTTGGAAAAGTGACTATAAAGTTACCTAAAATAAAAGAGATGTTTTATTAAATAAAATAGGATTTATTCCTATGTAAATGTGTATACTTAAAACTTGGGATTTTTCCCACGTGTTTAATATTATGAAAGTGTGGTATTTTACTCTGATAAAATATTTCCTAACTACGGTCCTGATGTAATTTCCGCTGCCAAAATGATAAACACCGATACCACTGAAACTGGTCGTGGCCGCCCGTTTCCGGGTAGTTAGGTGACGGGGGTTGTGACAGAAGGTGGTATTAAAGCTAACCCACTGATTCAGCCACAGAAGTGTTCTGCTGACATCAATATATTATTCGAAATGTTAGGAAATTATCTACGGAACTACATGCATATCTGTATTTTATTGTTGTGTGTTATTTGACTATTTGTTAGTTTACAGTATGAGCGACCAAGGACCTTCAGACTCCTACCGTCAGTTGTCCAGCTCACCTAGGAGCGAAGGCACCTCTTCAAAGCCTACCCTCTCAGGGTATTCAACTGACAATGAAGATGGGATATTCGTGTTTAAGGCTCAGTCTGAAGTGCCATTCCCTCCTAAAAAGAGAGGATGGTTCAGTAGGGGAGCGCATGAACGTAGGAAGAGAATGAAAAAGTTACAGCAACAACGTGTTTTAGCAGCCGCTAAGAGAGAGACAGATGCTCATGCCCAGGATATGTTAAATAGGAGTCTAGCAAACTTCCACATTTTAGCAACCACAGCAGCAGACCCTGACCTGGAGCAACTGATAGCACCCCAACCATTACCCTTGTTTCCCACCCAACCAATGGAGATTGAAGCCAACCCAGAAAATCAAGTTCAAATGCATTATTTTAACCCAGAGGAGATACCTAGAATGCCAGCACACAATCCCTTGGACCGAAACTACGACCCGTGGTTTAACGACCATAGGGACTACCAGCCACACTACCCAATACCAGAAGACGAACCTATGCCAAACCTACCAGCTTACCCAACTTGGACCCTCTAGATCCTTATTATGATAATGATCAATTTAATAGAGAAATTCTAGAGAATCCATACCCGTACCAGGAACCCATGCCCCAATTCCTAAACCCAGTACCAACACCTGCACCCCCAATGAGTGCAGAAAATGTGCAAGAACTCAGGACTTTCGGTGAGGAAATTTTAGAAAGTAGCGAGAGGATGAGGCAGGTTGGAGAACGACTCGTCTTGAAGTATGACGAGCGTAATATGGAGTTCTGGATGAACCCATATCAGTGATGGTGGAGGTAGTAATAATAATAATAATAATAATAATAATGATGATGATAATAATAATATGTATAATATGTGTGTATGTTTGAAAAAAAATATCTTGACGATAGCTACTGACGCCAAATAGTATTGTAATTTTCAATTCCAGTATCAGTTTGTATTAGATGCATACTATATATAAGAAAGAGTAACTCGCAATGCTCGACGTTTTTGATCAATATGTGTGTTATGTGATTGGTTGCATTAAATATTATTTTGTAATATTAATAATTGGCAAATGTTTGAAATTCAGATGGACAACGAAGTGAATCAGGAAAACAAGAACAATGAAAACCAGAATAACAATGATAACCCGAATAACAATAACAATGGAAACCAAGTGGATAATAGTGCCATTCAACACATAGTGGCACAATGAATTATAGATGCAATGCCATTTATTATTCAAACTGTTAAGGAAGCTAATAATAAAAGTAATAATGGCAGTAAGCGAACCACTGAACCAGATCACAGCGTAAACAATGGACCAATACTTCAAGTGCCCATTCCCAAAAGAAGAAGAACCATATCTTATGGTTGTTCTTACAAAGAATTCTGGTCTTGCAAACTAATAGAATTCTCGGGCAATTAAGGACCCATTGCAACTCTACGCTGGATAGAAAAGACTAAGGCAGTCTTAAAAATAAGCAAATGTGCGGAAGAGGATAAGATAATGTTTCCTTCCAATCTGTTTAAGAACTCAGCCTTAGAATGGTGGAACACTATCCTCCAGTCTAGGGGAAGTGATAGGGTTTACAATATGGAATGGGAAGAATTTAAGAATATGGTGGAAAGGAAATTCTGCCCTCCCAGTGAAAAAGAACATATAGCAAATAAGTTCCTGAACCTTAGAATGACTGGAGTGGATAGTAAGGGTTACACTACTACATTCTTTGAATATGCTAGAATAGTACCAACTCTTGCATCACCAGAACCAATATTGATCTCCCGTTACATCTGGGATTAATCGGGGAGATTAGGCATGTAGTCAAGGCAGCTAGACCCAAACTATAGAGGAAGCTGTAGAACTAGCAAATACCTTGACTGATGAATTAGTTCGTACACGAGAAGAAGACCAAAGGAGGAACCTAGCTCAAAGGCTTACCCAGGAATTCCATTCTGGTAATTCCAACCATGGGAAAAATGTAGGTTCTACTTCTGCACCTTATTACAAGGCCTGCAAGAAGAAGCATTCAGGAAGATGCTCCACCTACTGCAATTACTGAAGGATACCAGGACACAAGGAGGAAGACTGTAGGAAGAAACCTAATAATGGGATGTGCTTCAACTGTGGAGAAAAATGTCATATCAAGCCGAACTGTCCGAAACTAGCTCCAGCCACGAACAACAAGACTACTAAAAATGCTAGTGCATTTGTGTTGACTGCGAAAGAAGCAAAGATGATTCCAGACGTTTATTGCCGGTACGTTTTTAATTAATGATGTTTTTGCTAAAGTATTATTTGACTCTGGTGCGAACCAAAGTTTTATTAATACTTCATTCTGCAAACTTTTCAATCAACCATTAACTAAACTCTTACAAGAATGTCTAGTAGAAACAGCAAATGGAGAAACCATTAAGATTTCTGAAATCTTGTAGGGAGCAAGAATAGAATTTTTAAATCAAAAGTTTATTGCAAACCTTTACCCAATGAATCTGGCAGGATTTGATGTTGTATTAGGAATGGATTGGTTAATAGCCAATAAAGCCAATATTTTATGTGTTCAAAAGTCAATCCAAGTAAATTCACCAAAAGGTGAAAAGATCACAATTAAAGGAGACAAACCATCTAGATCCACGAAATTCATTTCTGTAATGAAAACAGCCAGTTATATAAGAAAAGGATCATTACTGTCACACCCCAACTGGAGGTGGAAACCTCGGGGCATGGCACTGAGCGAACAGATTATCAAGAGAAATTCCATAACGACTAAATTACCAAATAGTTAATATTATGTCCCATACCATAACCCATTAAGTAATCTAATTATTACAGACATTGATATTCTCCAAACAAAGCATGTTTCGACAACTCAGATTTAAATAAAAATAAATTGTTTGTTTGTTTCTAGACTCTTCCTAACTCGGTTCCACAAGCATCCTAGCAGATAGCATTCTAAACACCTGTCACATACGTTAAAATACAGGTCAATACACATCGTGTAAAGGTGAGCATACAAGTTTAATAATAGCATATAGAGTTCGAAATAGTTTACACATAATCAGCATGTAACATGTAGAAAGTGATGGCAAGTAGGTTATCGACAGAGAAATATGCACAGACGTGACTGCGAGTTGTAGAATGGGCAACACATGTCCCCACTGGAACATGTGAAGTAAAACCCTTAACAACTCCTGTCCATGACAGGTGCTGAGTCCAAACTATAGTACTATCGTTGCTATGGTGTAAGGCAACAATCACTGTGTTAACATAACATACAAGCATTCATCAAATAACACATAACATGCGAGAGCGATTAGCGTATAAATAGTGTTTGCGTTGTGTATGGATTGTGATTTAGAATAAGTAACGTATGTAACACCCAAAAGTGCATAAAGAAAAAAGGGTTCGAGTATACTCACAGATTGTGTTTAGCAATTAAACACAACCTTGGATTGAAGGGAGTCCTGAGAGAGATTAGCCTGAACAGTTAACGATAGCATAACGACAAGCGACACGTAAATCGGTGCAAAGTGTCGAAGTGTCAGACGGTAATCCGATCGGATGGCCAGTCAATCGGATGACAATCCGTTCGAATGGTCATCCGATCGGGTGACCATTCGATTGGGTTGTCATCTCGTTTGGTAAGGATGTGTTTGTGTATGATGGTTTGTCTTTTGAAGTTTTCATTGTAGCATTTTGAAAACAGAGAAGTATCTCTACCCTTCAGGTTGATCAATCGGACGGCGGTTCGATCGGGTGACGATCCGTTCGGTGAGGTATTTCTCAGAGAACAAGTTCCCAGCAGTGTTGTCAGCCGATCGGATGATCTACCGATCGGGTGGCAATCCGTTAGAACTGGTAATACATTGAACATGTTGAAAATTGTTTAAGTGTTGAAGTCCCAAACATCACATGGTTGGATGGTCGTTCGATCGGATGGCAGTCCGATCGGACGGCAATCCGTTCGACGCTCAGTACTTTTGAAAGTTGAATAAAAGTTCAAGTTGTGGGAACAAGTGCAAGCCGATCGGAGGGCTGTCCGATCGGATAGCAATCTGATCGGACGGCAATCCGTCCCAATGGCCTGATCATTCTTGACACTTGATTGTTTTGAAAGTTTTGTGGTTTTGATCGAGACGGTGTGATAACGTGCCAAAGAACAGAAACCTCTTTAAGACTCAAGTGACCCGATCGGATAGGAACCACCCTAGTATGACCAGTTAACTGTTCGGGACGGTGTTTCATGTTTAACCTGAAATCGGTAGTCTCTTGGATAGAATTCAGATCTTGAACCGATACATCACTAAGAGGGAGTAGAAGATCAGAACAAGCTCTGATTCTATCGGTTTTGAGTGCATTGAGTGTAAAAGAGTTGAAAGAAAGTTAGAAAACCATATTTCAAACCTTTTCACCATGAACATGTTCAGATCTATGCAAGATCTTTGTTTATTCGTGTGGAAATTGCCCAGATCTAAGTTGTTCTTGGTGGATTGAAGCTAAAACATGAAGTTCATAAGAACTCCATGATGACATCACCCTAGAACACCTCAAATCCGTTGATTTCACGGTTAAAAGTTAAGATTCAAAAGATAGATATGTGAAGGATTGCGTGTAGATCATAGAAGTACAAGATTTTGGTTGAACACTTACAAGAATCGCGAGAAATCGAGAGAAAGAAGCTTTAGAGTGCGGATGGATCGAATGAGAGCTGTCACATCACAAATGATGTGACAGGATGGTATTTATAGGGTTTCCCAAAAAGGAAAGCGTGAAGGATCGAGTGGGTCACCGATCGGATGGCTGTCCGATCGGATGGCAATCCGATCGGTTGACCATCCGATCGACCAGTCACTCGATTGAGTGGCTCCGACGATTTGAGTTTCGGCGTTTCGTTTCATGCGTTGAGTTTTGCGATGCGTTTCGAGTGTGGTGCGATAAAATTTCCCTTTAGTTGCACAATTAATCCCAACTACTATATCTAACATACAATCACTATAATTAACTCGCGTTTAGCGTCTGCGATTTGATTGCGGTAGAATTTTGATTGCGTTTCGATTAACCACCATAACATAAAGTAAACATGCACAAATAACACATAAGTAACACACACACACGTAAAATAATATCCAGAACGCATAATTTGGGTTGCGAATGCGATTGCGATGCGATAAGCGATTAAGAGATAAACATGCGATAAATAGCGATTAAATCTTGATTATTAAAAAGTACTCCACATAATACAACTAATGCGAATAATTAAATAGATTATCTATACATCAAAGAAGTCAAAAAAGGAGTTGAGCAAGGAGTGACAGATCGCAATTAGCAATCTTTTCTTCCTTTGACTTCAATCTTGACTTTGACTTTCGAAACGCGGGGTGTTACAGCCTCCCCTTCTTTAGGGAAGTTCGTCCCAAAATTAGGCTTTAGCTGTAACAAAAAACTGCGGGTACTTCGCCTTCATGTCGCTTTCGAGTTCCCAGGTGAACTCTGCGCCTCATTTTCCTTCCCATCGGACCTTCACAATGGGGATGTGTGAGCGCCTGTGCTGCTTGGTTTCTCGGTCCATGATCTTGACAGGCTTCTCCACGAAGTGTAATGTTTCGTTCACTTGAAGATCCTCTAACGAAACTTGTAAATCATGCTCAGCCAGGCACTTTCTGAGTTTTGATACATGGAAAGTCGGGTGGACGTTGTTAAGTTCCTCCAGTAGTTCGAGTCTGTAGGCCACTTTTCGATCCTTTCCAAAATCTTAAAGGGTCCAACATATCGACGCGCGAGCTTTCCTCTCTTGCCAAATCTGACCACACCCTTCTAAGCTGAAACCTTTAGGAGTACATGGTCGCCAACGTCAAATTCAAGGGGCTTGCGTCATCTATCGGCGTAACTTTTCTGACGACTCCGAGCTTTCAGCAGGTTGTCTTGAATTTGCAAGATTTTTTCAGTCGTCTCTTGCAGTAGCTCAGGACCGGTTAGCTGCGCATCCCCGATCTCATGCCACACAATTGGCGATCGACATTTTCTTTCGTACAATTCCTCAAACGGTGCCATTTGTATACTAGAATGATAACTGTTATTGTACGAGAATTCGACTAAAGGTAGGTATGCGTCCCAATTACCACCGAAATCTATGACACATGAACGAGCATGTCTTCAAGGGTACGAATCGTTCTTTTAGTCTGACCGTCGGTTTGGGGATGGGATGCAGTACTTAGATTAAGCGTAGTACCGAGAGCAGATTGAAATGTTTCCCACAGACGCGCGGTAAACCTACCATTGCGGTCAGAGATGATGTCGCGAGGCGTCCCATGTCGACAGATGATCTCGTTGGTGTAGATTCGGGCTAATTTTTCCACCTTGTAGTCTTCTCGAATTGGCAGAAAATGAGCAGATTTAGTCAAACGGTCAACGACAACCCAGATGCTATCGTGACCAGAGATTGTACGCGAAAGTTTCGTTATGAAGTCCATGGCTATACTCTCCCATTTCCACATGGGAATTTCGGGCTGGACGAGTAAGCTAGAGGGTCTTTGGTGCTCGGCCTTGACTTTCGAGCAAGTCAGGCACCTTGAAACATAGAGAGCGATATCTTTCTTCATGCCTGGCCACCGGTACTTGTAGCGAAGGTCCTGGTACATTTTATCGGCAACTGGATGAATAGAATATCGAGACTTGTGGGCTTCGTCCATCAGAATCTGTCGTAAATCGGTCCACTTAGGGATCCAGATTCGGTCCAGATAATGAAATACCCCATTCGCCTTATTCACTAGCTAGGCTCCATGTAACACCCTAGTTTCTGATTAACGATTTTGTATGCAATTACCAACAATTAGATGTGTAGTTAAGACTACGCATGCTATAAAAATACGGGTTTATTAAAGCTTTCACAAATCATAAGTTATTCTACATAATGTGATCGAATTTGTTGTTTAAAAATCTACAACGTGACAAAGTGCGGAAGCGTGTATCTTTATCGTGTTCGGTTCTTCGTTGAGCTTGATCGTCTTCCGGCATCCCAGAAAGTACCTACATTTCATAAACATGAAATGCTTTAGTCGAACAGGGTTTAAAACATATCTAAACGAGTCCGGAAAACAAAATTAATTAAAATGCATTTTTGGACAAGGTCCACCGTAAATTACGGTGGGTACCGTAATTTACGGTAGCCCATGTTTTTCTATGTTGCCACCGTAAACCAGTAATAAACTGGCGTAACACTTTCAGGCTCCACCGTAAATTACGGTGGCACCGTAATTTACGGTGGTCCCTGCATTCAGCCTTTCCAATTTTGCCGTTTTTGTTACGAAAACATTCGTAACTTTCAATCCGCTTATCCGTTTGACCTACCGTTTCTTCCTACATGTTTGTAATTTGATTCCCCATCATATGGAGTTAAAGTCCGACATCCGGCTTAATAAATTTTGAGACTTTTATGCATTCGGCTTAAACTAGAATTTACCCATTTTAACCCATTCATGTATTTATCAAACAAACTTATTTGTTTGATCCCTGTTTTCATGATATTAATAATTTCCATAATTTCTGTCATATTGGATTCAAGTCACGGGTTTCTTACATATCCTAAACCTGTTTACGCTCATATGCGTATTTTGACCCGTTAAGGGTATTTAGGCATATTTTGAGCATGTCACGCTTTCATTTGGTTCTAACATTATAATATGACATTACTTATCAAGTAATCTTCCACCACAACTATATTTGTGGTGGACTTAATGAGGTGACCTAAATAATCCGTGTTTTTTTTTTCCCGTTTGATTGCTAATTTATGACAAAGACTCATATAGAGTCATTTGACCGAAGGTTTACATCTTTCTCTTCTTACACTTATTCCAATTATTTATTTGATCATAAAGCTCGTTTCAAAACTACCTTTAAAGGTTGTTTATTCGAATTAGCCAACAAGGGCGTTTTAGTCAATTTTAGTCATTCTTTTACGATGAAGGACTATTAGTGCTTGTTTGAACCCCAAATCCGACCTTTTAACCATATTCTTGTTTAGAAACCAATATGTTTCTAAAACACCATAATCATAACTCCATTTATTCGCTTTACCTAAAAGATAACCGAATATCTTATTTTAACCTTGTCTAACTGTTATAAAACTCCAAACTCTACATGATGAGTTGTATTATTATACATACCTGGCTCGGATCATTATATTGACCCGTTTCAATACCTTTCCTTAGTGGCTACTAAGTGATAGCGATGTAAGCATCCATGTGCTATTTATTTCCTAGAATCATGAAACTTGACAACCCATTAGTCGATATTGTCAAAGGGTGATAATTTCACCTTTTGACCCGTTTGGCCTAAATGACCAATTACCATTGTCAAATTGTCAATTTTACCATTTTGCCCTTAATGGTTATTATGATTTAACTCATATGATAACCATTAAAAGTACATGCTTCATTCGTCATAGTATGATCGAATTACCGGTTTAACTCATTTTTAGCCATCACTATGTTTTCTTGTCATATTTGATTATATTGTTCCGTACGACCACACGTCGGAACATCATATCTCAATTAGGTATTTTTCTTTTTCGTAACTAATACGACGAAATAATATTATAAATATATGACTAGTGTAAGATATACTTACCTTGCATCCGAATTACGCTTTTTCCTTCATACTTGCTTCGTTTGACCCGCTTTCACTCCAAGCTTCACCTAGCTTGCTTAAGCGCCAACTATTGTTCATCATTTACAAGGTGGTTAGATTAGTCATTTAACAATCACGACTATACCACCTTACTTATTGTCTTAGTCGAAATCACTTATTCGACTTCATCACTAGTTAGTTTGACTTTCTAAAGTCAACTACTTTTAATCATATAATATGCACGATTAAGGCAAATCAACATTATGATTAGAACCCGTTTTATCCCATGTCTCATGTAATTAGTCAAGCTTGTCAATTACGCGTTTCACTTGAATTTAAACACTTTACTTCTCATTTAGGCATTTTAACAAACACCTAATGGGCATAATTCTACACATTTGCTAACTAGTTCTTTATTAGTCATTTTTACCAAGATTAACATCAAATTTCAACCCTCTATGTCTAGTGTTCATGAACTATATCAAGAACTTATATCATAGCAATCAATATTCATCAAATTAACACTTCCAAATCCGAGTGTTCATCATAACATACAAAAACCCACTTCAAGTCATACATAAGCTTTCACTCAAACTTATAATTTGTTCAAGTATCTTGCATCAACTATCACCTATGATGATTTCTAACACCAACATATCGTCATCTTCATTATTAAGTCAAAACCCACTTAACATATAATAGGGTAATTATCAAATCCCTAGTTTTGACGACAATTCATCAAATTTTCTATTAGGGTTTGTTTCTAAACCAAGATATAATCATAATAACACTCATAGAATCAATATTCATTCCAGAATTTCGATTATGATTGTTCATCATAATCTCAAAGTATCACCAAATCGAAATTTTCAACATACCTTGTAATCCCCATGACTAGGTGGTCACGAATTTGTGTTCATGCATTGATTTGGCTCTTGATTTGGGCTTCAATTTGAGAGATTCTTGAGGGACTAGGGTTTTTGAGCAAGAGAGCCTTCACTGGCTTTGTTTGAAGTCGCAGACACACACACGTATGTGTGTGTGTTTTGTTTATTAATTGGTTTTAATAAAACTTTATCTAATTTGCCCATGTTTAGTCCCTCGACTTTACACCAGTTATTTATAGGTATCTTAACCATATTTGTTCCATTATGTCAAGACACTAACTAACTAGGTTAGTATTCCTAGTTACTTGGTGAGTCCCGGGAATTATAACCCGTTATATTTTAAGTCCCGTTAACTCGGGCTCTTATAAATTCAATTCCTGAAAACTTTGATTCGCTTATATTTACTATTTGTATTTCTTGTTTAAACCCAAATATTTGCCGCGTTATTTTTACTAATAACGGTACGTTACCCGTCTTTTAGTATTAACAGAGTTTAATTACCAAGCCCATTTTCGGGGTGTTACACTCCATCATTGAGAATCCTTTCCTTCTTCAAAGTGCGCTCGGTAAAACAAGCATGATGGGCTTCGCGGATAAGAGTTTCGAGATGATGCTGGGCGTGAACATTATGAACGCTATGCAAGTAGCTTCGCCTGCGGAGAGCGTCAGTAACGACATTTGATTTTCCAGGATGATAACGAATCTCACAATCGTAATCATTGAGAAGTTCCACCCATCGGCGTTGACGCATATTCAGTTCTTTCTGGCCGAAGATGTGTTGTAGGCTCCTATGGTCGGTGAAGACCATACACTTTGTACCATAAAGGCAGTGTCGCCAAATCTTCAACGCAAAAATAACTGCACCTAGCTCGAGGTCATGGGTTGTATAGTTCTTCTCGTGGATCTAGAGATGACAAGATACGTAAGCGATAACCTTGTCTCGTTGCATGAGAACACAACCAAGACCGAGGTTCGAGGCATCACAATAGACTACGAAGTCATCGTTTCCGTCTGGTAAAGCAAGAACGGCAGCATTGCAAAGCATATGCTTGAGAGTTTGAAAGGCAGTCTCTTGTCCTATTCCCCAGACAAAAGGCTTGTCTTTGTGCATGAGAGAAGTAAGCGGCATGGCGATTTTTGAGAATCCTTTGATAAATCGGCGATAATAGCCCGCTAGTCGGAGAAAAGAACGGACTTCAGAAGGGTTCCTAGGCGTAACCCAACTTCTAACAGCTTCGATCTTCGCGGGGTAGACATGGATACCTTGACTATTGACAATATGACCGAGGAATTGAACCTCCCCTAGCCAAAATTCACACTTGGAGAACTTGGTATAGAGTTGATTCCCTTGGAGTAGCTCGAGAACCAAACGTAGATGTTGCACGTGTTCGTCTTTCGACTTGGAATAGATCAGGATATCATCGATGAACACGATGACGAAGCGGTCAAGAAATGGTTTACACACGCGATTCATCAGATCCATGAAAACCGTGGGTGCGTTGGCTAAACCAAAAGGCATAACAATGAACTCATAGTGGCCGTAACGAGTGCGAAAAGCGGTTTTGGGTATATCCTCCTCTTGAATGCGTAATTGGTGATAGCCTGAGCGTAGATTGATCTTTGAGAAACACATAGCACCTTGTAACTGATCAAACAAATCATCGATTCGAGGCAGGGGATAGCGACTCTTGATTGTCAGCTTATTCAATTCCCTATAATCGATGCACATCCGGAACGACCCGTCATTCTATTTGACGAAAAGGACTGGTGCGCCCCAAGGAGAGGTGCTAGGGCGAATGAAGCCTTTATCAAGCAATTCCTGGAGCTGACTCGAGAGTTCGCGCATTTTGGACGGAGCGAGTCGATAAGGAGCTCTAGCAACAGGATTTGCCCTAGGAATGAGGTCGATGCGAAAGTCAATATCATGACTTGGGGGTAAACCGGGTAACTCATCGAGAAAGATGTTGGGGAATTCACAAACAACGGGGACATCTTTCACTCCAGGATTACCTTTCTTTTTCTTCTCCGCTACTACAATGTTGGCCAAGAAAGCTCTGTATTCCTTATGGAGATACTTGCTAGCTTGGACACACGACATGAGTTGGAGTTTCTTCGATGCGACTTCACCATAGACACACAATAAATCACCATTAGCGAGCGAAAAGCGAATCATCTTATCGAAACAGACAACTTTAGCATGATTTTCCCGAAGGAAATCCATGCCTACTATGACGTCAAAACTACCGAGCTGCATCGGAATGAGGTCGATAGGAAAAATGTGATTGTTGAGTTCGAGAGTACAATCACGAAGAACAGAATTGACGGCGACGGTTCTTCCGGTGGCAACTTCAACATAGAATGACGAAGGGAGATGGGCGCATTTATGATTAAGGAGGTTTTCGAATTCTAATGACACAAAACAATTATCGGCTCAAGTATCAAATAAACACGAAGCATATATACCATTCACAAGGAACATACAATTGACCACATTGTTGTCAGCTTGAGCTTGGTGGAAATTGATGTTGAAAGTTCATCCGCGTGCTGCTTGCTGCTGCTGTTGTTGCTGGGGTTGCTGCTGCTGGGACTCCTGTTTAACCACCCTGTTGGGACACATATTTGTGAAGTGGTTTGGATCACTACACGCAAAACAAGCTCTAGCATGAGCAGCGATTGCAGGAGTTGGTTGTTGTTGACCCTGAGGGGCAGTAAGAAGAGCTTGTTGAGCAGGAGCTTGAAAATGTGCTGGAGCTGTAGCATGACGTGGACCAGTACGACAATTAGCGGTGAAGTGGCCGTACATGTTGCAATGAGCGCAGTATCGACAGGCTATTCCCACTGGATGATGATAAGTACATGTTGGGCAAGCAGGGTGAGGACCAATATATGCACGATTGGCCAGCGGTGCATAGGTAACTGGTGCTGTAGCTGGTCGGTGTGGAGGTCGCTACTGAGGTGGTACAGCTTGAAGCGGGGCAGCGGTGGTAATAACACAGTTCTTGTTGTTGTTCTTCCTCTTGCGACGAGAGGACTTGGATGATTGCGGAGCGACGACGGTTTCAGCGGTTGCGGCGGTTGTAGCTTGATGCAGATTCTTTGAGGCTTTGTCCCAGACACCAGCCTTGACTCGCTTATCATTGATTTCAGCGGCGAGCAGAAAAGTCTCCTCGATGGTCGTTGTCTTAGCAGGGTGAACGAAATCAGCCACACAATCCGGCAGAGCACGGATGTATTTCTTGATGGTGATTTCGGGCGTCTTCACTTGGTTTGGATAGATTATACCGAGATGCTTAAAGCGAGCAGTCAGAGCTGCGTTGTCTCCATCTTTCTTCTTGATATGCCAGAATTCATCCTCCAGCTTTTGGCGTTCGTGGGGAGGGCAGAACTCTTGCATCATGATGTCCTTCAACTCATCCCACGTCATCTCATAAGCTGCGTCATTTCCACATTTGTTTCTCTCAGCCGTCCACCAGTCTAAAGCGAGGGACTGGAAGATGCCAGTAGCGTTCTGAGTACGGAGATTGTCAGGACAGCCACTCTGGCGCTGGGTGACTTCGATGGAATCAAACCATTGAAACATAGCCGTAGGGCCATCTTCGCCAGTAAATTCCTTCGGGCCGTAGGCTTTGAACTACTTAAAGCTAAAAGTAGACTTTGGCGAATCTGTTCGGGACTCTTTAGAAGACTTGCTAGTGTTCTCGTTCAGTTCGCTGACAATCTAGGGATGACTTTCGTGATTTTCTTAGCAACCAAAGAAGCGATACGCTTGTCTTCATGGTTGCGACGAGCGGAGTGAGCAGTGTGAGATCCAAATGACGACATTGTCTGCAATAGACAGCGCCATAGGATTCAAAACACTATTTCGATTAAGCCTATTATAGTCTATCGAACACCAAAAGCTACCTTATATAAAGCACATGAACACGTCTATCATACAAGCACATAATCACAAAACCACAAAGTCGCAGAACACAAAAACACGTAGGCACGTAAGGCTCATTGAGCACATAGAAGCACAAAGAAGCAGTCAGAATACAGAAACCTATCATTCAAGGTCGCGCGTTCGAGAATAGCGATTGCGATTAGCGAGCACACAACGGGTAGTAGTAACATAGCATGCGAACATCCACGAGTAGCAACGATTTGTTATCGTATTGAGATAGATGTGTAGTGCATTTTGTGTGTGTCGATCGAAGAGAAGAGTGGAAAGCGTATAAATCTCCAAAATCGAAACATGTAAAGAGGTAAAAACCACATAAAACACATATAACTTCACATAAAATCGGAAAATATCAGAGTCTCCAGTTGCGGGCTCAGAATCGAATCACATAAAATCGGCGATTGCGAGCTTGAAATCGAATATGGATTGTCTCAGGCTGATAGACACTGACTTCCCCAAAGTGATTCGACTATTCACAAAGACTTTTGGTACACACTTTGGCTTTCGGGACTATGCTCTCGCCTCGATTTGGGTGAACGACACACATCCTTCCAGTTACAGCGTGACTTCAAGTCGTTGGAGTCCGTCGAGACTTTGGTGAGAGTTTTGTAAAACCAAAATAGAGGTCGGAACAAGTCATCAAGGTTCGGGTTTCACCCCTAACTTAGCGACTACGTTCCTGTTTTGATAAAAATAGAGAAGGGAACTTGCGTTAAAGTGCAGATTTCACGCCTGATTCAACGCAAATTCTCCTGTTTATAGATAAAATGCGGGTCGAACGAGCGATTTAATCAAGAGTTTGCGGTTTTCACACCTAATCTCGATCTAATCACTTGTTCATTTTTGAAAACAGTGCAGTGCGACTACCTTAGGAAAGGTAGTGTGATAGTGTAGCGTGAGTGCGAGGCGATCGAGAAATAGCAATAAGCTCGTACAAAACCCCTAACGGGCTCGCACAAGTCGGTCTATTGGTACTTAGACTATAGACTAGGTCGTTTCTAAGACATCGACCCGGACTAGGTCGAGTCTTGCCTAATTCCATATAGTTATGGCTCTGATACCAATCTGTCACACCCCAACCGAAGGCGGAAACCTCGGGGCATGGCACTGAGCGAACAGATTGTCAAGAGAAATTCCATAACGACTAAAACACCAAATAGTTAATATTATCTCCCATACCATAACCCATTAAGTAATCTAATTATTACAGACATCGATATTCTCCAAACAAAGCATGTTTTGACAACTCAGATTTAAATAAAAATAAACCGTTTGTTTGTTTCTAGACTCTTCCTAACTCGGTTCCACAAACGTCCTAGCAGATAGCATTCTAAACACCTGTCACATACGTTAAAATACGGGTCAATACACATCGTGTAAAGGTGAGCATACAAGTTTAATAATAGCATATAGAGTTTGAAATAGTTTACGCATAATCATCATGTAACATGTACAAAGTGAAGGCAAGTAGGTTATCGAAAAAGAAATATGCACAGACGTGACTGCGAGTTGTAGAATGCGTAACACATGTCCCCACTAGAACACGTGAAGTAAAGCCCTTAACAACCCCTGTCCACGACAGGTGCTGAGTCCAAACTATAGTACTATCGTTGCTAAGGTGTCAGGCAATAATCACTGTGTTAACATAACATACAAACATTCATCGAATAACACATAACATGCGAGAGCGATTAGCGTATAAATAGTGTTTGCGTTATGTATAGATTGTGATTTAGAATAAGTAACGTATGTAACACCCAAAAGTGCATAAAGCAAAAAGGGTTCGAGTATACTCACAGATTGTGTTTAACAATTAAACACAGCCTTGGATTGAAGGGAGCGTTGAGAGAGATTAGCCTGAACAGTTAACGATAGCATAACGATAAGCGACGCATAAATCGGTGCAAAGTGTCGAAGTGTCGGACGGTAATCCGATTGGATGGCAATCCGATCGGATGGCCAGTCGATCGGATGACAATCCGTTCGAATGGTCATCCGACCGGGTGACCATTCGATTGGGTTGTCATCTCGTTTGGTAAGGATGTGTTTGTGTATGATGGTTTGTCTTTTGCAGTTTTCGTTGTAGCATTTTGAAAACAGAGAAGTATCTCTACCCTTCATGTTGATCGATCAGACGGTGGTTCGATCGGGTGACGATCTGTTCGGCGAGGTATTTCTCAGAGAACAAGTTCGGAGCAGTGTTGTCACTCGATCGGATGGTCTACCGATCGGGTGGTAATCCGTTAGAACTGGTAATACATTGAACATGTTGAAAATTGTTTAAGTGTTGAAGTCCGAAACATCACATGGTCGGATGGTCGTTCGATCGGATGGCAGTCCGATCGGACGGCAATCCGTTCGACGTTCAGTACTTTTGAAAGTTGAATAAAAGTTCAAGTTGTGGGACCAAGTGCAAGACGATCGGACGGCTGTCCGTCCCAACGGCCTGATCTTTCTTGACACTTGATTGTTTTGAAAGTTTTGCGGTTTAGATCTAGACGGTGTGATAACGTGCCAAACAATAGAAACCTCGTTAAGACCTAAGTGACCCGATCGGACCGGAACCACCCTAGTCCGACCAGTTAACTTTTTGGGACGGTATTTCATGTTTAACCCGAAATCGGTAGTCTCTTGGATAGAATTCAGATCTTGAACCGATACATCACTAAGAGGGAGTAGAAGATCAGAACAAGCTCCGATTCTATCGGTTTTGAGTGCATTGAGTGTAAAAGAGTTAAAAGAAAGTTGGAAAACCATCTTTCAATCCTTGTCACCATGAACATGTTCAGATATATGCAAGATCTTTGTTTATTCATGTGGAAATTGCCCAGATCTAAGTTGTTCTTGGTGAATTGAAGCAAAAACATGAAGTTCATAAGAACTCCATGATGACATCACCCTAGAACACCTCAAATCCGTTGATTTCATGGTTAAAAGTTAAGATTCAAAAGATAGAATGGTGAAGGATTGCGTGTAGATCATAGAAGTACAAGATTTAGGTTGAAAACTTACAAGAATCGCGAGAAATCAAGATAAAGAAGCTTGAGAGTGCGGCTGGATCGAGTGAGAGCTGTCACATCACAAATGATGTGACAGGTTAGTATTTATAGGGTTTCCCAAAAAGGAAAGCGTGGAGAATCAAGTGGGTCACCGATCGGATGGCTGTCCGATCAGGTGGCAATCCGATCGGATGGCAATCCGATCAGTTGACCATCCGATCGAGCAGTCACTCGATCGAGTGGCTCTAACGATTTGAGTTTCAGCGTTTCGTTTCGTGCGTTGAGTTTTGCGATGTGTTTCGAGTGTGCGGTGTGATAGAATTTCCCATTAGTTACACGATTAATCCCAACTACTATATCTAATATACAATCACTATAATTAACTTGCGTTTAGCGTCTGCGATAGAATTGCGATTGCGTTTCGATTAACCATCATAACATAAAGTAAACATGCACAAATAACACATAAGTAACACACACACATAAAACAATATCCAGAACGCATAATTTGGGTTGCGAATGAGATTGCGATGCGATAAGCGATTAAGCGATAAACATGCGATAAATAGCGATTAAACCTAGATTATTAACAAGTACTCCACAAAATACAACTAATGCGAATAATTAAATAGATTATCTATAAGTCAAAGAAGTCAAAACAGGAGTTGAGCAAGGAGTGACAAATCGCAATTAGCAATCTTTTCTTCCTTTGACTTCAATCTTGACTTTGACTTTGACTTTGACTTTCGAAACGCGGGGTGTTACAATTAGTGTATTTGATTTCTATAATCACTAACACTAAAGGAAAAGAATTGAAGGATATTCCAGTAGTATCCCAGTTTTCAGATGTGTTTCCCGAAGAATTGCCAAGACTACAGCCGGACAGAGAAGTTGAATTCAGAATCCATCTGCTACCAGGAACATCACCTATTGCCAAAGCACCCTACCGGTTGGCACCCGCAGAAATGCAAGAATTAAAGAAACAATTGGGCGAATTGTTAGAGAAAGGATTCATACAGCCAAGTTCATCGCCATGGGGAGCACCGATACTGTTCGTCAAAAAGGACGGATCAATGCGAATGTGCATTGATTACCGTGAATTGAACAAGGTCACGATTAAGAATCGGTATCCATTACTGAGAATCGATGATTTGTTTGACCAGTTGCAAGGAGCTCGATTTTTCTCGAAAATCGATTTACGATCAGGATATCATCAATTAAAGGTACAGGAAAAGGACATTCATAAGACCGCTTTCCGAACAAGGTATGGCCATTATGAATTTACTGTCATGCCATTTGGTCTAACCAATGCCCCAGCTGCATTTATGGACATGATGAACCGAATATGTAAGCCATATTTGGATAAATTCATAATTGTCTTTATGGATGATATTCTCATTTATTCTAAAAGTAAGGAGGAACATGCAAAGCATTTGCACGCACTTCTAAGTTTATTGAGAAAGGAAAAGCTTTATGCAAAGTTTTCAAAGTGCGAGTTTTGGTTAGAACAGGTACATTTTCTTGGACATTTAGTTAATCATGAAGGATTTCATATGGATCCCACCAAGATCGAGGCGATTACCAAATGGAAAACCCCTGAATCACCAACCGAGGTTAGAAGTTTCTTAGGATTGGCCGGTTATTATAGAAGATTTATTCGAGATTTTTCTAGAATAGCCATTCCATTGACTAAGCTAACCTGTAAATCTGTTAAGTTTGAATGGGGACCTAAACAAGAAGAAGCTTTTAGAATTCTTAAGCAAAGATTAACCCATGCAGCCATATTAGCGTTACCAGAAGGAACTGAAGACTTTGTAGTCTACTGTGACGCTTTTAAATTAGGTTATGGATGTGTGTTGATGCAACGTCAAAAGGTTATAGCTTATGCGTCTAGACAACTTAAGAGTCATGAAGAGAATTATTCAACCCATGATTTGGAATTAGGAGCCATAATTTTTGCCCTTAAGATTTGGAGACATTACCTTTACGGTAGTAAGTTTACCATTTTCACCGACCATAAGAGTTTAAGGTATGTTTTCGGGCAGAAGGAGTTGAATATGAGACAAAGACGCTGGATGGAAATTCTTAGTGATTATGATTGCAATATCCAGTATCATGCAGGAAAGGCAAATGTAGTGGCTGATGCTTTAAGTCGAAAGTATCTTGAAAAGGCAAAAAGAGTGCGTTCTCTTAAGTTAAACCTGCTGGTAGATTTAAATGAACAGATTAGAGAAGCACAAGAATCAGTAATCAAGAATGATACCGAAAAGTTAAAAGGAATGATTAAGGAATTAGAGCAAGGAACTGATGGAATTTGGAGATACCATAAGAAAAGAATGTGTGTACCTAAATTAGGAGAAATACGCCATCGTATATTAGAAGAAGCCCATAAGTCTAAGTATACGATGCATCCTGGAAGTGATAAGATGTATAAGGACTTAAGAAAGAATTTTTGGTAGATAGGAATGAAAAAGGATATAGCAGCTTATGTCTCTAAGTGTTTAACCTATTCACAAGTCAAAGCTGAGCATCAGAAACCCCCAGGATTGTTGCAGCAATTAGAGATGCCAGTATGGAAAAGGGAATTGATAACAATGGATTTTGTTACCAAGTTACCCAAAACCAGAAAAGGTAATGATACAATCTGGGTGATTGTAGACAGCTAACTAAGTCAGCTCATTTCCTACCAATGAAGGAAACTTTCAGTATGGAACAATTAGCTAAACTAGATGTAAATGAAATAGTTTCATTACATGGAATTCCCTTGTCAATTGTCTCGGATAGAGATAGCCGTTTTACCTCTCATTTTTGGGCAAGTTTCGAAAAGGCAATGGGAACCAAGTTGAATCTAAGCACAACTTATCATCCTCAAACAGACGGACAAAAAGAAAGGACAATTCAGACAATGGAAGACATGCTTAGAGCTTATGTAATTGATTTCGGAGGTAATTGGGACGATCACTTACCATTAATAGAATTTTCTTATAATAACGGTTATCACACAAGTATCAATGCTACACCATTCGAAGCACTTTATGGACGAAAGTGCCGAACCCCGGTCTATTGGGCAGAAATTGGGGAAAACAACTACCTGGACCTGAGATAGTACAAGAAACAACAGACAAGATTGTTCAAGTCAAGGAACGACTGAAAGCAGCACATGATCGACAAAAGAGCTATTCAGATAACAGACGCAAGCCGTTAGAATTTCAAGAAGGAGACAAAGTGTTATTGAAAGTTTCTCCTTGGAAAGGAGTGGTAAGATTCATCAAAAGGGGAAAGCTGAGCCCCAGGTATGTTGGACCTTTTGAGATTATTAGAAGAATAGGACTTGTAGCCTATCAGCTCCAACTGCCAGAGGAAATGGCAGGAATACATGATGTATTTCATGTATCTAATCTCAAGAAATGCTTAGCTGATGAATCACTGGTAGTACCTCTTAAGGATATAGAGGTAAATGAACAACTTAAATTTGTAAAGAAGCCTCTACCGATTGAAGACAAAAAGGTTAAGTATCTCAAACACAAAAGATTAGTTCTCGTCAAAGTGAAATGGGACCCCAAAAGAGGACCAGAGTATATATGGGAGCTTGAATCAGAAATGCAAAAGAAATATCCACACTTGTTCCAGTAGATCTCGAGGACGAGCTCTAAAACAAGGTGGGGAGGATATAACAACCGTCAACATATTTTTGACACTCTAAAAATAATTAAAGTGTCCCTATATGTCCTAAAATACACTTATATATATACATGTTTGAAAATAACTAATCATAGATATGACAACAAATCTAACATAAAATTTAAAGTCATGTACTTCTTTACCTCCACAAATGTAACAACTCTCCAAGAACCTTTAACCTAACCATAGACGCTCCTAAATACACCCCGAATACGAAAAAGGGGCCCAAATACCTTTGATTTAATAAAATAAAAATAAAAACAAGAAAATGGGGTTGGTCGCGGGGCGTGAAGACCCACTCGAACTCCTACGCGGGCCGCGACAGCCTGGCCACCAGGCTTAACCCGGTGCCGCCACGTGTCGGACTCGTGTTGAAGCTACGTGTCAACTCAGCAAGGCTAGGGCCTACCCTAGCCACCCTCGCAGGCCGCGTAGCCCTTAGCCGAAGCTTACACGGGGCGCGACGAAGACGAAATCTGGCCCCATAAATGAGATCGATCAGCTTTCACTTTCCGACGCTCACACCTTTCTTTCTCTCTCAAAATTCTATAGTATAGGCATAATTCTCGGGTATTATACCCCCCTAAATAACGAAGTTCTGCCCCGTTGTAAGTATTATAACCCTGGTTACGTATTAGATACGTTGCCCGATTGATCCAGGGTTCCGTAACGGCTGTCGAGGTTCTGCCCGACGTAGTCGTTGGAATGCCGTCTCGGGGAGGGTATTACTAATGTAAATATTGGGTTATTATACTAACGCGTGTGCATTTATGTATTTAATAGATAATCACCAAGAAATCCTAAAGGAAAACCTAAGATATCAATGTGAGTAATCTCCTTTTTGTAAACTGTTTTTACACAACCTCACATAATTAATAATATATTAAACAGTGATTGAGTATTTGTATTCTACAATTATCGTCGGTATGTTGGGGTTTTGTATACAAAATTTGTTACTACATTGTGAGTAGTAACATGACCACAAGTCGGGTCGACAGTACCGTGGGTGGTAATTAAAGTAGATGGAAACAAATGTAATTGTGCGACCGCCCTCAATACTGTACAATGGTTTTTACTTAACTTGATTAAACTGAGATTCACTCACCAGTATTTCCCACTGACAAAATGTTTTTAAACGCGTTTCAGGTAACAAAATGTGAAAGCCAAATAGAAGCCAGCTGGACAGCACTGAAGGCTTGGAAAAGTGGCTATAAAGTTACCTAAAATAAAAGAGATGTTTTATTAAATAAAATAGGATTTATTCCTATGAAAATGTGTGTACTTAAAACTTGGGATTTTTCCCACGTGTTTAATATTATGAAAGTGTGGTATTTTACCCTGATAAAATATTTCCTAACTACGGTCCTGATGTAATTTCCGCTGCCAAAATGATAAACACCGATACCATTGAAACTAGCCGCGGCCGCCCGTTCCCGGGTAGTTAGGGGACGGGGGTTGTGACACAATTGTTTGTTACATTCCACTTAGTACGATCTGTCACACCCTGGCTTTGCGGAAGCGTGGTTAATTGTTGGTGTGACTTCTTAATACCATAGCTTAATCATAACTAGCTATATGAATTTAAAAACCATGCAAGTCATCCATTAAATTTTAAAAACCAAAATACAGTACCATTGTTTTGACCAACAACCATAACCTTGTTCAACAACCTTACAAATTAAAGCATAACATAAACGTGGTTTAAGGACTGTGTCTTGTCCAGGAAAGAGACACATCCCCTAAACCCTGATGACTTCATGACAAGTGCAGCGGAAAACGTGCCATACCGTGCCAGATCCGTTTAGTTTCCTGAAATACATGTGAGTTGAAAAATCAACAATAATGTTGAGCGAGTTCATGTGTTTAGCATGTGCGCGCGAATAAACCTTTATAATCATTGAATGCTTTGTAAACTCTGGTATGAAGCAAATAAGGAAACATATTAGTTAATGTGTAACCACATGGTCCAACCTTAGGGCGCATGGGTGGGAATAGGACAAGGTCACCTCATGGTCCAACCTTAGGGCGCATGGGTGGTGTTACGACAAGGTCACCACATGGTCCAACCTTAGGGCGCATGGGTGGTGTTATGACAAGGTCACCACATGGTCCAACCTTAGGGCGCATGGGTGGTGTTATGACAAGGGCACCACATGGTCCAACCTTAGGGCGCATGGGTGGTGTTATGGCAAGGTCACCACATGGTCCAACCTTAGGGCGCATGGGTGGTGTTTGTCATGCTCAAATAGGCCTACCACTCGTATCCCTCGATCGCACTACGAGGACTAATGTTCTTAAGGTTTCACCTACCCAAGCACATAACCTAACAGTTCCTTCCTGAGCTGACCATACCATGTAAGAAATATTCATAAACATAGTAACATGTATTTCACCCCCGCAGTTAAGTAAACTGAAAACAGTTAGAGAAAAGGGGGACATGAACTCACAGTGAATGCGCGTCTCTACCAAGTGTCTCCAATACAGTAAGCTGTGCAACGACCTACAAGTGCTAATTCTATTAGACAGACGGCCGTGCCTTAGTTTTATAGTTTATGTCTTTGGGAAATAGTTAGACAACTATTTCGTGTTTATGTTCCGTATACACTTGGTAGTTATCCTTCTTCCCAAGGATGGGGGATACAATACATGTGCGTAAGTTACGTTTTTATCAATCTTGTGGTAATGTAATTACCGGTGTAACTTATATGTTTGTGGAAGCGTTCGAAGAGTTTTGGAATCATTAACGCTTGTAAATATTATTTTCATTCTAAAATAATATTTATGTATTTTCACAAAATAATCATAAACAGTGTTGTGACAAATATAATTATCACGTTAATCCTTGTGAAAATCCCACCTCCGAATATTTAGTAAAACATAGTTCTGGCGAAATTTATGTTTCGAAAGTATGTCCAAAAATAGTTCTAACACTTGTTGTGTAAAATTTCTAAGTGTTAGGTTTTTAGGAAAATTTCGCCAGAGTTTCCTCTGTAACTGGAGGTGGCCACGCTTTCAAGCGTATCATTTTCTTTTAACAAATCAATCAACAATCTTCTTTATTCAATCAAACCATTTCCGACGCAACAAACTAGTCGACAAGTATGTAAATTTGCATAATCACATGAACTTGCAGTTCTTCCGCATCTTTAATGTAAATCACCTTTATATATGTAGATCTTTATATAAAGTAGCTTTAATCTTGTAAAAACCTCGTGTTTAGAGAAATCCGTCTTTACAACTTCTAGTAACAAGTGACAAATTTACTTCTTTGTCGGATCTCTTTGTTTCACAAGTGTTTACACACTTGTGGTTTATAAAACCATATTTATTAGTGTAAGATTCATCTTTAGAAAAATATGATTTCTTTAAAGTGTGGTCTTTCAAAAATACCACTTGCGGATACGTAGATCCGCTAGTTTTAAACACCATTTTACCGGTTAAATCACTTTTACACAAGTAAAATATTTCTACACAAGTTCATGTATCTTGTGTGGTAGAGTTTCACCTTTAACCCTTGTATCTTTCAAAAACGAGCTTATGTGATGATACGTGATTTTACAAAGTCGGGTTAAACGGAGATTTGAGCTACCACATCATAGATCGGGTCTAGATAAACACAAATTTCAAGTCCTACGACTTTTACACAAGTTATACGCTATTAACCTCCATTTTTGTGATTTTACTAGACTTTAAAGTTCCAAAACGCATGTTTACGATATTTAACCGACGAAAGTTCTTTTAACCACTTTAGATATGTGTAAAAACAAGTTTTAAACAATATACCTCTAGCTCGGGGCTAGGGAAGAATCGTGACGAAAAACGCGTGGATAAAAGCTAACAAGCGAGGTCCTTCCACTTCCGTTTGTTCCAAAGCTCCTAGTATGCGACTTGTGAGGCTTGTATGATGTTGGAATGCAAGATCAACACTTGAAAGTGTGGAGGTGGGTGGGTTGATGTTCGGCCGTGAGTGGGAAAGAGAGCAAGAGAGAGTTTGTAAGTGGTGAAGTGTGAAGTGATTATCATGTGTGTTTAGTCTTAGGTTTTATAAGCAAAACAAAAGGGTATTATCCCATGGTTCAAGTGTAGGCTAGATACTTAGCATGTATGATTATTTTAATCTTTATGGTACTAAACATGTCCCCTAGTGGGGAACGGTTCCAAATGGGGGGGGGGGGGTTCCCTAACCGATTCCAACTAAATAGTTGGTGATTAGTTTAGGTTAAATAAGTAGGTTAAGTAAGTTAAGTTTAGGATTAACTTGGTTAGTTGTATGTTAAGTGTTATGACGGGTGTTAGGGTAATCAGGGACCCTAACTGGCTCAGAAAAATATAAATAGTGAAAATACTAATATTTTCATGTTCCGGGTAAAGTCCGGTTGTCCGGTTGGATAGTAATCCGTTAAAATCTTTCGTAACGCTTTAAAGTGTCGTTATTACATTTTTAGTGACACAATTAGTTTCCAACACTTTAGAAAGTGTCTAGTGTTATTTTCTCATTTTCTGGCACTTTACTAGTCAGCTAGAAGCTGGTTAAATTATTAAAGTGCTGTGTTTGGTACTTAAAGTACGTTCTTGGCACATCCGAACCAGTGTATCTTATTCCTAGAGACGCGGTAACACAACCCTTATATCCCTACACTCACTACCAGTGTAGTCAAATAAATGAGGCTCTTAACAGGCCTTAGAGGCAGTATTTGCCTGATGCTGGTTATATCAGCATGTTCACTGTGTATCCGTTTAGTGCTACTGTGCTTTTTGTGCATCAAGTTTGTCACTAGGGTTCAGCATGTAATTAATGTAGTGACAGCAAAAAAAGTATGATGCAAGTAAGTGCATGTATCAGTATGCAGGTAGCAGTTTATCAGCTAGTTCAATCAAGCACAGAAATCAAGTAGTAATTAATCATTAATTAAGTTGTACGGATACCTGGTTTAGTGCGGGTTGTCACACGATCAAGGTTGAATAATCTCGTCTTACGTGTGACTCAACTCTCGGGTCTTAGTTTTAAGGGCACACTTGAGGAGTGAGCAACCACATAGAAAAATAATGCCATCACCACACATCATTCAATTTAAAAAACCCACAACTCGGGGCCCGATCGTTTATGCATAAACTATTATAGATAACCAATCAACAACATAGAGAATCTAAAAAGAAGTATAGATAGAAAATGATGAACAAACCCTTAAGCATTATAATGTTACACTATATTCCATTCACTAAGATGCAAATGGTATAACTTGGTTAGGGATAGTGTACATTAATTCAGAAGTGTGAGAAGTGTATTATAACACTATATATAACACTATATAACACCATATAAACACCGTATAACACTATGTAACACCATATAACACCGTATAACACTATGTAACACTATATTACAATATATAACACTATACATCTATCATAGGCATGCTATCAGACAAAATATAGTGTTATATTTGTTATATAGTGTTATATAGTTTTATATGGTGTTATATGGTGTTACATGGTGTTATACAGTGTTTATATGGTGTTATATAGTGTTATATATAGTGTTATAATATACTTCTCACACTTCTGGATTAATGTATAGGATCCTCGGTTACATTGGAAAAAGACAAAGTGACATAAATACTAATATGTCCATCTTCTGTTGGACTTTGTGATTTTCTTGTTTCTTCAATCCAATGAGCGCTCTAATCCATTTTCCAGAAACACCCATGTTTTGATCATTCAAGAGATTCTTCTATAGGCTAATCAAGAATGTTTACATATCTGCCAAATAAAGAATTCTTTATCCAATAAGACTATAGACATTTCCTTATTCTCCTAATAACTTTCTTCATCTAGCAATCATTATATGAACTTCTTGCATGAACCATGCCAAAATAATCTCATACCCTACAATTTAAGCATAAATGAAAGCTTCCAGTACATGAAAATCAAATGAAATTAAATCTCTATGAAAATGTAGCATCTCCATGAATCATATCGCTGAGGTAACTTCCGAACCTACTGAAACCATTGCTGAGATAACTTCCGAATCTACTAATACCAATGCAAACAACAAATTAGAAGTTCAAATTCAGCAACATATCTATGCAAAAATTACAATTAAGCAAAAAATTCAAATAAAAAATAAGGTCTGATCGAAAAAAAGTCACTTAAAACGGACCTAGATGGCAAGTCAAATGTTGATGAGTAACAGGTGATGAAGTAGAGCATTAGATCAATGAGTAAAACAATTGCAATTAAGAGTTTATACAACAACCCTTTAACTTGCTTCGGCTGTTGTCGGTTATGATGCAGTTCTTTGAATGACGCGCCTTCCTTCTCGAGGCCTATAAATACACCAGTAAGTAAGATGATATAATATCCAATAAGCTCAGATAAATCTATAATACGCACATTGACGAACAGTTCAGTACGTCTTTTATACATTACCACCATGTATATAGAAAATGATATCTTAAATATTTTTACCTGTTGTAAGGTTATATGTGCTACCATGTATACCCCACCCTCACCACACAAACCTGTAAAAGCAGAAATTTTTGATAATTAAACAGCACCCAACAATCATTATAACATTCCTTTAAGCCTAATTAAAACATCAACAAAACTTAAACACAATTAAACTTTAAACAAAGGTACAAACAAAAACAATACCAAGTTCCTAGACTCCAAATGTGAAGTCGATGAAGCAGGTGAGAGGACTAGTGAGCTAAACCTAATTTTCACCAATCATCAAGATCAATCAAAATATTATAAGTAACTAAACAAAACAGGTATCTAAAAATTTAACAAACAATAAATGTGAGTGGATAATCGAGATTTTCTGATTGAAATTCTGAAGAAAGAGGGAGACTGTTGGATCTTGAAGTGGATTGTCTGTATATGAAGGACCAATAGTTGTTCAATTCCTAAGACCCATCTTTCAAGAAACTCATTCAAAAACCACAAGTTGTTCGATTGTTAGAACCCATCCTTCAAGAGAACTCTCTACAAAAATCAAACATTGTGGAAGTTAGTTTGTATTAGTTTTTTATTTATGTTTGAGATACATACAATAAAGAAGTGGCTTAATTATGTTAGTTTCATACTAATTGCCATGTACTACAAAAGTAGAATCCACAAAAGGTGTGTCTTTGCTTCTTATGCGTTAGATAAACCTATGGTCTCTTCTAGCTCTCGTTTAGACCCGAAACTGTATTATCCACCCGAATCCGGATGTGGTGCACAACTTGTCTTTCTCAAGAGAATAAAGAAACGGAAAAACCCAATTGAAGGGCCTTTTTGTTAGTTTCTTTATTTTCTGCTGATATAAAAAATGTCACTTACAAAGAGGGCCCTTTTTGTTAGTTTCTTTATTTAAAATTAGAGGAACCTATAAGTTCAGCCCATTTTCTTTCGGTGTTGAATAATGTAAATTATATAAATCATAAATCTCTAAATCATTCTGATATCTGAAATTAAGTATTACACATAATAATGAAAAGTGTAACACTTAATGTCAAATAATAGTCACCACTGTATATGCTTTTAAGTTTTATTACACCGCACCATCATGGACTCATGGTTTGCTAAAAAAAGTCAAGATTTATAAGCACGCATATAATTCTTATAATATAAAATCAGAAAAAAATAATTTTGGGTCAACACAGCCCAACCGGTGTTAGAATTTTTAACTAACCTTCTCTTTCTTCCCCAATATACACTCAATTTCCGATTGAGATCAACTCCTCTACCTGCAAGGAATAGTTATATACAAAGCTATAAAACTGATAGACATTATCTCTTTTAACATACACATAATAATTGCATCTAAGATTAACGGCCAGACTATTTCTTCCTTCACAAAGATCATTTCTTCTTTCACAAATATCTCATGCTTCCAAGATTATATGCCCATTTAGATTTTCCAGTTTCCACTGGTATCACCTGAGAGATCATAATGTATCAACATTAATCATATATTCTAAAGGCTACATATTAAAAAAGATCTTTACATTCACTCGACCATAGAAAACAAATCCATATTTGAAAGAAAAAACCTTCACTTTCGGAATTCTTAGTAATATTTCGTTTGGACTTATACAAAGAAAACACAAGCTTCTACACTGTATCTCATCTTGAAGAGTGTTAGGATCTGAGTTTCTTATGATTGTGTTTTTGTTTGATAATTATGTATATGAATGAGTATAAGTGCAGCGGAATTAAAATGGAAACAAACTTTCAACACACAATCAAATGGAAGAATTGCTTTCAACACACATGTTTGACATGAAATCGAATGATTATATTTATTAAAATAATTCAATTACACTTGCATGCATGCAATACAATCTCCCCCTCAGCCTGAGCTCACTGTGGTTGTTCGTACAAAATGACTTAGAGAAGAAAGAGCTAATAGAACAGTACATGGTACTGCTCTATTTATAGTACCGAACAAACCACTGAAGCATCTTTGCTGACATCACCATGAAAGTGACATCTAACCTCCTAACAACCTACAACCATTGATCTATACAAGCACTGTTATCTAATCACTGATTACAATACAATACAAAGAAGTAAACTAAACTACTGCTTCCCATTCCACTGTTATACTCCCAGCAGTGCTTTGTTTTCAGCAGTACTAGAACCATGACCATAGATTGAGCATCAGTGCTTAGTCCTCAACAGTCTTTATAAGTCTTTAGCAGTTGTTGAAGATCAACAGTTGTTGTAGATGAACAGTGGATGGAGGTCATCAGATGTTAGGGCCACTTCCAAGGGGAAAGACTGATGCAAACATCTGCTTATTATGAATCCACTGATCTGATCAAGTTTTGGCTTTAATCAACTGTTCCTTTGTAGGGTTCAATCCCAACAATCTCTCCCTGGAACAGATGTGTAATGCCCAGCGTCCCTGAACTTTAGGATCTTGTCAAGATTAGTCCCTGAAGTTTAACTTTTTGATTATGATAGCCCTAATCTATGTTGGATAGTCTATTTTCTTGGAATGTCTAAGCCTACGTTGGAAATGCCTAATTCTCTATATGATTTGAATGTCTAAATCTATGTTTGATTGTCTATCTGGAATGCCTAATGTTGGAATGCCTAAATGTGGGAATGTCTATATGTGGGATTGCCTAATTCTATATGATTGAAATGTCTAAATGTCTATATACTTGGAATGTCTAATACTATGTGCTTGGAATGTCTAATTCTAGATACTTTGGTGCTTGACTCTTTAGACTCGTGAAACTTGATTCTTGGTTGAACGAGAGACTAGAGCCTTGTCACTGGCGGAATCTATTAATTTTGTAAACTTTTGACTTATACATTGTAATCTAGTTATTCTGTTACTCAAATAATACGCAACGCCTTATCTAACTCGCAACACGAATCAAAAACGGGAAACGCGGAAAGATGGGATTGTCATCCGATCGGATTGTCACCCTATCGGATGACCGTCCGATCGGACAGCCATCCGATCGGACTGCCATCCGACCCGTGCACACTTGTCTCCTTCACACACTCTCATCCTATAAATAGCCCTGTCACATCAGCATTTTCAGTAATGTGACAGCTCTGCTCGACCAGACCCTCTATCTTCTCATTTCTTCATTCTCTTGCTGATTTCGGTACGTTTCAAGCTAGATCTTTGTACTTTCTCGGTCTACGCATCATTCTCTGCGTGATTCTCACTTGAAATCACACTTTTCACCGTGAAATTCCTCAGATCTGAGATCTTATGGATGATGTCATCATAGTGGTTTGTACAAGCTATCATGTGAGGTCATTCTTGGTCAGATCTAGCTAAGATCTAAGGTATTTCATGCTTTTTCACACTAAATCCAAGCTAAATCTAGACTTTTTCCTAAAACTTGAATATCATCATCCCTCTTCCTCAAAACTTTTACTTTATTCGGAGGGTACACTAACTGTAGATCTGATGAATAGTCTAGAGTTGGTGTTGATCTAAGTCTTTACCGAAAAAGACGAGCAAAGCACGAATTCTGACATAAACCCGTCAGAGACATACGACTGATCGGACAGGGGTGGTTCCCACCGATCAGAACGGTTGTAAACTGATAGGTTTACCGTTGTCTCAATACGTGTCGTATCGTCACTGTTGAAATAGAAACTTAGAATTTTTACAAAATTGGTAAACAAGAACAAGGGTCGCCCGATCGAGCGGCAACCCGATCGAACAGTTGTCCGATCGGGCAGCCACCCTATCAGGTGACACTGGTTTTGAAATCCTTTAATCACTTGGTAACTTTTCAAAACTTGGGAGTCTTGATCAAATGGCAACCCGATCGGACAGCCGTCCGATCGAGCAGCCGTCCGGATTGAGATGACCGAGGTACAAACCATTCGGATTGAGTGGCAACCCGATCGAACAGTCTTCCGATCGGGCAGCCACCCTATTTTTCCTAATTTGCAAGTCAAGTGGCAACCCGATCGGATGGCCATCCGATCGGGCAGCCATCTGTCCTCTCACCCAGATATGTCACACAACCGACTGGCAATCCGATCGGATAGCCATCCGATCGGACATCCATTCGATCCAGTGACCGTTCCAACACTTGTGAAATCTCATTATTCTACCCGGCTCTTATCCTATTGTAATCTAATCAGGCTAATACTTAAAAGAGCTCCCTTTGATCCAATACCAGTTGCGACTGTTAAGCAATCACTGTGAGTATACTCGATCCCCTTTTACTTTAAACTTTTGGGGTGTAACATGTATTCTATTAAACTACATACTTTTGGCAATCTAAACTCTATCCTATGTGTTTGGGAAAACTTGTGCATTCTAGTATTCTATTTGTGCTATGTGACATTTAATCCAGGGTGTTTAGTTCCGCCTTAACAATAGTAGTGCTATAGGGGGTGCACCTCTCCCATTATTCTCAGGGGGTATTGTTTGGAGGATTCTAGTTTACCTTGAGTCTTGGGTGAACACTAAAGCATCGGGATCCTTGGGCTATCACTGCGTGGGCTGCGACACTAGCACGGCTGAAACTATTTTTATTGCTTACATTGTGGATATGAGTTGTTTTTAACCTATTATTCTACTATCAAACTTGTATACTCGCCAATACTTTTGTATTGATATTTTAATACATTTTGCAGGCTAATAGGCTGCTTTGGAATGCATGGAAATCAAGCTAGGAGATGCTTAGAAACGTCGCCTAGTTAATTTAGACATTTTGGAATATTTGAAACAATGTTGTTATGTTTGATGCTTGACATTTGTGATGGTTATTTTAGACAATTACTATGAAATTTATTAATGTCTATCGAAATATTTAGTGTTATGGAATTCTCATGAGCAATCTAAACGCTTAGTGCTCGTACCCCGATGTTTCCGCCATCGGTTGGGGTGTGACAGATTGGTATCAGAGCCATAACTATAGGGAATTAGGATAAGTAGGAATACTTGCCCTAGTCTATAGTTCTAGGAACTTGATTCTTACGTGTTCTTTAAGACTTATGCATTCTACCGTATCTGCTTCCTAGCAGCACATGTTCCTATTAAAGCTTACATGTCTTTCCTAAGGCTGATACAATGTACACTTTATACTTTGAAAACACTGTTAACCAGTGTTTGTATTTTGCACGAGGTTTGCCCACAGGATAGGAGTGACATCCGTGTTGGACCCAGTATGGCCTTAAAACAACTTCTTTTCACGTAATATGGCAAGTGATTTCAGTAGATGTGAAAAAGATGTGCGGAAATGGAAATCAGACTTTCAAGAAACCAGACCTATAGAATTATCAAGTTTATATCACTTTGAAACAAAATGGTTTACAAGGTGATTGTAAGATTATTATCTAGTACAAATGAATCTTGAATTCTGTGGGTGAGAGGGCAATGGAGTTTTGATGTATGTATGAATGATAAGCTTCAAACTCATTTTGCTCCTCTTGGTTGAGCCTTCTATTTATAGAAGGCTGGGTGCATGAATAAACAATAGTTTATTCATGCAATAAGTCCTACAAAAAGTGGCCAATTGACATATTCATTGAATCCAACGTTCAAGTTGCCTTTTTCATCATGATATCCAATAATGTCAACTTGCATCGGTAATTGTGGCAGGATAGAGCCAACTTCAGACAAGTGGGGTGTTTCACTAGAAATTCTGATAAACCACTTCATCAGAAATTCTGGTGAACAAATCATCAGAAAAATCCTGATGATCAGAATCGTCAGAAGCTGAAATATCATCAGATCCATCAGAAGTGACCTTTTCTGATAATCCAATTCAGCTCTTGATCAACTTGTGTTTCTTTGAAGTAGATGCTGTGCATTTCTGTTGTCCCATCAGATCTTCTTTTTCTTGTTCGTGATCTTCAGGACTGTGATCTCTTCATAGATCCAGTTGATTGTGATTTTCTTCAATACTTACAAATAAAGTTTCCTAACAGTTTCCTCCTAAGTATTGTAAGAAAATGAACTATCTCTATATCTAACATAAACAACTTTCTTTGAAAGAGAAATTTAAAAACAACTAAGTTCATAAACATAGAACATAGTCAAACCAACCATAAATCAGACAAAAATAAAATACTGTTCAAAAACAGGAATTTAATCTCATTAATTCATTAATTAATCTTCACTCCACTTCTGTATTTGTCTCCTGGTTTCAGCCTTTTCTTGTGGTCAATTGTCTTTTGAGTTTCTTTGTACATTTCTTTATACTATCCTCTTGCTTCCAACCAATTTTCAATGCACTCTTCAATTGTTTTTCTCAGCTGTTCATTGTTCTTTCCCTTCTTCTTGAGCTGCTATTGTTTTTCATTCATGCAGTTCCTTATATATTTTAGAGTTTGATTTGAATACCTGCATATATCACTGATTCTGAACAGAGCTTTCTCTTCATTAGCATCTTTGAAGACTACACTCATTTCTGGTTGATCAAAGATTGCTCCGGTTCTTACTAGTTTAAAAGGGATTTCAGCTGGAATTGAAGTGTTCAGAGGAGGTATTAGCACCTTGTTGCTGTACTCAAAATTGATACATAGATCAAAGTCTGCCAGTGCAGCCCTTTTGTATAACTTTGCTCCTGCACTTTTGAGACTTTCAAGGGCTCTTCTGACTACAATTGAATTACCTTTCATTTCATCAATGATATTCTTCATTTTGACTATTCCCAATGGGTGAATATCATCAGCCAGATTTGCATCAGTAACCTTTTGTTCACTTTTATCTTTTCTGATCAGGGTATACTTGTTTTGTGTGACAACTACTACTTTACGGTAACTTTCTTACACTTAAGATACTCATTTTTAGCTACATTTTTATACATTTTGAACACCCGAACTGCGTATTTTCGTGACATACACTTATAATACTCATGGAATACTTACTTAGAATGCATATGATTCATTTTTATTAAGTACATTTGGAACAGTTTAAACAATGCATCGAAACTACTAGAAAAGCACCTAATAAACTAGTATTCTGACGAAAACGCAGGATCCGCATAAATCATCTAAACAACATCTTTAGGACTTAGACGAAGGTCCAACATCTAATATATATTAAACCCTAACTAGGAAGGCAAGTGTTTGATTTAAAACCTTTCCGAAGTCCGATTACACTAAAAATTGCCCGAAAAGCACTAAAAGCGACGATTTCAACACTTTTCCGCAGAAATTCTGCAGAAATCAGCTTTCTAATATTTTTACGACATGTAAAAATATTATTTAACATAGAATTAATGTGAGGATACATTCGGGTATCATCCGAGCCAATAACTAAATCAATTCACATCAACTTAGCGTTCAATTAACATCTAACCGAAACAATTCGAAACGAATATCCGAACAATGTCAAATCTTTTTTTTTTAATTGTCATCTAGTGTTAATTGGATCATTATGGTCTATTAATGATCATTTAACACCCTTTAAACACTTAACCACTTATACTTATAAACTTCCTAAAACAACTACCTAAAGTTCTAACATATTTACTAAGTAATTCAAGAAGCAAAAGCAAAGGGGACCCCCCCCCCCATTCACGGTTGCAACACCATTTGTGGGCCCCACTTTTCTTTCAACTTGTTACATAATATCTAGATATTTTACCTATTGTTGCAACTTGATGCAAGTGGTGAAAGCTGATCATTGTAGCAACTAGTTACTTACTTTTTCCTAACCATTTCACTCATACATTTCACCTTCCATCTTCACAACACCAAAAGCTCCCAACAAAACCCCCATTTTCGGCCCATATTCACCATCACAACATCTTCACTTTCAAGTTTTTCTAAGATGATCAAGATGCATTTTCATGGAACTTGAGAAGATCTAAGGCATACACAAGTTGAAGCAAGCTTTCTCATTCATCTAAGAGCTCACAAGCATCAATATCATCATTTTTCTTTTCTTGATCATCATCAAGATCATCCCTAGCCATTAGTGCTAGAAGTAAGCTTCAACAATCTCTTTTTCATACTTATTTATGTATTTATTGTTAAAGAACAAGTTATAATTAAAACAATCATACAAAATAATATGAAAATACAAAGAAGCAAAATAATAATCATGATATAAAAGTGTGTTTATGTTGTGATTTAATGATGATTACTTGCATATTTGATCTAGTTTTGATGATTAGCATACAAATAACTTGTTAGATGATGTTTAAAAACATAATCTAACAAGTGTACATGAAAATGTTTAAGGGTTTTGTTAAACATAAATGTTTAGATGGATGATCATAATCTTTGATTTTGTTAAAGTATGTAAGGTTTTTAACCAAAAACAATACTTTTACAAAGTTATAAAAAGAAACATACAAAATGGGTTTTTATAAAAAGCTTGTTAAAACTAGAAGTAAAGTATGATTTTGAACTAGTAAACATATGTAAAGATCATACCAAAACCCTACATGATTATGAGTTCATCTTGTTAAGTTTATGTTATAAATCTCATATGCTTTTATTAAGAAAAATATGAGAAGATTAGTGGTGTTTTTATAAGAAAAAGATGTGTTTTATTAAACATGGCAAAGTCCATATTTCTAATAAAAATATGGCCAAGTTTTTTTCTTAAAAATCATAAGTTATAAAAACTATAATTTTTGACAAAATCTTTATTAGATTAAAAAGATTTTAAAGAATAGTTTTTATAAAAGCAAAGTTGTTATAAATATATATTTTTGAGAAAATATATATTTAGTTAACTTAACAACTTATGTGCTATGTGTTATTTGTTTGTATTAGTTATATTTATGATAACTAGGAACTTTAATACAATGATACAAATGAACACGAAGTACACTTCGACTAAAGTCTTACAAGACTACATTTAAATACGCCTTATAAACGACCTACGGGCATTCCGAGCTTTCGAACACAACTTATGGTCGAAACGGACGACGGACGAACCTATGAACATATCGCCATTCCGAGGAGTTACTACGACGTTTAGGCGATCTTTCGACGAGAATACATACAAATCACCGACAACAATATTCGGATGTTTTGAAACTTATAAAAACTATTATGTATTCTTTTAACTAAAAAGCCTATACTTAGTAACTTTTATAAAAATGAAAGTATATATTTTATAACAAATGGGCTTATTTTATAACAAATGGACTATTTTACAAATGGGCTTATCATCCTAATTGGGCTTAACATAAGTACATGGGCTAAGTCCAATATCAAGACTCATGGGCTAAGCCCAAAACCAAACACATGGGCCAAGGCCCAATAACATTAAGCCCAATAACATTTGGGCCCAACACTATGGAGGCCCAACACTATTTAGGCCCAACACTATTTAGGCCCAACACTATTGAAGCCCAACACTATTTAGGCCCAACACTATTGAGGCCCAACACTATTTGAGCCCAAATTACATAAATTCTTGGGCTAAGCCCAATGACATATAATTGGTAAAAATTACAATTATACAATTTACTTATACAAAGACACGAAATCAAGAAAACAAGACCCGATGATACAACTCACAAGATACAAGATTACATATATATATATATATATATATATATATATATATATATATATATATATATATATATATATATATTTGGTGATATATATATATATAACAGCTTAACGATTCATTCATTTAATACACAGTTCAACGAACAATAAAGACATACAAGTCTTACACATATTTAAGACACAAGACTTGTACTCAAGTTATTTACAAAGACCGAAGTGTCTAACAATTACAAGAACATTTGTAGGTCGCAACATTGTTCGAGACGACCACGCGTAAGATCACAAACACATATCATTCACGGCCGCAATACTGTGAGTTCATGTCCCCTATTCATTTAAATGTTTTACAACTTTACAACTATCGGGGAAAATACATGTTCAACGTATGTTAAAGTTAGGGAATGAAACACCTTAGATCATGTGCGAATTAGGGTTATATATCTAAGCACCATTAATCCAGTTTGGACCTAGGTACATGTGGTTAGATCTAATGGGTTTTTGGAGAGCCCCACTCTTGGTCGTGGACCCATACAGAAGAGTGCTTGTGTGTCCCAGTCGATAGGAGTCGACATAAAATCGTCTAGGTTTGGATTGCTTCATTTTTCATCACACATATTAATGTCCTTGCAAAACATTAATGATCAACGATTTCATTGACGCTTTACATACTACAACTTACATTTTAAATACATCTTTTACAACTAAACTGCATGAATTCGCCAACTTTTGTTGATGTTTTCCAAACTTATCATGTATTTCAGGGAATTAATGGACCATGTCGGGATTCTCAGTCAAGATAACAAGTATCGGAACTCCATGCCATCTTTTGGAGGGTTTAACTGTTATATTCCGCCTCTTTGCGACAATATGATGGTTTAAACCTTAGTAGTTTATTTTTTCATTTTGATGTATGAAACAATAACACTTTGATTTTATGTTAATGGTTTGTAACCGAAACACTAAACTCATGATGTAATCTTTTGAAACACTTATGTAATGGCAATGGAGTACTTTTTATTCATATAGTTTGTTCATGTACATCGATATTTATGCAATGAAAACCATACAGATCACACCTCGCGCTTCCGCTATGAGCGAGTGTGACATTTTGTGCTTCAGAACCTAAGATACCTCCTCCAGTGGCCATAGTATCAATTCTTTCAATTGATACTATTGGATTGGTCATGTTCTTGTGTAGAACTCTATTGTTTCTGTTTTCAACAATACATTTACTCAATGGAGAGAGTGGTCTCTTTGGGTTGTCTTCTGGACCTTTCCAATAGTAATGCTTTAGATGTTCTTCAGGGTACATAATAGTGTGTAAATCACCTTTTAGCACATCCATTTCTCTGATGTTCCATTCTGAATCTTCTATTATTTCTTTTCTTGGCCTTTTTAAGGAAGTTACTTCAAGTTCCATTCTTCTATTCTCTTTTGTATCCATCCTTATGCTTAACTCTGTTTCTCCTGTGATGGCTGTAGAAGATGACTGAACTGGAACATGATCTTTCTGCTGTACCCTTGATGTGTCTGGCTTTGGGACATTTGGTGGAGGACCCATGAGTAACTTTTGTTTATCTGGTGGTGGACCCATGGGTTGCTTCTGTTTTTGAGCTGTTGAAGTTTCTGTTTGTTTGGTTTGTACTTGTTGAATAGTTTCTGGTTGTTGTTGAGGAGTTTCTAATCTCCTTGCTTGTCTTTCTTGTGGAATTGGGGCTTTCAGTCCATGAAGATCGATTTTTGCTAATCTAGCAACATTATACTGTAATCTCTCTACTAACAAATGAACATTAGAGAGAAGTTGAGTATTTGCTTCTTCTTGTTTCTTCATTTTCTGAAACTCCTGGTTTTCTTGATTTCTTTGTGCAGTTAATTCCATCAACAGTTTCTCAAAAGCCTCAGCCATGCTGCTGTTGTTGGCTCTGAGGAACTGTATTTCTTCAAGAAGCTTCCCTGAACTTGAGGTTTCTCCTGCAGTTGCAACCTCAGCCATCTTTTTCTTGATATCACGCAGTTCCTTAAGAGCCTTCTCTAATTCTGATGAGCTCTCTTTGTTTTCTGGTGACTTTTGCAATTTGTTAAGGGCTGCAGCATTGTCTTCTGTTTGCTTCTGCACAGCTTTGACAGTTTCTGACAAAACCTTGATATCTGACTTTTGATTTCTGATTTCTTCTAGTATCAGATCAAGTTTTCCTTCTGTGGCTGTTTTCACAGTAGCAGTTGTGTCTTCAAGTTCCTTGTAAAGTTGTTTAGGGGACATAGATTGATGTCCTTGGGAAATAGGAGAAAAAACTGATGTTTCCCTTCTAACACCAGCAGAAAACACATTCTCTGCTGTTCTGAGGTTAAGAGGATTGGAAGAATCCAAATTCTCTATATCCTCACCAGAAAATTGAAACACATTCAAGTTCTGGTTTTCCTCATATCCTTGAATCTTTTCAGGTTCTCCATGAGTTGTTGAGAAACTCTTAGTTTTCTCATCCAGGTTTCCTTGATCAGCAGACTTATCTCCACCTGTTGCTACCACATTTTCCTCCTCAGAATCTGTTTATCCCATATGTGAGATTTCAGCATGATGTTCTTCAGCCACAGGACTCATATTCACATTTTCATCAGCTGGATGAGGATCAGATTCACCCTGCTGTTCCATTCTTGGTGTGCTTGACTCTTGTGCATCATGCTCCATGGGGGACACATTTTCAAAAGCACCCCTGTTCTCTGGCCTTTTGTTCAACATCTTCAGATATTCTGCTCTGTATGGTGAATCTTCTGGTATCAGATTCATCATTCTTTCTGATAGAGCAGGCACATCATAATCTGACTTCCAAGATCCTATGGCAGTCCAAGGTCTCATAGTTTCTGTTTTCCACATATTTTCTGATGCTGGAATTTCTAGGTCCCTTTGACGTGATTGTCGTGGTCACGCAAATTTAATCCCAATAACAACTATATAGATAGCGGTAATAGGGTTTCGAACACAGGGAGTTTGTGGAATGTGTGTTATTTAGAAGTGTATCTAAGTTAACTAAGATTAAACTAATTGCAAGAAAAGTAAAATTCAAGAGTTGGTTTGATTGGATTGATTTTAAAAACTAAGAATACTAATTAATTTGCAAAATGAGAATTGAGTTTGTAAACAATTTGGAGACGAATGACCATCCTAAGTTTCCGGTTTGCTTCAACAATTGTGCTATCATCCACTAGAAAGAACTACATAGACATAGTTCATGTAAGATTACTTGTTGTGATAAAAGGGAACGAAGTACTCAGATTCCTAGAACGTGAGGTTGTTACCCGATGACCAATTGACCCTTACCCATCCTAACTTTACCCATGATATCTCGATTGCCAACGGCACCTAGAACGTATGATTTCAAGGTAGGATAAAACAAGACTCAACAATTTACAAACAAATAATAAAGCACCATAGTAAACAAAACATAGATAGAGTTTACCATTCTAGAAATATGGAATCAAAATACAATTGTTTCATACAAACCTTCAACCTAGGATGACCATAAAGAACCTAGCCACTCATGACTTGGAGCAACATCATCATACCCGTTTTCATGTTCCACCGAATCCAAAAAAAAAATAAAAAATTAACCAAGTGTTGTGTCAAGAGAGTAATGTGTAAGTTGTAACCGACTGACCCCTCATAAGACCTCATCATCACTCCATAAAAAAAACATTAAATGTCGATAGTTACATATGCTCCCACTATTGCCGTTGATGATGATCATATATTAATGTTTCTTAAAGTTGTGTTTAATGTGTTGTGATATGTTCCAAGGTCCACGTGAAGCCATTGTTAGTGTCAGCCCACATGTGCCATGAGTTAGTGTTGTTGGCCCATTAAATGCCATCCAAAAGTCCCATCTCTAATCTTCAAAGTCAATATGGGCCCAAGACTGAAATTGATGTTGACACCAAACTCTAGTGCACGTGAATATGAAGTTCTCAAAAGTCAAAGATGATGATGCCTTGATGTGTTCTCTTAATAATCATTCATCACAAGTCTGCGCATGTATGTGTTTCATATATTGATTATGTGATGATGATTTATAATGATGATATTGTTGACCCCCAAAAACTTCCTTGAATATGCCGCCATGTGGTATTGATGTTCCCAAAAGTCCACCACAATTCTCTAAGCCGTGTGATGCCTTTCTTTATTAACCGTAAGCTACGAACTAAATCGTAGGCTACGTTTTCAACATACTGTTTCTTTTGTATCCCTCCTAAGTCAAAACTTGTTTCCACTTCTTGCAACTTCCATTTAATCATCATAAAGGCATATTTTATGCACTTAAGTACCTGCAAAACCAAACAACTCATAGTTACTAAGTTCAAGCAAATAACCAAGTAAAGCATGAAATTTTAATCTTTTTAAACCATTTAAGGGTTGTCCTACGGACCACCCGTCACATCCCCACACTTACCCGTTGCTTGTCCCAAGCAACCAATTTGAAAATTATTTCAACCACAAGCGACCAATTGCGCAAACCGAGCTAAAATGTATCATCCTTTTACTAACTTTCAATCATACCACAAGACACACCCCTCACAAAAACTCTCGGTGACAAGAAATATTAGCACATAATGATAAACCACTCAATGCATGTGCATGTTTGTGTGACAATAAGCTTGTATAAAAATCAAGTCTCCTCCTATTTAGTATTTAGCATGCTTATGAATCAAAAGGACTTACGGGTTGTAACGGGGCTAGGTGCAAAGGTAGGAAAATGGTGGAATATATATGCGAGAGCTAATTGATTTGACCCGGTTTTTATTTCTACCACTAAACAAAGCAACCATCAAATATATACACAACTTCTTCAACCTTCTCAACTACTATTGCAACTAAATACTTTTTTTTTCATATTTTTCTCTTTCTCTTTCTCTGTTTTTTTTTTCTTTTTCTTTTTTTTTTTCATCATTTTTTTCATTTTTTTTATAACACATCAAACTCAACAATATATACAAGAACATCAATACTACAAACTAAATCTCCTAAACCGGGTCATCTCAATAGGTAAAATTTTGTAGGAAGTAGGTTTGGGTCACAACCGAATGGTATAAGGCTCAAACATGGCTTTCTAAAGACCAAACCCCCACCCCTTACAATACCAAGCTCATATATATAAAGTATGAGGTCCAACCCACCAATCCCGCACTCTCACACATCTAGACGAGGCTTCCTAAAAGTCCCCATATCATTTTCAAAAGCATGCTAATTCTAGGATTTAACAAGTATTCACACACAAGTTCTATTAACACACAACACACACCGCCACTCAAACAATGAAATATCAATAACAATCATGTGTGGCTCAAATCCTCACCAAGAAAAGACTAGGAATGGGTGTCGGTGTGTCAAATGGCACAATATCAAGTTTTCAAATTTTAACAATTTTCGCTTGGATTTACAAAAAATTTTTAAAACTCCCAAAAATTTCCCCATCCCCACACTTGGGATACATTGTCCCAATGTATGGCTTTGAGGGCTTTGATCACTAAAATTCATTCAACATCAACAAAAGCTTTAAATCTCAAACCCCAATTTTTTTTTTTTTAATTACTAATACCAATATTTTAATACTAAAGAACATAACAAGACTAAGGAAAGAGTACATTGACCTGGTGAAGTTTGACATAACAGATGTTGTAGATAATCCGACTTCCTATCATCACCTTCACACAACTCTCTGCACAACTTCCCCACACTTATCTAAAAACACCTTGGGTTGTCTCCCAAGCAGCGCTAAAGTTTAGGTCTTCAGCCCGACCGTACCTGATATGTCTCAAGGTGGTCTCAATGCACATTTACCTTTTTCGTTGCTGATGTAAGCACGGTGTTTGATTCTTCTATTGTGTGTGTGCTTTGTCACGTCCCATCTTTCTTTGCAAAATTCTTTAAATCTACATTTTCCTACCGAATTTCCAACAAATGCTCGGTAGTTTACTCTCCACTTCACTACTTCGTTTTCTGTGCCCAACAAATCCAAACTCTCCCATAAACATAATTTATGAATGAAATCTCCCACATCATGAAGTGCCACCTTCCTAGTTTCTAAACATGCATCTTTAACACTCTTGGTTTCCATAACCACCACAGCCGGAGAGTTGTAATCAACTTTGATTGGTTCATCAAGTAAAAGGCCCTCAACTTTGCTCTCCATAGGTGGTTCCTCCACAATAATTTCAATTGTATATTCCTCATTTGGCCCTAATAATTCAGTTTCAAGTTCGGGAGGACTCACAACCTTTTCTTCTACATCACCCATAGGTGTCATTTGTTCAATCTGCACATATATCCACTGTTGTTTTGCTTGACGTTTTTCCAATATCGACGTCCCGGGCCTCATCTCTTTCACCTCTTTTGGTAACAAATCATATTTCCATTCCAAAAGTTCTACTCGTTCTTCCATTGACAAATGAGGTTTTGTTAATTCTTTTTCAACATGAACCATGTGTCTCTTTCTCATCATCTCGTCAAGACTTTCAGATTTATGTGACTGATAGTGCAAAGTAGGTTGTTGAGTTACACATTCATAACCATACTGATCAAATGTATACTGAGCATGATAATAATCTTGATCGTACATCTGAGGGCCTTCATATGAAAGTTGGGAATATTCATCATAATAATCACCGTAATCGTACTCCTCTTGGTAACTCATTTCCGGATCAAATGCCAAAGGTGATAGCTTGTGAGAGCTTCTAGTACACATGCACCTGTCAATACCTGCACACTAACATACCCAGCATAAACCAGAAAAATAACAAACTAAAAAGGATAAAAAATAACACACGTTGCGCACTACTCCCCGGCAACGGCGCCAAAATTTGACGTGATTGTCGTGGTCACGCAAATTTAATCCCAATAACAACTATATAGATAGCGGTAATAGGGTATCGAACACAGGGAGTTTGTGGAATGTGTGTTATTTAGAAGTGTATCTAAGTTAACTAAGATTAAACTAATTGCAAGAAAAGTAAAATTCAAGAGTTGGTTTGATTGGATTGATTTTAAAAACTAAGAATACTAATTAATTTGCAAAATGAGAATTGAGTTTGTAAACAATTTGGAGACGAATGACCATCCTAAGTTTCCGGATTGCTTCAACAATTGTGCTATCATCCACTAGAAAGAACTACATAGACATAGTTCATGTAAGATTACTTGTTGTGATAAAAGGGAACGAAGTACTCAGATTCCTAGAACGTGAGGTTGTTACCCGATGACCAATTGACCCTTACCCATCCTAACTTTACCCATGATATCTCGATTGCCAACGGCACCTAGAACGTATGATTTCAAGGCAGGATAAAACAAGACTCAACAATTTACAAACAAATAATAAAGCACCATAGTAAACAAAACATAGATAGAGTTTACCATTCTAGAAATATGGAATCAAAATACAATTGTTTCATACAAACCTTCAACCTAGGATGACCATAAAGAACCTAGCCACTCATGACTTGGAGCAACATCATCATACCCGTTTTCATGTTCCACCGAATCCAAAAAAAAAAAAAAAATTAACCAAGTGTTGTGTCAAGAGAGTAATGTGTAAGTTGTAACCGACTGACCCCTCATAAGACCTCATCATCACTCCATAAAAAAAACATTAAATGTCGATAGTTACATATGCTCCCACTATTGCCGTCGATTATGATCATATATTAATGTTTCTTAAAGTTGTGTTTAATGTGTTGTGATATGTTCCAAGGTCCACGTGAAGCCATTGTTAGTGTCAGCCCACATGTGCCATGAGTTAGTGTTGTTGGCCCATTAAATGCCATCCAAAAGTCCCATCTCTAATCTTCAAAGTCAATATGGGCCCAAGACTGAAATTGATGTTGACACCAAACTCTAGTGCATGTGAATATGAAGTTCTCAAAAGTCAAAGATGATGATGCCTTGATGTGTTCTCTTAATAATCATTCATCACAAGTCTGCGCATGTATGTGTTTCATATATTGATTATGTGATGATGATTTATAATGATGATATTGTTGACTCCCCAAAACTTTCTTGAATATGCCGCCATGTGGTATTGATGTTCCCAAAAGTCCACCACAATTCTCTAAGCCGTGTGATGCCTTTCTTTATTAACCGTAAGCTACGAACTAAATCGTAGGCTACGTTTTCAACATACTGTTTCTTTTGTATCCCTCCTAAATCAAAACTTGTTTCCACTTCTTGCAACTTCCATTTAATCATCATAAAGGCATATTTTATGCATTTAAGTACCTGCAAAACCAAACAACTCATAGTTACTAAGTTCAAGCAAATAACCAAGTAAAGCATGGAATTTTAATCTTTTTAAACCATTTAAGGGTTGTCCTACGGACCAGCCGTCACCCTTTCAGAAAAGGCATCAGAAATTATGATTGACAGAAATCTGGGAAAAGGTAGATGTGAATCTATCCTCCCAGTGTTTGTCAGAATTGATCTTCTGATCAGAATAAATATTTCTGTTCCAAAATCAATGTTCAACCCACTAATGAGACTGAACATGATTGTCAGAATATTCTTATTTATCTGATCTGTACCTCCAATCTTTAAAGATAAACACTTGTTCAGAATTTCCATTAGAACTTGCCAGAAGGCAGGTAGCTTGTTTCTCTTGAATTCATTGATCTTTGAAATCTTTGTCTTGTAACCCATTACAGCATCTAGTTATGAGAACATATCTTCTTTTACTGGTGCTACTTCATAGCTTTGGCTTAAGGGTAGTTCCAAACATTCCCTTATTTTCTCTGGTGATACAGTAATAAAGATATTTCCCCACACATGTGCTGTTAGTTCGAGTTGATTTGAGACTTTGAGAGTTTTTACAACTTGTTGTATCAGTTCTTCCGGTACCTCTCTGGTCTTTGTGAAGGCTTGAGCTATAGGGCATCTGGTCAGAAATTCAATGAGAATTTGACACTTCAAATCATACAGTTCAATGTTATCATTCATTGCTTCATTGTTGCTCTTTAATGGAAGAAATCCAGCTTTAGTGATGAAGGGAACAAAGTGTTCTGTTGGTGGTATGTTGATGTTGATAGCTGCCATTGAGAGTTTTGGTTTTTGTTTCGGAGAAGGGTTTTAGGGTTTCGAATTTGAAGGTTGAAGATGGAAGACTCTGTTTTTGAATGAGGTATTTATAGTGTGTACAGACAGAGATTTTTGAGTGTTTGTCGTGGGTTGTTTGTATTCAAGGTGATTAATGACACCTTTATGATGTTTTAATCCTTTAAGGAAACAACCGTTTTTGAAAAACCTTTGGTTTATCTCTAATTTAATGTAAATCTTTTAAAGAGACTTAGAGACTCCAATGATTTTGCGGATAAACACTAATGTCCAACTTGCACCTTTTCTCTATGTGGGACCCTTTTGGTTTCAAAAAGGTCCAATAGAAACCTTTTCCGAGTTTGTGTGTCTTCCCAGGTTTTCCTCTTGATGACATATATCAGAAAATTTTGAATAAAACTTTTGAGAGTTGTATTTTCTTCTTATATCATCAGAATTCATTTGATTCATTTACAGAGGATGAATCATAATTTTTTTTTTGTGATGAGAGGGAATAAGTAGAGATTTTTACTTACATTGCAGTCTTGTAGTTCTGAACTCCACACCTTTGTTCTAATATACAGGAAGTATTTTTCATACAACTTGTTTCAGTCCTCAGAATTTTTTTTGAAAGAAACTTATTTCAAGAAAATTTTGGATGGTCATAAGTTTCTTTGAATCTGATTAAAAGCATTGTTTTTCTGATAATTTGTCAAACTTCCTGGCTTTCAAGGAATTTTTCTGATAAAAAAAACTTGATTTTCTGATTTATTGTCAGATTTTCTGGTTATTTTAAAAATTTTCTGGTGAATGATCAGATTCATGTGGCTTAATGAGTTTTCTGAATAAATACCAGATTTTCTGATTGATTATCAGATTTTCTGAGTTTCACTAAATCCTGTCAGATCTCATGTGAGTTTCACCAGATTTTTCTTTGTTTTTATCAGACATGTCGTGTTAGTTCCCCCTAGATCTATTAACATTAAGAAATGAAGAAAAAAATAAAAACAAACCAGATATATTCAAAACACAGAAAACATAAAACACACAAAAAACAACTACTCCTCCTCCTCCTCCAACACGTTGTACATGCACTTCACATATAACCAAAGACTGGTTATTCGACTGGTGTGATTCATTGATGGCGTCAGGGTGGCTTCACTAATGTTTTCTTGAAGTACCAGCTCGGCCCTTGGATAGCAGCTTCTCACTCCTCCGAGTCCAGCTGACTTGTGATCACCTTGGTTACGAATCGAGGGTAGATCAGAAAGGGTTGACGGTCGTGGATGTTTGCTTCTAGGTCTCTCATGAGAAACTTAGCATAGTTGTAAGGTTTTTCCTGTACAACAGCATGAACCACTTCCATCATCTTATGAGACAGCTCGTTGAAGTGTCCAATCTTCTTGGAGAAGCAGACACTTAGTTATGTTACCAAAAACTGGAAAGGTGGTATAAAACCCGATTTGCTAATAGCCCTTGACGAGTTGTTTGTATGATAGCCCATTTCAGTCAAGGTCTGTTGCACATCTGCCTTATCTAGAAATTTGATTTCATGATCATTACCCAGTTTAAGGACATTTCTGATTGTTTCCTCATTTAGGGTAATTTTTACCCCCATAACCTCACTCTCAATCCACATGGAAGTACCACTAAAGATGATTACGGAGTTCCACCAGAACTCTTGGAGAAGTGTTGGATAAATGGTGACATGTGTTGATACAGCAAAGCCCAAAGGACTTCGCATGATCATATTGTACACAAACCTGCAGTCCTCCCATGCAGGTCCTTCCAAGTTGGATCTTAATCTAAGATTATGAAGTCTGTGAAATGGGAGAGGGAATTGAGTAGCTTTCATCAATTTTGGGTGACCCATTTTAAGATAAGAAAATTTCTGTCGAAGGGCTTTGAAGAGATGATTTTTGTGAAGAAAGTTCTTTTCAGGTTGTTAATATTTATACATGAAAGTGATAGCTCCTCATAGATGATATTAACATCCAACCCTTTTTTTTATTTTCATCTCTTCAATTAAGACGATATCTGTTGCAGTGTATGTAACAGTGAATGTAACAGTGAATATGATAGTCTACAAAGCCCCATGTGTGAGTAAGCATTTAATGACTAGGCGGCTACTTTCATAGCTCCTAATGATTCTAGTGCCTACGTGTCACTTAAGTTTCTTATGAAAAAATGACGTTGCATGCATTTGCAGAAGAAAAGTGAAATTCAATAATCTGGAAAAATTTTGAGACGGTTGATATTCACAGCTGTATGGAACTTCATCAGTATGCATGTTACTTTTCCCCCCCTTTTTTTTAATAAGAAAAAAAATACAAAAACAAAATATACACAAATATAGATATATACAATTTATTGTGGGATAAACAAATTATGAAGATGGAAGATTATGATGATTTACAAATTATTCTGATGTTTCAACCTGGTTTATGATTTTATATCAGAACTTCTGGTGATTTCACCAGATATTCTGATATTCCTTCAGATTTTCTGATAAATCATCATTTATTGATGATCCGTCAGATTTTCTGATGTTCCAACAGATTGATGGATTGTTTTGTTAGAAACCAGTTGATTTGTTCTTTGATTAGCAGAACTTTGATGATCATCAATTTGGTTTTCAATTTGTGTCCTTGTCCTTTCTGAAAAATCTTCATCATTTAGATTAACCATGCCAAGTTTGCTGATCAAAAAATTGTGTCTCTTTTCATCAAGAGGCTTTGTAAAGATATCAGCAATTTGGTTTTCAGTTGGAACAAAATACATTTCAATGTTACCTTTCTCCACATGACCTTTTATGAAGTGATATCTGACATCTATGTGTTCTGTTCTTGAGTGATGAACTGGATTTTCTGTTATTGCAATAGCACTCTTTGAGTCACATAGAATTGGAATTCTTGTCAGAGTTACTCCATAATCTTTCAGTTGAGTTTGCATCCACAGCACTTGTGAACAACAACTTGCTGCTGCTACATATTCTGATTCTGTTGTTGATGTGGTAACACAGTTTTGTTTCTTGCTTGCCCAACATACCAATTTTTCTCCCAAGAGTTGACAGGCACCAGATGTGCTTTTCCTGTCAATTTTGCACCCTGCATAATCTGCATCTGTGTATGCAATTAATTCAAGGTTTGTATCCTTAGGATACCAGAGACCAATTTCTGATGTGCCTTTGAGATATTTAAAAACCCTTTTTACAGCTTTTAGATGAGATTCTTTGGGATCACATTGATATCTGGCCAGAAAGCATGTTGCAAACATGATATCTGGTCTTCTTGCAGTTAAGTATAGCAGTGATCCTATCATCCCTCTATAGGTTTTAATATCAACACTTATACCATCTTTATCAGAATCTAACTTGTTCCCTGTTTCCATGGGAGTTTTTGAAACATAGCAGTTTTCAAGTGAGTATTTTTGTAGAACTGTTTTCACATATTTTGATTGACTCAAAAATATTCCATCAATTCTTTGTTTTACTTGTAACCCTAAGAAAAAGGTTAACTCACCCATCATACTCATTTCAAAGTGGTTGGTCATCAATTTTTGAAATTTGTCAAAAAAAATTTCATTAGTTGATCCAAATATAATGTCATCAACATATATCTGGACCAACAAAGTATGACCTTTGTGTGTTTTGAGAAAAAGAGTGGTGTCAATAGTTCCTTTGGTAAACCCAGAATTGAGTAAGAAGTTTGGTAAAGTTTCATACCAGGCTCTAGGAGCTTGCTTCAACCCATACAAGGCTTTGTTTAATCTATAAACATGATATTGAAAATTTGGATCAACAAAGCCTTCTGGTTGATGCACATAAACTTCTTCCTCAATTTTACCATTCAGAAAAGCTGATTTTACATCCATTTGATAAACTTTTAAATCCTTGGATGCAGCATAAGCAAGAAAAATTCTTACAGCTTCGAATCTAGCTACTGGTGCAAAAGTTTCATCATAATCAATACCTTCTTGTTGACAGTAACCCTTGACCACTAACCTTGCTTTGTTCCTTGTGATTATGCCATTTTCATCAGATTTATTCCTGAATACCCATTTTGAGCCAATGACAGATTTGTCTTTTGGCTTGGGTACCAGATCCCATACCTTGCTCCTTTCAAACTGATCAAGCTCTTCTTGCATAGCCTGAATCCAGTCTGGGTCACTTAGAGCTTCTTTGACAGATTTGGGTTCTACCTTGCTTAAGAACCCAGAAAATGTACACTCATGTGCAGTGGCAGATCTTGTTCTAACACCATCTGCAGGATTGCCTATGATGTTAGAATGAACATGTCCTTTGATCCATCTTAACTTGTTGTGAAAAGTTGTTGGTTCTGGTGGATTTGAAGTTTCCCCCTGAACAGGTGCTTCAATTGTGTGTAAGATATCAGAATTCTGAGGTTCTGATGTACTACACCTTTGTTTTGCAGAGTTAGTACATGATGGATCTTTTGATTTGTTTTTGAAAGAGTTATCATGTTCTAGGAAATCTTCATTTATCATTTCAAAGAGATGTTCATACTTTTCTTGTTTGTCAGAAAAATTTATTTCTCTCATGTATTCATCAGAAACCTCTGTTTCTGGTGAGTCATCAAATGAAACATACAGACTTTTTGTGATTGTCCTTGTATTGAGAATAAAAATTCTATATGCTTTTGATGACAAAGAGTAACCAAGAAAAATACCTTTTTCTGCTTTTCTGTCAAATTTTTCAAGGCTTTCAAAATCATTGAAAACAAAACATCTACAACCAAATGTATGCAAAAATTTTATACTTGGAATTCTTCCATTTATAATGTTGTAAGGTGTTTTGTTGTGCCTTTTATTGATTATGGATCTGTTTTGTGTAAAACATGCATTTGATATAGCTTCTGCCCAAAAGTGAGTGGGCAACTTAGCATAAGCAAGCATGGTTCTGGCAGCTTCTACCAAGGTCCTATTCCTTCTTTCAACCACCCCATTTTGTTGGGGTGTTCTGGGAGCAGAAAAATCATGAGAAATTCCTTTACTTACAAGGAAATTCTCAATTTTTGAATTCTTAAACTCTGTTTCATTGTCTGATCTGATCCTTCTGACTGTTAGTTTTAACAGATTTTCAATTTTCTTGATAAAATTAATGATCAGATCAGGAGTTTCACTTTTCTTTCTCAAAAATTCTACCCATGTGTACCTGGAAAAGTCATCTACTATTACTAGTATATATTTCTTTCCAGAAAAAAACTTTCTGTACTTATGGGTCCACACAAATCCATGTGTAAAAGTTCCAAATTTTGTGAAATAGAAGACTCATAAATTGATTTATGTGAGTTTCTCTTGGATTTACCCATCTCACATGCTTCACAAATTTTATCCTTCTTAGAGGATATCAAAGGTAATCCTTTTACCAGACCTTTGCTTGCTAGTTTGCTTAGGTTTTTGAAATTTAAGTGGGCTAGCCTTTTGTGCCATAACCAGCTACTACCTTTGTTGATTTTTGAAAATAAACACAATTTTGGATGTTCACTTTCTTCTTTGAAGTCAAAATAGTAAATTGATTTTCTTATTCTTTTCCCACTTAAATAGATTTTATTATCATCTATACCTATTAACAAGCATTTTTCTGGTAAAAAGGTTACCTGAAAATCTTTGTCACAGAATTGACCACAGCTCAGCAAGTTATACTTTAAGCCTTCAACATAGGCTACTTTCTCTATGGTCAGACATCCATACCTTATGCATCCATATCCCATGATCCTCCCTTTCACACCATTTCCAAAATTTACCATTCTACTCAGCCTTGAAACAAAGTTGCTGAGTAAGCTCCTGTAAGGCCCTTCTTTGCGTTTAACAGAACGACATACAAAGACGCTAGAGACAAAATCTTTTTAAAATGTCTTAACTTTTCTCAATTTAGAGGTAAAATATACTAATATCATTAATGCATGATTTTAACAAAAATTGGACATGACCCGTCCATAAGACGAGCATATCCCTATTTAACCATTATAAAAAAACAACTAAGGCTACAACCTGTTCGACTCGACACAACTAATAACCATAGCATCAAGTGTTTAAAAAGTATGACTACAAACAAGTTGTACAAAAAGGACATTTAACCCAAAACATCAATACAAACTAGCGGAAGCGCTTGATGGTCATAAAGTGTACGTATGCTCGCTCCAACTTGCCAACTCGCCTAAACTGAGGATTTACCTACGTTCAACATAAACAAAAGAAGTTAGCATTTCATCTCTAACATAATTGACTAATAACCCGAATAATCATTATAGCGGCTTTGCATCTTTCGATTACATTACCAACTGTTAGACGGTTCGTTACATGCTCGTCTCAATATAGAGACTAGCATTACTTTCTTAATATACCCGCTAACAATGGGTACTAGTATGGTTATCATAGTTTCATTTGATTCATTCATAACGAACGAATTTATTCTTTACATTCAATTACAATCCAACCCGATAAGACGGGTCAAGTAAACTTTCATTCAACATAATTAACTTTCCATACCCGATTCGACTAAAAGGAACCGGATATGAAGCATTTCCATCGTATCATATTCCTTTCTCTCCAACCGTTTATGACGGTTCTAAACTTTACTTTCAACAATATTATATAGTTTGACTTTCATATTTCCAACATAACAACATAATACAACAAAGATTGTTATACATATGACAACATAATAGAGATAAGATGTACACTAACGTACCTCGATCTTGTGAGTCTCCCGTTTTCTTAGTGTTTGAGCCTTCTTCTTTTACGCCTACATTAAACGCATTCATTCATTTAGCCCAACACATTCATTCCATTATTTACATAAATTTCTCATTTTCAAGTGACAAACATTATCACTAATTTTCAGAATTTCACATATTTATTCTCTTAAGCATTTCATCAAACACTTGGTGTGCGTCACATTAACAAAGCATAATGTACAAGTCTACAAAGCATAACTTCACTAGTTCATCTTTTATATCATCAATAATCAATCAAGTTCATACAATTCTTTTAACTGTACATCAGTTTATCTAGCATCCATGTGTTACATTCAAGATCATATATCAAGATTACACATATTTACTTCTACTCAATCATCCTATCATACTAATTTTTATCATCAAGTGGGTTTTGCTACTATCCTTTCAAAATGGCCAAAAATCAAACATTATCCTTGTTCTAGAGTGTAATCCTATCTTTCAATTACCCAAATATTTACATGAACTCAAGATTGGGTTGAGACCCACTTCCTATAAATCATACTTTCGAGAAATTCGACTTACCATATCAACAAACAAGTTCAGATGATCAATAATTTGAGTTCATGCAGTTGATTACCTTTGAAATTTCCTTCCAATTGATTGAATTTAGCAAACAAGGGTGAAACCCTTGTTTTCCTTTGTTCTGTTCGAACCCAGGCACACAAGTATGTGTGTGTTTTGGGTTTCATAGATTTCTAATACTTTCACTTTCATCATTGTCCAATTTTAACCCTTTTAATCTTAGTGTTGTTTTATTTAGGCACTTTCCTTTATTTGACTTACATTTTGATATATTTACTAACTAAGTTAAATTTATAATTAATTTAACTTATATATCTAATAAATCTTTTTGGGGTGTTACAGCTCCTGTCCCCAGTCATGTGCTTGGAGCTTCCTGAGTCGCAATACCAGATCTGCTGCACATGATGGTCCTGAAATGAAATGATTAGAGGGTTTTTGGTATGCTTGGGTACTGTTTCTGATGGAATCCTAATAAGTTTATTTCTTCTTCTTGGTTTTGCATCAGAAACTCTGTTATATGCTGAGCCATTAACAGATTTTACATTTTTCTTTTGAAGATGGTGTTGAACAAGCTTCAGTATGTCAACACACATACAAGAGTTATCAGAATTTTCTGATATTTCTTCTTTGATGGAATGAGTGGATTATTTTGAAAATAGGAGTGAACTGCTTCTGGAGTCTTTACAGATTCTTGACTGCATTCACTTTTGTTTATTTTGAAGTTTGGTTTTTCAAAAGAGTATTCAGAACAGGTTGTTTTGCAAGATTCAGATTCTGATGAAAATTTATCAGAATTCTGATGAGTTGCTTTTACAAAGACAGTGGGTTTATTTCCATTTGATCTTGTATAACCTAAACCCTCTCCTTTATTCTTAGGTGTGGACTCAATAAAATTTATGAACTCTTTGGCCTGTTGAAAACCTCTTACATTGATTTCTTTGTCATTGATTTTCTTGTAAAGATCTTTTCTTTCATTTTCATAAAACTCAATTTTAGCTCTTTGATCTAAACTATCCTCTATAAGAAGTTGCTTTTCAAGAATGATTTTATTCAAATTCCTTTGCAACTCATCAGATTTTCTAATATCTGACTGATGTTTTTCTTGCAGATTTAGAAAATCTGACATGAGCTTATTTTGCTTGTGTTCAAGATCAAGATTGTCTAAATTTACCTTTTGTTCTGAAGTTTCTGGTAGACCTTCAGAGAGTGCCATGAGGCAGAAATTTGCCAATTCTTCTTCTTCATCATCAGAAGAATCATCAGATAACCATGTATCTGTTCCAGCAATTAAGCTTACTTGTTGCTGTTTCTTTGCTTCTTCAAGCTTTTTCTCATAATATGCAACATCCTTCAGCTTTTTGGTCTTGCATTCTGATGCATAATGACCTCTCTGCTTGCACTTGTAACACACAACTTCGGCCTTTCCTTTATCCTTCGATCTAACCTCTTCTTTAGATCTTCCATCCATCCTTTCTCTGTCACTTCTCTGGTATCTCTGGCTACCTCCCCTCAGCCTCTGCTCAAATGTTTTGGTGAGCAGTGCTATTGCTTCAGCAAAAGCTTAAAAGTCTGATGATGCATCAGAAGTTTCAAGATTTTGGCTGTTTGATGGTTGTGGATCATTGGTTGTTGTTGATCTTTGTGAGTTTGAGATAAGAGCTAAAGATCCCCCTCTTTGAATGGTTTCTTCAAATATTTCTTCCTCTCTGGGGACCAAGATGCTGTATAAGTCATGAAGACTCATGTTTCCTAGTTCTAAGGTTGATGATAAAGTCATGGTTTGACTTCTCCATTCTCTAGGAAGGGCATCAAGAAATTTTATGTTTCTTTCATCATTTGACTTAGTTATTCCAAATTTCTTTAGCTCGTTTAAAATTTTTGTAAATATTTGATATGTATCATTTAATCTTTCATTTGGCAAACTTTTAAACCTTTCATAAGATGAGACATTATTTGTTCTCTTGTTTCTTCTCATCCTTTCTCCTCATTCACAAAGATTTTCCAACTGATCCCATATTTCCTTGGCTGATGCACATGCATCAACTTGTGAAAATATGTCATTGGGGATGGCCATTATTAAAAGTGACTTTGCCTTTTCATCCCCAGCCACCTTTTCCTTGTCTTCCTCACTCCAACGTATTTCACTTTTGGGAGCGTGGGAGGTAGGGATAGCAGGTGATTGGTCAGTTGCTGGAATAGCTGGTATAACAGTCATTGGTATATGTGGACCCCTTTCAATGGATTGAAACAGAGCTCGGTCATGACCATTAAGGAAATTGACCATCCTGATTTTCCATTGGGGGTATTCCTCTCTGACCAGAGTCAGAGGTTTGGACATAGAACTAATGTTAAAAGCATTATTCTTGGATTAAAAGCTGGCCATATTTAGAGAAAAGAAGATGAGCGATTGATCATTTGAAAATAGTTTATTCAATCTGCTCTGATACCAATTGTTGGACCCAGTATGGCCTTAAAACAACTTCTTTTCACATAATATGGCAAGTGATTTCAGTAGATGTGAAAAAGATGTGCGGAAATGGAAATTAGACTTTCAAGAAACAAGACCTACAGAATTATCAAGTTTATATCACTTTGAAACAAAATGGTTTACAAGGTGATTGTAAGATTATTATCTAGTACAAATGAATCTTGAATTCTGTGGGTGAGAGGGCAATGGAGTTTTGATGTATGTATGAATGATAAGCTTCAAACTCACTTTGCTTCTCCTGGTTGAGCCTTCTATTTATAGAAGGCTGGGTGCATGAATAAACAATAGTTTATTCATGCAATAAGTCCTGCAAAAAGTGGCCAATTGACATATTCATTGAATCCAACGTTCAAGTTGCCTTTTTCATCATGATATCCAATAATGTCAACTTGCATCGGTAATTGTGGCAGGATAGAGCCAACTTCAGACAAGTGGGGTGTTTCACCAAAAATTCTGATAAACCACTTCATCAGAAATTCTAGTGAACAAGTCATCAGAAAAATCCTGATGATCAGAATCGTCAGAAACTGATGATATTTCATCAGAAATATCATCAGATCCATCAGAAGTGACCTTTTCTGATAATCCAGTTCAGCTCTTGATCAACTTGTGTTTCTTTGAAGTAGATGCTGTGCATTTCTGTTGTCCCATCTGATCTTCTTTTTCTTGTTCGTGATCTTCAGGACTATGATCTCTTCATAGATCCAGTTGATTCTGATTTTCTTCAATACTTACAAATAATGTTTCCTAACAATCTGAACCTTGATGGGAAATCTCCATGTTGTTCTAGTAGGTCTTATCTGCGGATAAGTACCAACGCTATTTAAGGGTACGATGTTGTCAAGTTAGAGGTGAAACTCAGACCTTGATAACTGGTCCCACTCTTTGATGATTTTTATGTCTCACCAAAGTCTCGTGAGTTCCGATCAATTGGGTACGTGAAATGACCAAAAGGACGAATATCGTAGGCCTAAGATCGATGACGTATTTGTCTAAGTAATTCGGGACACGATACCTCAATTTGAAAGGGGTTCGAATCACTTTCGTTAGTCGTCGTTCCTCTACCCGGAACAATCCTGTGTTTTATAAGCCTATCTTGCTTTTATGTTATCTCGATTTCTTATGAATGTGGTTTTATCTATGAGGTTTTGAACTTGATTCTTCGTTTGTTTTGAAATATTTTTACACAAATTTACACGTTGTCCGCAATCTAAAACGTTAATTCTAATCTCAGATCGAACTAAATTTATGAAACCTTATTCTATGTGTAATCTATGTGGTAATCTTGATTGACTATTGTATTATGATGTGTTGTTGTGGGTATGAAGCACTAAGATGACATGGAAGTACGAGACAGAAGTGGCATGTCCTAAGCATGGTGGATACGCCGCTGGTACTTCCTATATATAAGTGCTTCCGGCATGTTACCAACTTTCGTACCAAGTGCCATACGAGATTAGTGTTTGCAGACCAGTGTGGAAAGCCTATGTAATCCACGGAATATCTATGCAATCTATGGAAAGCCTATGCAATCTATGAGCAGACTATGTAATATATGAAAATTCTACTCCTGAAACCTATGAAAGTCTATGTAATCGATGTGAACTCTAAAGCTATTTATGTAGCATATGGGAAATCTACGTATGAACTATGTGTACTCTAGCATGTTCTATGTTAACCTATTGTGTTAATCTACTAAGTAATCTATGTTAATCTATTGAGTTAATCTATGGTGATCTGTCAAGTTAATCTATGTGATCTAATTGAGTAATCTATGCAGAACTATCTGGCAATCTATGGTATATGATGATGATGATGATGAGTGAATTGTTATGTTTGGTAATTGTGACACGTAACATGACACCGAGTACGGGGTAAGGCGATGTGCCCGAATCGTGGTGGATACGCCGCTGGTACTTCCTATATATAAGCGTTTTTGGACTGTTGACCGAACTTCGTATAACGTTCCATGTGAAGGTCGTAAGAATGTGGTGTGAAATCTAGATTCTTTAGTCTATCATGCGTATAACCTTTATTGTGGGAATTCGTACCCTAGACTTATACGATCCTCGTGATTGGATCTATAGATGTCATCTCGAAAGCTATCCGACACTCTCAAGAAATCCAGGGAGAAGTATCAGAAAAAGATGATGTCTTTCATGGCTGACCAGATCGCTCGAGTCGTGCCAAAGATCGTCTCTGAGCTCCAAGGATCAAACACCCCTGCATCCTCTATGGACTCCAAGACCGAGAAGCAGAAGCCTACAAAGTTCAACTACAAACATTTCATCTCATGCAACCCTAAGTCTTTCACGAGCAGTGATGGGGTGACTGCTATGCTCGAGTGGTTCGACAGCATCGAAGTTACCTTCATTAACAGCGAGTGCCCATATCATTTGAAAACTAGGAGTGCGACTGGAATGTTTCAAGGCAGAGCGTTGGAGTGGTGGTCGAATGAGAGAAACATCCGTTCAAATGAAGAAGCCTATGCTCTTCCATGGGCCGAGGTACGAGAACTAATGATGCTTGAGTTATGTCCTCCCCATGAGTAGTTAAACCTTGAAGAAGAGTTCTGGCATTTGAAGAAAGTTGGTGATGACAACTTGGCGTATACTACCCGATTCAAACAGTTGAGCTTGATCGTCCCTCACTTGGTTTCGACTCCTAAGCAGATGATAACCAAGTACATCAACGGCCTACCTTCCGCTATGTGTGATTCCATTGAAGCAGCTCAGCTAGAAACTATTGAGGAAGTCTACCATCTCGTAGCTAGTCTCAACAACAATCGTGTGCGTGATAAACAGTTTGCTACCCCTGCTCCTCCTAAGTCTGCAAATCAAGTCACTCAGCAGCCAAGTGGCAGCAAGAACAAGAAACAGAAAGGTCAGGGCTCGGGATGTAATGCTATTACTCCTGCTGCTAAGCCTGCTCCTGCTACTGCTGCTGCTAACCCTGCTGCTCCTGAGGCGAAGAAGCAATACACTGGGTCTTATCCCAAGTGTGTGACATGCAATTTTCATCATCCTACTATCTCTGCATGCCGATTGTGCACCATCTGTAACCGCTATGGTCACATGGCTCCCTATTGTCGTTAAGCTAATCCTGCTCCTCAAGCTCAGCAAGCTCCTGCTCCACCAGCTCAAGCAGCTCTTCCATCTCCTCCTCTGTAGAACCCAGAGCCGATCAATGCCGTTCGTGCATGTTTTTAGTGTGGAAATACTACTCATCTCCGTAACCGTTGTCCCCAGCTGAACCAAGAGCAACAAGCAGCCGCTCGTGGACGAGCGTTCAATCTCAATACTAATCAGGCTTGCAACAACAATGACGTGGTGAATGGTATGTTTCTCGTTAATAATCTCTATGCTTCGATCCTATTTGATACTGGTGCCGATAAGAGTTTTGTGTCCATGGAATTCGAGTCTTTGATAAATTGTACATGCTCTAAGTTACCTTAGTCGTTCTCTGTTGAGGTCGCCAATGGTAAGTCGATTCTTGTTAATTCTATTGTGCGTGATTGTTCCTTGATTCTTAACGATCACGTATTCTCTATTGATCTCATACCCATGTGTTTGGGTAGTTTTGATGTTATCATCGGCATGGATTGGTTGCGTAAGAACCATGCCGAAATTGTATGTCACGAGAAGCTTGTTCGTCTTCCTCTTCCGTCTGGTGATCTTTTACATGTCTATGGAGACCGACCTTCAAAAAGACTAAGGTTGATGTCATGCACACAAGCGAGCAGAAGTTTACGTAAACAAAACCCTGCCTTCTTGGCCCACGTAGTGGCACAAAAGGGCAAGGGGAAGAACATAAACGATGTTCCAGTTGTGTGTGACTTTCCTGATGTCTTTCCTGAGGATCTACCCGGTCTTCCTCCTCCCAGATCCGTTGATTTTTGTATTGATCTCGTACCTGGTGCGACTCCTGTCGCTAGGGCTCCTTACCGTCTTGCACCTTCCGAGATGCAAGAGTTATCCAACCAGCTACAGGAACTACTCGATAAGGGTTTCATTCGTCCAAGTACCTCCTCGTGGGGTGCTCCTGTTTTACTTGTCAAGAAGAAGGATGGTTCATTCCGTATGTGCATCGACTACCGTGAACTTAACAAGCTTACCGTGACGAATCGTTACCCTCTACCTCGCATTGATGATTTGTTTGACCAACTACAAGGCGCGTCCTATTTCTCTAAAATTGACCTATGTTCTGGATATCATAAACTACGTGTCCTCGAAGATGATATTCCTAAAAGTGCGTTCTGTACTCGATATGGGCACTACGAGTTCATAGTTATGCCTTTTGGCCTGACCAACGCACCTGCAGTGTTCATGGACCTTATGAACCATGTTTGTAAACCCTATTTGGATCATTTTGTTATAGTCTTTATTGATGATATTCTCATTTATTCTAAGTCTAAAGCTGATCACGATCGCCATCTACGTCTTATGCTTGAACCCCTACGTGGTGAAAGCCTATATGCTAAATTTTCTAAGTGCGAGTTTTGGATTGATGAAGTGCAATTTCTTGGTCATATTTTTAGTAGTCAGGGTATTCATGTTGACCCTTCTAAGATCGAGGCAGTCAAGAACTGGAGTACGCCTAAGTCCGTATCTGAAATACGTTCCTTTTTGGGATTGGCGGGTTATTACCGCCGGTTCATCGCAGATTTTTCTAAAATCGCTATTCCTCTTACTACCCTGACCCAAAAGGAGAAACCTTTTGTTTGGGGTCCCAAACAAAAGGAATCCTTTCAAACCCTTAAGAGCCTTTTGTGTAATGCTCCTTTTTTAACCTTACCCGATGGGAATGACTATTTTGTGGTGTATTGTGATGCCTCGAACCGTGGCTTGGGCTGTGTGCTCATGCAGCGGGACAAGGTCATTGCTTGCGCATCTCGCCAACTCAAGGTGCATGAGAAAAACTACACTACCCACGATCTGGAGCTTGGTGCGGTTATTTTTGCGTTAAAGATCTGGCGACACTACCTTTATGGTACTAAGTGTGTGGTCTTCACTAACCATAGGAGCCTTCAACATAACTTCGACCAAAAAGAACTGAACATGCGACATAGACGTTGGGTGGAATTGCTTAAAGACTACGACAACGAAATTCGCTGTCATCCTGGCAAGGCGAATGTAGTGGCCGAAGCTCTTAGTCGTAAGACTCATGTCAAGGCTATTCGTATATCTAGTAATTTGCATGCTTGTATTCGTGAAGCTCAGTATTCGTCTGCCAATGAAGGAAGTCTATCCGTTGAAGTTCTTGGCGCTAACGTTAATCAGCTCAGACTAAATCTGATGGTCTTCAGTACTATCTAAATCGCATCTGGGTGCCGGATCACGATAATCTACATGAGCTCATAATGAATGAGGCTCACAAATCCCGTTACTCTATTCATCCAGGCGCTGATAAGATGTACCAGGATCTGCGTATGACTTATTGGTGGCCTGGCATGAAGAGGGACATTGTTGTGTATCTCTCAAAATGCCTCACATGTATGAAGGTGAAAGCTGAACATCAGCGTCCCTCCGGACTTTTAGAGCAACCTAAAATCCCCGTGTGGAAGTGGGATAGTCTTGCTATGGACTTTATTACTAAGTTACTTCGTACACCTGCCGGTCATGACAGTATTTGGGTGATTATTGACCGATTGACTAAATCAACCCACTTTCTTCCTATACGCGAAGATTATAAAGTGGAGAAACTTGCTAGGATCTATACCGACGAGATTATAAGCCGTCATGGCGTACCTTTAGACATAATCTCTGACCATGATGGTCGCTTTACTTCACGTCTTTGGCAAACATTTCAGTCCGCTATGGGTTCACACTTGAATTTTACCACGACCTTTCATCCTCAGACGGATGGACAGACCGAGCGTACTATACAAACCCTAGAGGACATGCTCCGTTCTTGTGTCATCGACTTTGGTGGTAACTGGGATGTACATTTACCATTGATAGAATTCTCGTACAACAATAGCTATCATTCCAGTATTCAGATGGCTCCTTTCGAAGCTTTGTATGGATGAAAATGCCGATCTCCGCTCAGCTGGCATGAGGTTGGGGAAAAGAAGTTCACCGGCCCTGAGATTATTCAAGAAACAACGGATAAGATTCTTCAAATCCATGATAACTTGATCAAGGCTAGAAGCAGACAAAAGAGCTATGCTGATAGAAGGCACAAGCCTCTGGAATTTGCTGTTGGAGATCGAGTTCTTCTCAAGGTATCTCCTTGGAAGGGAGTAGTTCGTTTTGGTAAAAAGGGGAAGCTCGCTCCTCGCTATGTGGGTCCTTTCGCAATACTTGAAAGAATTGGCAAGGTGGCGTACAAACTCGATTTGCCACAGGAACTAAACAACGTGCATCCAATGTTCCACGTACCCAACCTACGGAAATGTCTAGCCGATGAGGAACTGCAAGTTCCTTTGGAAGACTTGCAAATAAACAAAGTTGTTCAATTTGTGGAGAAACCGGTTGAGATCATGGATCAAGCTGTCAAGCGTCTGAGGCGCAGCAAAATTCCCATTGTCAAGGTTCGATGGGAAGGAAAACGTGGTGCTGGATTCACTTGGGAGTTGAAAAGTGATATGAAGGCCAAGTACTCGCATCTCTTTGAAAAGTCTTCTTCTAAGATTTCGGGGATGAAATCTAAATGAGGGGAGACTGTAACGCCCAGCGTTCCTGAACTTTAGGATCTTGTCAAGATTAGTCCCTGAAGTTTAACTTTTTGATTATGATAGCCCTAATCTATGTTGGATTGTCTATTTTCTTGGAATGTCTAAGCCTACGTTGGAAATGCCTAATTCTCTATATGATTTGAATGTCTAAATCTGTATTTGATTGTCTATCTGGAATGCCTAATGTTGGAATGCCTAAATGGGGGAATGTCTATATGTGGGATTGCCTAATTCTATATGATTGAAATGTCTAAATGTCTATATACTTGGAATGTCTAATACTATGTGCTTGGAATGTCTAATTCTAGATACTTTGGTGCTTGACTCTTTAGGCTAATGAAACTTGATTCTTGGTTGAACGAGAGACTAGAGCCTTGTCACTGGCGGAATCTATTAATTTTGAAAACTTTTGACTTATATATTGTAATCTAGTTATTCTATTACTCAAATAATACGCAACGCCTAATCTAACTCGCAAAACAAATCAAAAACGGGAAACGCGGAAAGATGGGATTGTCATCCGATCGGATTGTCACCCTATCGGATGACCGTCCGATCGGACAGCCATCCGATCGGACTGCCATCCGACCCGTGCACACTTGTCTCCTTCTGTAGGATCGAATCGCGACTTGAATGAGTCGTTTGGAAGAGCTCTTGTTTATACGAATGGCGTAAACAGACGTATAGATGTCAAAACAGCTTGATTTACACTTTAAACCTCTTGTAAATTGAATTAACAGTGTTTACAATCAGAAGAAATACCAGCAGCACTTCGGTACAAGTTCCTGATTCCGTTACAAATGACAACACAACAATCCTATTTAAACTACATGAGATTCCGTTTGAAACACATATGACAAGTTCAAACGGACCCAACCTAAATTCCATTCAAACGGAACTCCATTTTACCTTTCAAACGAAATCAAAGATTTGTCTTTTGTGAGCATTCAATTTCGTGAAAACTTGCAATGATGATGTCATCTCTATGATGTCATAATACATGATCAGATCCGCAACGTGACCAAGACTCGATATAAGACAAAGACGACAGATGTATGCACCAACAGACTCCCCCTCAGATGTTGACGAGTCTTAAGTGTTGAGTTTTCTCAATCTTCAGTCTTTATCAGTCTGAACGTGTAAGCATCCTCAAACTTTATCTCTTTCTTCTCTTTCTTCCAGAATCACCACCTAGATCTTAGCTCTTTCCACCTGTGTCTTCAGACTCCCCCTTTCGTTCTGCTGGGATCGCAGTCTGGCTTGTTGAAATCACATAATCTTTAGGTATCGGAACCTGGCACTCTATCTTCAAGTTCAAGATCTAAACCTGGCTACACCTACACATTCTTAACCCAGAAATAAATTTCACAAATTTAACATTTGACAAATTTAACATTTGACAAATTTATCAATCAAGATTCTCTCTCAAATTAAACCAGAATGATTTATCAATGATAAACTCTGATGAACCATTTGCAAAAATTAATCATTTTTCTTTTCAAAACACATTCTCCCAAACCATTTGTTCATCATGTCTAGCACTTAGAATTTTGAAAATCAGCTCTCGAACACCAGTTGTCGAAAATCTTTTTAGATTTTTCAAAAATTATGCTAAAACACACTAAAAACTTTTTGGATTTTTGAGTGAAATGAAATGCAGTAAAGAAATATTTACAGACATTATTTTTTGTGAGTTTGTGCAAGAGGATCATATCAGTTTTTGACAAGTCACAAGTATCGTTGAGCTTAGTTACACATTAAGAATTAAACAATTCACTTAGATTGCCGAAATACTGATCCACTTAAATTTTCACACAAATTTCAACTGATTCAGGATATGAATTAGATGTTTTAAGGACTTAAACTCATTCATGTGTCCCACCTCTTGAATATTGTGACAACCCTCAAAATCCCATATATTCCGTACAAATTATTAATGATAATTAAAGTGTTTGACGACTGTGTGGAATTACTTAACTGCTTTCTGATATCTGTGATATGCTTACATGTGCTTGTCAACATACTAGTAGTATGCAGAAAGGTCACTAAATAGTCCGTTATAATTTCCTAAGTGTTAGAAATTAAAAACGTTACAAAAATATATGTATAAGACACTTTTCGGATTAATTAAGCACTCTAACGGAACAGTGTCAAACCGAACAACCGGACTTTACCCGGAACACAAAATTTTGCCAAACATATTGTTTATATTTTTCTAAGCTAGTTAGGGTCCCCGAACACCCTAACACACTATATATTTAAAAACACACCATAAACCACTAATTAATCCAATTATTTTCTAACTAAATTAGTAACTAACTAGTGAAACCCAACTAGAAACACCCCCCCCCCCCCAAACCAGACGGTTACAAGGGGATATCCCCCACTTTGATTTTCTTCAATTGTTTAATAAGTTTGTAGGGTACTTATGTAACACTAAGCCTAAAGGATAAAAGGGTGTTGGGAGGTTTTCTATTTAACCAATAGATCTCCACTTACTTTACCACTCACACTTCAACAAAACTTCTTTCTTCTTTCTTTCCTTGTTTCAGCCGAACACAAGACCACCCACAAACACCATTATCTAATCTTCATCATTCAATTCCAAGTTTACTCAAAGGTGTTAGAAGGCATACAACCAAGCTTGGTGTGTTCGGAAGCTCAAGGACCGCTCTCGTTTTCTTTTATCCACCACATTTCTTCACCCGAACTCCCCTAGCCTTGTGCTAGTAGTAAGTGTTCTAAAACTTCATCTTGTTCTTATTCTTAGTGGTTAATAGATGTAAGAATGGTGAAATCGCAAGAAACTCTAAGAACTTAAACAAGACTTGAAACATAAAGGGATGATGAATGGTTAAAGTAATGAAGTATTGTTAAGATATTGAAGTAATCATAATAAATCTGAGATATATGAACCATAATCTGTTGTAACAAACTTATGATCTGATTTTAATCATATTAGAAAGGATGGCGAACGTATGTGTGCGTTTCAGTAATAATTAACCCTTAAACAGCATGCTGAATCGCACTTTCAGCCGACTTTAACTGGCTGTAAACAGGTCGTAAGCTCAACAGAAAACTGATATTTTGAGTCAAAAACGTGTTATTATTTAATACGGTTCTAATGGCATGGAAATCATAATTTTTGGACTTCGTTTACTATTTTTAAAGTGTCGATTTGTAACAACAACTTAAGCTGAATTTTGACAGCAATAAATGGGTGTTATACTTTCAGTCATAACCTGAGTTTTGTGATGAATCGGACCATGAAATTTGTACAGTAGATGACAACCGATGCATTTGTAATTACCCCACTGGAATTTCGTAAATCAGACACTCGATGAATTTTAAATAAATTATCCCGTGGGCTGTGGTCAGAAAAATATAAATCTGAGTTCAGCCCGGAAAATGAATTTTTATAAAATATTGGTAAGGAACCGGACTCCGATATTTTTACAAAATAAAATTTGGAATGTTTAAGACATCCTGTAAAAATTTGGGAATTTTTGGAATAATTTAACTATTTTATTAAAATGTCCGAAAACAGCCGGTTTTGAATATAAATGCTGAAATGACATAAGTTGTGACTCGCGTGTCTAAATGTCGAGTATGCTATCTGTGAATGATCTAACATGTTATATATGTTATGTGAATTATCTTATGTTTGATTTTGAGTGGGGAATGGATGGGAAACTTAGATGGGCATAAACCGTTAAAGTGATGCATGTTGTGTGATAGATACATGTAGGAACTTTGTGTTCTATTTGAAAGCCACTAAATGACTAACTGGTAAATCATACTAGGACGTGATTGACCGACCTTGACTGTTAGCTATATTGAGAATCTAACCGAACAAACCGAGGTGAGTTCACACTTTCTAAGGCATGGGATTCCCGGTGGTTGGGAATGGGTTAAAGAAATTAAAACGGGATCTACATATTCTCCTTGGGTAGGATATGTACGGCCATCCTCCATAGGCAGGATGCCATTATTAATCCTACGAATTCTCCTGGTGCAGAATACGTACGTTCGTCCTCCATGGGTAGGACAACAACCTTAAAACTAGCTAGACAAAACTCTATCATGAAGTCCCTCAAATTATATCGACTTAATCGCCGAGGCCAATGGCGAGCGGGTCATTAGTTAATAGCGCTATTAGGTTTAACAAACCTCACACCGTGCCAGTCGGACGGGCGTGTACTAATGGACTATGGCAGATTGTCAGTAATGATAGACACTGATATAGGGCACGACTTATTTGCTTAGCAGTCGATATCATACCGTCTAGTAGTTCAAACGGGGAAAGCCCCCACTGATTATGGTTATGGTTTGGGTAATGAAAAAGGAACTGGTTAAACATACTTTCAACTACGGGGTAACCCCCACGACAATTACGCCAACGAAAGTCAAACCATGTTTTTCAGAAAACAACTTAAAACTAAACAACCAAATGTGAACTCACTCAACTTTGTTGTTGACTCGTTGTTACATGCCTTACAGGTCACTAAACGCTTGGAGCTTGCACGAGGAAGGAATCGTTGTGGTGTACGGACTGTTATGTTCCGTACTTATTATTTAAATCCTTATGAACTTATTAAACTAGCGTTTTGAACTTTAACTTATAAACTGTGAACTTGTGCTTTTGGATTTACTTTTATGTTTCCGCTGTTAACCTAAAATCGGTTTACTTCCTTTTGGTCACCAATCGTATTGTGTTTTTGATAAAACCAGACTATTGGTAACCAGTACAGTGCTCAACGATCCACAACGACGCTTCGCTCCACGTGCAAGACTCGACACCATAAGCGGTATGATTTATGTTATATTGTCGGTTAGATAGTTCTCCCTGTGCATTAGATAATGTGATAATTGCTATTTGAACCTTGTGTGCTTACGCTCTACTATCGTCCCACACTTACGCACTTTCGCGACACTTTTCTCACTTACGTTGCTTCATTATGAAGATCATGAGCGGACGCGGAGGACGTATCAACCTCACTCAAGCCCAGTTGACGGCTTTGATCAACGAACGAGTCGCTGAGGCACTCGCGGCTAATCCTGCAGGAGGTATAACCTGCTATATCAACTCACCCTAAGACGTTTAGATCCTACCTTCACAAACCAGCCCTCGTGCTTAACCTTGTCTTTTATTCTCGCGCAACAGGTCAACATGCTCAACCTCCTGTGTGCACGTTCAAGACGTTCATCGACTGCCGACCTACCACTTTCAGTGGCACCGAAGGAGCAGTGGGCCTTCTTCACTGGTTTGAAAAGCTTGAGTCAGTTTTCGAGATGTGCGAATGCCCCGAAGACCGTAGGGTGAAATATGCTACCGGAACACTTGAAGGAGCTGCGTTAACCTGGTGGAAGGCACAGGTTCAACTACTAGGACTGGCAGTTGCTAATGCCACACCCTGGAATGGTTTCAAAGAGCTGATCAAGGAGGAGTACTATAGTCGGGATGACATCCACAAGCCAGAAGTGGAATTTTACAATCTGAAGATGACGGGGTCTGAGATTGAGGCGTATACTAAGAGGTCAAACGAGCTGGCCATCCTGTGTCCAACTATGGTGGACCCTCCCATCAAACGTATTGAGTTGTACCTCAAGGGCCTTGTACCAGAGATTCAAAGTCACGTAACTTCAGTCAACCTGGGTACCATTCAGCAAATTATCAAGTTCTCTCATCGTCTCACCGACCAGGCGGTGGAGCAAAACAGGCTACCCAAACATATCAATGCCACAGCTACTTCTGATGCACCTACCGATAACAAGTGAAAATGGGATGGGAACTCCGGAAAGGGTTCTACTTCAGTTCAGTCTCAGCAGCGAAAGACTGATGACTACCAGAGTCCTGGTCAGCAATCTTCTGGTAACCAAGGACAGGGTGGATACCGAGGGAACCACCCCAAATGCAACCGGTGCAACAAGCATCACAGCGGGCAGTGCAACAAAGGTCGCTGTCAGAGATGTCAAAAGCTGGGTCATGAAGCTAAGGATTGCAGGAGCCCGCGTCCTGTAAATCAGAATAACCAACAGCAACAAGCTCCACAGAACCACCAGCAACAACAACAACAGGGCAATAAAGGATGCTTTCAGTGTGGCGCTGAAGGCCACTTTAAGAGAAACTGCCCCCAACTGAACCGGAATCAGAACAACAACAACCAAGGAAATGGGAACCACAATGGGAACACCAATGGAGGCAACAATGGAGGCGGCAATGGGGGGGGGGGGGGGAAACAACAATGGTAATGGAGCAAGGGGTCGTGTGTTCGTGATTGGTCAGGGAGAAGCAAGAAATGATCCCAACGTTGTGATGGGTAAGTTTCTTCTGGATGACTTCTTTGTTACTGTTTTATTCGATTCGGGTGCCGATACTAGTTATGTGTCCTTAAAAGTTAGCCAAATGCTTAAGCGCACTCCAACACTCCTGAATACCAAACACGCGGTAGAGCTAGCAAATGGTAAAAGTCTTGAAGCCACACACGTAGTAAAAGGTTGTAACCTCGTCTTAGCTGGTCAGACTTTCTCTATCGATCTTATTCCTATCACACTTGGTAATTTCGACGTCGTTATTAGGATGGATTGGCTATCTCATCATCAAGCGGAGATTGTTTGCAAGGAGAAAATCGTCCGCATTCCTCGTTCTGATAAAGAACCCCTCATGATTCGTGGCGACAAGAGTGGCGCTGTCGAAGGCATCATCTCCTTCCTTAAGGCCCAGAAGTGTTTGCGAAAAGGCCACACTGCCATTCTAGCGCTCGTTACTGACACATCCACGGAAGAGAAGAGAATTTATGACATTCCTATAGTGCGCGACTTTCCTGAGGTATTTCCTGAGGAATTACCTGGTCTTCCGCCTCACCGCCAAGTTGAATTTCAAATCAAGCTAGCTCCTGGAGCAGCGCCAGTAGCTCGAGCACCATATCGTCTAGCTCCATCAGAACTCGAAGAACTGTCCACACAACTACAAGAGCTCTTGGAAAAGGGTTTTATACGTCCTAGCTCTTCGCCCTGGGGAGCTCCAGTCTTGTTCGTGAAGAAGAAAGACGGTACCTTCAGGATGTGTATTGACTAACGCGAACTTAACAAGGTGACTGTGAAGAATCGTTATCCTCTTCCACGTGTTGATGACTTGTTCGACCAGTTGCAAGGGTCGAGCTATTACTCCAAGATTAATTTGAGATCGGGATACCATCAGCTGAGGGTCCGAGATGAGGACGTCTCCAAAACAGCATTCAGAACTTGTTACGGCCATTACGAGTTTCTGGTTATGCCATTCGGGCTGACGAATGCACCAGCGGTCTTCATGGATCTCATGAACCGAGTGTGCAAGCCTTACCTGGATAAGTTCGTTATTGTGTTCATCGATGATATCCTGATCTATTCTAAGAGTCAGGAGGAACACGAGCAGCATCTACGACTTATGCTGGAACTTCTTTGAAAAGAGCAGTTGTATGCCAAGTTTTCGAAATGTGACTTCTGGCTTCGCGAAGTCCACTTTCTAGGCCATGTGGTAAACAAGGATGGAATTCATGTGGATCCATCTAAGGTTGAATCGATCAAGAACTGGCCTGCACCCCGCACACCAACAGAAATCCGCCAATTCATGGGTTTGGCCGGATATTACAGATGGTTTATAAAAGATTTCTCCAAGATTGCACAACCTCTCACTTCACTGACTCAGAAGGGTGTCATCTATCGTTGGGGTGATGCACAAGAGTCCACATTTCAGCACTTGAAGGATAGACTTTGTAGCGCGCCTATCCTCTCATTGCCTGAAGGCACATACGATTTTGTGGTTTACTGCGATGCTTCCATCCAAGGACTTGGTTGCGTGTTGATGCAACGTGACAAGGTCATTGCCTACGCATCACGCCAACTCAAGGTTCACGAAAGAAATTACACTACTCACGATCTGGAGCTGGGAGCAGTCGTTTTCGTGCTTAAGATATGGAGACATTACCTGTACGGTACCAAGTGCACCATTTACACCGATCACAGGAGTCTCGAGCATATCTTCAAGCAAAAGGAGTTAAACATGCGTCAACGCCGATGGGTCGAACTCTTGAACGATTATGAATGCGCAATCAAGTATCATCCGGGCAAAGCCAATGTTGTGGCCGACGCCCTCAGTCGAAAGGATACCATACCTAGGCGTGTACGTGCTCTACAGCTTACCATACAGTCTAACCTTCCCGCTCAGATTCGTGATGCTCAGGCTGAAGCATTGAGAGCAAAGAACATCAGGGCTAAATCCCTACGAGGATCGAGGCAGCGACTAGAACAAAAGGAAGACGGCGCTTACTATGTAACAGGGCGCATCTGGGTTCCACTCTATGGAAACTTACGCGAGCTTGTGATGGACGAAGCGCACAAGTCTCGTTATTCGGTACATCCTGGTTCGGATAAAATGTATCACGACCTAAAGACTACGTATTGGTGGCCTGGCATGAAAGCCCACATAGCAACCTACGTCAGCAAGTGCTTGACTTGTGCGAGAGTCAAGTCTGAATATCAGAAACCATCAGGCCTACTTCAACAACCGGAGATCCCGAAATGAAAATGGGAGCAAATCTCGGAAACGATACCATTTGGGTGATCGTAGATCGACTGACCAAGTCTGCACATTTTCTGGCTATCAAAGAAACGGATAAGTTTTCTACTCTTGCAGATATTTACCTAAAAGAAGTGGTGTCAAGGTACGGAGTGCCAACCTCTATTATATTTGATCGTGACGCGCGTTTTACCTCTGAACTGTGGCAAGCTATGCACAAGTCTTTTGGCTCACGTTTAGATATGAGCACCGCTTATCACCCGCAGACGGATGGGCAATCTGAACGCACCATCCAAACCTTGGAAGACATGCTTAGGGCATGCGTAATCGACTTCGACAATGGCTGGGAAAAACACCTCCCGTTAGTGGAGTTTTCATATAACAACAACTACCACACCAGCATCCAAGCCGCTCCATTCGAGGCATTGTACGGACGCAAATGCCGATCACCTCTCTGTTGGGCAGAAGTTGGTGACAGCCAAATCACTGGCCCAGAACTTGTGGTAGATACCACCGAGAGAATTGCTCAGATACGACAGCGAATGGCGGAAGCTCGTGACCGTCAGAAAAGCTATGCTGATAAGGGAAGAAAACCACTCGAGCTCCAGGTTGGGGATCGAGTGCTACTCAAAGTCTCACCTTGGAAAGGTGTAGTCCGCTTTGGCAAACGAGGCAAACTCAAGTTCTCTTGAAACTTCTCAGCTCTCCTCCAAGCACTTGCTAAGCACCATTTGATATCCATCACTTCAAGTTCTTCCGCATCAATTTGGTCGTAATCTTCTTTTGTAAGCATCGGATTACCAATCTTCCCACCGATCAAACTTTCGTAAGATTCTAACATAGTAACCAATGATGCCATGTGCTGCTTGGCAACTTCTGGAGACAAATTCTGGCCATTTTGAATGTTTAATGTAACATTGCATTGAAGATTTGTTGAATTCGATTGTTGAGGACTTGATGTTGTAAAGTTTGGATCAAAACTCGAGAATGATGAAGATCCACCACTTTGAGTAACATTACTCTTTGTTCCGGATGAACCATCTGCACTGAAACCAGTTTGAATCTTTGGGCTAGGGCTGGGGGTAGCCTCAAACTTGTTCCCTCGGTAGTACAAACTGACGTCTTGTTTGGCATTTGGATTCGGCATGATAGCTGTTTTCTGAATATCCAACTCATGCTCTTCAATCTTTTGAATAAACTTTGCTAGACTCATATTCTCAGATTTTCTCATGTGTTTGATAATCAACAAATAAGTTCCCCATTTCTGTTGTGGTAATGCCTCAGCAAGTTTATCCACCCATTCCTCATCATCCTTCTTTATATCCAATCTCCCCATTTCCAAAACAAGATGACAATATCTGTCAATTGTCTGTTTCGTTGATTCGTAATCAAAAGCGACAAACATATCGAATGATTTCTTTAGCAAAGCCTTTCTGTTTTTAATCATATCCGCGCTTCCTTTGAATTTCTGAATCAATGCTTCCCAAATTGACTTAGCTGTATTATCATGTTGAAGCAAAACGAATATATCTTCTTTGATTGCCTGTTGAAGAATACTGATCATCATTTTCTCACTAGTATACTTCTATTTGTCAGCTTCTGTAAAATCACAGAAATCCTTTACAAGCCCACGTTCGTTTTTCGGTTTTTCATAGTCTTTCTACAACGAACACCAAGCATCAAATCTGTAAGCTTGAACCCAGTTCTCAAATCGATTCTGCCATCCTTTGAAGTCTTCAATGTACATGAGCTTTGGCGGCTTTTGATGAGTTCCCGTCTCATTTTCACTATATAAATTTTCAGCAGCAGTAATCGGAACGACTGGTGTGGCAAACGCGTTGTAGAAATCCTCTTCCATGTCTTCGGTAATCAGGAGATACTTCGGGAAACACTTGAAAATTACCTTTACAATCAACAAACAAAACACAATCAGTTTAAACGCTTTTCAATTAATTGAAAAAGACTGGTACTCGAACTGATGATTTTATGTGCGGACTGAAAGTTGACCAACTGTGCGAACTGATATGACCCGGAATCGACTTCAAATGACTTGACTCTTTGAAATCTTTGAACTTCAAATCGTACGAATTGGACTGTATCACGCAACTTGACCACACAAAACGATCTGACTGTTCAAACGGACTGATCAATCCGTGCGAAATGACAAAACTCCAAACCTTGTGACCTGACAACTCAAGTGTCTTGAAACTCACACTATGATCTAAAATTGCATATAACCCAATTAACTAGCACATATAACCAAAATATCACAAACACTTTCAAATCACACTAAGTACAAAATCGACACTACTAAAATATATGATTCACATTACACACTTTAAAAAAAACAACAACATATAATATGTTTCTAATTTTAATTGTTCACATAAACTACTTATCCAACAAACTAATTTGAAATCATCACATCAAAAGAAGTATCAAACAATATCATATATCAAAAACAATATAATGTGATAAGATCAAACTACACACTTATCTGTTCAAAACAAATGGGTCGGTGCTCACTTTATCAATTAAAGCCGATAAGATCACATAACAACAAGATTTTTTATTTAATCTGACAACAACAGTAGCAATTGATTAGATGATTGGACCGCAATTCTTGATCAAAGTTATATGCACATGCTGCTGACAACAATCACACCATTCAATATATGAATTTATACAGTCGATGCACACCACGATATCTCAAACTTAACATTCACATGCGCATGATATACAAACACATTAATTCACATTTACCAACTATCAATGACTTGACACATCACATGTAAATGAACCGACAAAAACACTTATATCAATATGAATCACATGCTAACTGACAAATTTTAGTGAGCTGACACCTTAACACATCTCGATAGAATTTCAAGCGATTCCCTAACAGTTTTTCAAGCGATTTCGCTTCAACTATTCAAGCGAAATCGTGTAAAATAGTTGCTGATGTCATCATATGTTCGAACACTTGAAGCGAAAACACACAAAATTACAAGTTTTAGGCTGATTTTGATGCTGAAACTTTCAAGGATTGATTAAACCATGTATGCGCACAATATATGTGAATTTTGTCCGATTTTGACCGAAAAAAAATTTTGTTTTTCGAAAAGAAAGGTGTAGAAACAGATTTTACGGCTGAATCAACAAGAACTCTTCTTCACTGGCTCTGATACCAATTGTAGGATCGGATTGCGACCTAAACGAGTCGTTCGGAAGAGTTCTAGTCCGTTTCAAAGGCGGAAACAGAGAGACGGACGTGTAAACAGCTTGTTTCACTTTAATCCTCTTTTATATTGATATTACAACCTTTACATTCAGAAGAGAAACCGGCAGCACCTCGGTATCACTTGGCAAAAACTGTTACAACTGAAACCTATGACAATCTATTTATAGTGCTAATGATTTCGCTTGAAGACTCTTGAAGCGACACCCTTCAAGCGAACCTAACATGCTTGAAGCGAAATCATTCATGCAATCCTGTTTTGTCTTGAAGCGAAATGTAACATTCTGAATTCATGAATCTTCATGCATTTTACTTTTGTCTACTAGTGAGGATGATGTCATTGATTAGGTAACTTGTGTGATGTCATCATCAAAGATGATGACATCATGCCTGATAAGATCCGCACCGAACCGAGACTCGATACAAGACGAAGACGACAGATGTGTGCACCAACAGACTCCCCCTCAGATGTTGACGAGTCTTAAGTGTCGAGTCTTCACAATCTTCAGTCTTTATCAGTCTTTGAGCTTTCTTCAAGATCTCTACCTGGCTCTATTCTATCTCCAATTCTCTCTCTCTAACAGACTCCCCCTCAAAACATGCTGGGATCGTAGTCTGGCTTTTACAGTATCAGAATCCTCAGGTATCAGAACCTGGCACTCTATCTGCTATCCTGCACATCCTCTACCCAAAAATAAGATTCACAAGAATAAAATATTTAACAATTTATCAAATATCATGCACCAACACTGACTCTTCTTCAATCAATATACAATCAAATATTAACAATGATCATTTAACAAATTTTTATCTCTGAAAAAACTTTTCAATCAAAATCATCCAAACCTATTCGTCATGTTTAGCACTCGAAATTTTGAAAATCAGCTTTTCAACATCAGTTGTCTAAAATCTTTTTGGATTTTTTTCAAAATTTATGCTAAAACACACCGAAAATCTTTTTGAATTTTGAAATAACAGAAATAAAATGCAGAAATGAACTATTTACAAACAATATTTTTGTGAGTTTGTGTAAGAGGATCATATCAGTTTTTGAGAACAATCACCAACACCGTTAAGCTTTAAACATTTTAAGTTCTAAACAATTCACTTAGATTGTCAGTATACTGGTCCACTTAAATTCTCACACAAAGTTCAACTGCTTCGAGATACGAATTAGTGTTTTAGGACTTAAACATCTACATGTGTCCCACCTCAGTATATACTCCCGTATCCAGACCCCAATATTCAGTCTTACAGGTGAGTATACCACAGATGATATCTGTAAGGGGAATACATTATGCAACCGTGATAGCTCAGGTCAGAACTTCCGTTCAGCAGAGAGCCTAGTTGACTTTTAGGAGTGTCCCCTTTAGAGGATCTTTTGTATTACAACAGCCATGATTAGCATTTTTCAATGTTTCATCATTTTTTAGCTGAGGGTGGTGCTATATTTCAAGCAAGCAGAAAGTATTCTCCGGGGACTAGGCCATTGCTTCCGCAAAATCAGAAGTCTCGGGATAATACCCCAGATATCACTGAGTATAAAGACCTAGTATCTCAGAATACGGGACCTTTCAAACAAGATTTCAGGGGTTACCTATATATCCTGGAGGTGTTCCCCACGTAGACGCAAGTAAATTTTATGTTTATATCTCGTCACAATTTACTAAATGTGTAAAAACCTACTAACACATCCACAGTGAGATTGTTTATCACTATTTAACTTTCCATTTCTTTAGCATGTTGTGATCGTCCACTGATGTACTATCATTTCCTCTTTTTGACAACAAAACTCATTTTTGATTTTATCATGTTTTTGACTTTTTCAAATTTTCAAATGTTTTTGGATTTTCTGCCCCCTAAAATGCAAACACATTTTAGGAAATTTGAAAACAAATTGTACAAAAAAATGACAACTGATATCAAATCACCTCAAATCGCCATCCACTTGGCATAAACAATCAGAACTCCCCCTCACAACAAACTATTTTCCCATTGTGATTTCAAAACACTTAAGTTTGTTTTAATCAAATGGTTTTTCCGGAAAATAAGTTTGATTTTACCAATTGTAGGTTAGGGGTGTAGCTCATCACATTGTTCTTCAAAATACAACTTGTAGAAAATCATATACAATTTAATGTCCCTGATTTACCACTTGTAAGTCGAAATCACTTTCGTGAATTTCTCAAGAAATGTGCCGATTCCTGCTCCACTTAAACCAACCTGGGAGCTCCGGCAAGTCCGGTTTTTACTCAAACATAACGTCCACCCAAGCCTCACCAGCCTTGGGTGACTTTGGTGGCAAACATCTATCCCACCAACATTTTGATTTATAAAATTCTTGAGCACCCTTTACCTTTCTGTCAACCATCTTACCGAAAATATGTTTGACTTTCCCATTGAAAGCCTTCTCAACATCAAATTCTCCCTTATCAGCGAAGAATTGATTTGAGATCTCTACCTTCCCAACTTTTGACTTCCAATTTTCCTTTGACAATGAAGGAAAATTCTCATCGTTCAACTCAGGAACGGAATTCACAATCTTTTTCTCAACCAAAGACTCCTCTGATTTTATGGAATCAGATTCATTGTCAGAACTTCTTTCAGATTTTACAATCCATTTTTGTTTGGTTAAATCGACACTTCTTTTGTAAAACCGTTTTGAAGTTTCACCAACTTCCAAAGTCGATTTATCAACATTTTTCTTTTTCATTTCAGAGTTAGAAGAAACTCCCTGTTCTTTGTAGTTGGTCTTGGGGCAATTCCAAGCTATGTGTCCAACTTCCTGGCATTTAAAACAAGTTCTTCGATCAACTCTTTGAGCAAACTTTCTCACATTCTTCTTCACTTCAGCAAGAAACTCTTGATTGGATTGTTTCAAGAATGGTTTCTTCTGCTCATCTTCACAACTTCCACCTGCAACAAATTTTGTATTTGGTTTATAAGTTTTCAGATTTTGATAATTTTCAGGAGGAATAAATCCTAAACCTTTCTTTTTGAGATTACCATTGTAGTTTGGTTTCTTTCGATAACCATAACCAGAACTATAACCCTTTTTCTTGTTCAATCTCTGTTGAACTCTTGAAGTGTATTTTTTAGATTTTTCATCAAGATTTAAATCTTTTATATCAGAAAGATTAATTTCTGTTAATTTGAAAACCTGTTTGATCATTTCAGTTTTTACACTTCCAATTGGAAATTCCTCATTAGAATATAATGTGTCTGAATCATTCAAAGTATAAGCTACTTTGATTGATCCGTCATTCAAATTAGATTTTGATAACAGGAATTCTCTATTGTAAACCCTATTAGCCGGTGAACTCGGACTCTTTTCTGACGAACTCTGACTTTCAGACTTAGACTCCGGTTTTGACTCCTCATCCGTATCCAACACCTGATCGACAACTTTCTTTACTAACTCAGACTCATGATCAGTGTCAGACGCTGTGAATGTAACATCAATATTGTCTGGTAATTCATCAATGATTTCAGACTTTAACTTGATGTTGACTGCCTTTTTTAGACGCTCTTCATTTGGATTCCTGGGAGAATAAGTTTCATGGATAGGGGGCGGACATCTGTTATACTTGACACTTGGTTTCTTACCAGTATCAGTATCTTCAGTCTTTTTGTCCATGAACGCTTCTAGACCTGCAACAGTAGGATAAACACGATCAATCAAGTAATCACATGTAGTGTAACTCAACAGTAATCGTTTAATCCTTTCACTCTCAATCTTCTCAAGTTCCACTTCTTTCTTTAGTTTTGCACAATCTTCGATGTACTCATTGATGACTTTCTGCTTTGTCATTAATGTTGCACTCATTTTATCCATTGCTTTTTCGGTTTCTGTATTCGTCTTCTTCAAACTATCAACTGTCCTGTTCAGTACATCGTACGACTCCTTCACATACTTCACATCAGACAGTAAATCTTCTTTAATCTTCTCTAATTCAGCAATCTTCGTATCTTTCTCCTCACAAGCTTTGCAAGACTCTGAACACTTCACACATGGTTTTTCAACTTCAACCATTTTTTCAACTATCTTTTCAACCTCGACAGTCTTTTCAACTTCAACGAGTTTCTCTATTTCAACAATTTTTTCTACTTCCACAATTTTCTCTACTTCGACCAGTTTTTCAACTTCAACTAATTTTTCAACTTCGACTAGCTTTTCCACCACTATCTCCACTTCAACGATTTTCTCAACTACTTTCTCAGTCACTGGTTCAACATTTGCTTCTCCAGCTTCTGTCTTTGTCTTTTCATCAGCTTGCATTTTTGTTGCTTCCAGCTCTTTCCTCAATCTTGCCATCTTCTTCTGATACAGCATCTCCATTTTATCTGCAAAAAACAAATTAAAACTAGTAGGATCAATGCCTTTTCTGGCTCTGTTGAGATGTTCTTCCTCATCATCAGTATCCACATCACTTCCAAGATCTGGAAAAATTGGGATTCTTTTCTGATTAACCTCATCTTCACCTAGAATTTGAGCAACAAAGCCTGATTCTGATGGAATGTATTTATCCCAACTAAATCCTTCAGCAACAAATTCATCATCTTGATGGATAAGTAAAGCTTTCTTCTTTCCATCATCAGTAGCATGAGCATGTACAATTTGAGGTTGTTGAGTAGTCTGATGGAAGATTGATTTCTGATAATAATTGTTTCTATCTTGATTCCCGGTAGTTTCTTTACTTTTGCACTCTCGTTTAAAATGACCTTTTCCTTTACAACGGAAACATGTAACCTTTGATTTATCAAATCCCAAAGGAGAAGTAGCCATTCCTCGAAATTCATCTCTACCAGTAATCTCTTGAAACTTCTCAGCTCTCCTCTAAGCACTTGCTAAGCACCATTTGATATCCATCACTTCAAGTTCTTCCGCATCAATTTGGTCGTAATCTTCTTTTGTAAGCATCGGATTACCAATCTTCCCACCGATCAAACTTTCGTAAGATTCTAACATAGTAACCAATGATGCCATGTGCTGCTTGGCAAATTCTGGAGACAAATTCTGGCCATTTTGAATGTTTAATGTAACATTGCATTGAAGATTTGTTGAATTCGATTGTTGAGGACTTGATGTTGTAAAGTTTGGATCAAAACTCGAGAATGATGAAGATCCACCACTTTGAGTAACATTACTCTTTGTTCCGGATGAACCATCTGCACTGAAACCAGTTTGAATCTTTGGGCTAGGGCTGGGGGTAGCCTCAAACTTGTTCCCTCGGTAGTACAAACTGACGTCTTGTTTGGCATTTGGATTCGGCATGATAGCTGTTTTCTGAATATCCAACTCATGCTCTTCAATCTTTTGAATAAACTTTGCTAGACTCATATTCTCAGATTTTCTCATGTGTTTGATAATCAACAAATAAGTTCCCCATTTCTGTTGTGGTAATGCCTCAGCAAGTTTATCCACCCATTCCTCATCATCCTTCTTTATATCCAATCTCCCCATTTCCAAAACAAGATGACAATATCTGTCAATTGTCTGTTTCGTTGATTCGTAATCAAAAGCGACAAACATATCGAATGATTTCTTTAGCAAAGCCTTTCTGTTTTTAATCATATCCGCGCTTCCTTTGAATTTCTGAATCAATGCTTCCCAAATTGACTTAGCTGTATTATCATGTTGAAGCAAAACGAATATATCTTCTTTGATTGCCTGTTGAAGAATACTGATCATCATTTTCTCACTAGTATACTTCTATTTGTCAGCTTCTGTAAAATCACAGAAATCCTTTACAAGCCCACGTTCGTTTTTCGGTTTTTCATAGTCTTTCTACAACGAACACCAAGCATCAAATCTGTAAGCTTGAACCCAGTTCTCAAATCGATTCTGCCATCCTTTGAAGTCTTCAATGTACATGAGCTTTGGCGGCTTTTGATGAGTTCCCGTCTCATTTTCACTATATAAATTTTCAGCAGCAGTAATCGGAACGACTGGTGTGGCAAACGCGTTGTAGAAATCCTCTTCCATGTCTTCGGTAATCAGGAGATACTTCGGGAAACACTTGAAAATTACCTTTACAATCAACAAACAAAACACAATCAGTTTAAACGCTTTTCAATTAATTGAAAAAGACTGGTACTCGAACTGATGATTTTATGTGCGGACTGAAAGTTGACCAACTGTGCGAACTGATATGACCGGAATCGACTTCAAATGACTTGACTCTTTGAAATCTTTGAACTTCAAATCGTACGAATTGGACTGTATCACGCAACTTGACCACACAAAACGATCTGACTGTTCAAACGGACTGATCAATCCGTGCGAAATGACAAAACTCCAAACCTTGTGACCTGACAACTCAAGTGTCTTGAAACTCACACTATGATCTAAAATTGCATATAACCCAATTAACTAGCACATATAACCAAAATATCACAAACACTTTCAAATCACACTAAGTACAAAATCGACACTACTAAAATATATGATTCACATTACACACTTTAAAAAAAACAACATATAATATGTTTCTAATTTTAATTGTTCACATAAACTACTTATCCAACAAACTAATTTGAAATCATCACATCAAAAGAAGTATCAAACAATATCATATATAAAAAACAATATAATGTGATAAGATCAAACTACACACTTATCTGTTCAAAACAAATGGGTCGGTGCTCACTTTATCAATTAAAGCCGATAAGATCACATAACAACAAGATTTTTTATTTAATCTGACAACAACAGTAGCAATTGATTAGATGATTGGACCGCAATTCTTGATCAAAGTTATATGCACATGCTGCTGACAACAATCACACCATTCAATATATGAATTTATACAGTCGATGCACACCACGATATCTCAAACTTAACATTCACATGCGCATGATATACAAACACATTAATTCACATTTACCAACTATCAATGACTTGACACATCACATGTAAATGAACCGACAAAAACACTTATATCAATATGAATCACATGCTAACTGACAAATTTTAGTGAGCTGACACCTTAACACATCTCGATAGAATTTCAAGCGATTCCCTAACAGTTTTTCAAGCGATTTCGCTTCAACTATTCAAGCGAAATCGTGTAAAATAGTTGCTGATGTCATCATATGTTCGAACACTTGAAGCGAAAACACACAAAATTACAAGTTTTAGGCTGATTTTGATGCTGAAACTTTCAAGGATTGATTAAACCATGTATGCGCACAATATATGTGAATTTTGTCCGATTTTGACCGAAAAAAAATTTTGTTTTTCGAAAAGAAAGGTGTAGAAACAGATTTTACGGCTGAATCAACAAGAACTCTTCTTCACTGGCTCTGATACCAATTGTAGGATCGGATTGCGACCTAAACGAGTCGTTCGGAAGAGTTCTAGTCCGTTTCAAAGGCGGAAACAGAGAGACGGACGTGTAAACAGCTTGTTTCACTTTAATCCTCTTTTATATTGATATTACAACCTTTACATTCAGAAGAGAAACCGGCAGCACCTCGGTATCACTTGGCAAAAACTGTTACAACTGAAACCTATGACAATCTATTTATAGTGCTAATGATTTCGCTTGAAGACTCTTGAAGCGACACCCTTCAAGCGAACCTAACATGCTTGAAGCGAAATCATTCATGCAATCCTGTTTTGTCTTGAAGCGAAATGTAACATTCTGAATTCATGAATCTTCATGCATTTTACTTTTGTCTACTAGTGAGGATGATGTCATTGATTAGGTAACTTGTGTGATGTCATCATCAAAGATGATGACATCATGCCTGATAAGATCCGCACCGAACCGAGACTCGATACAAGACGAAGACGACAGATGTGTGCACCAACAGCGATTCGTCGAGGAACCAGTAGAGATTACGGATCGAGATGTTAAGATCCTCAAGCATACCAGGATACCTCTGGTCCGAGTTCGTTGGAATGCCCGTCGTGGCCCAGAGTATACCTGGGAACGAGAAGACCAAATGAAACTCAAGTACCCCCAGCTGTTTACGAAAAACGCAACCACTACTGAGGCTGAAGCTACTGCAGAATTTCGGGACGAAATTCCAAATCAACGGGGGGATGATGTGACACCCCAGGAAAATCAGGAAAAAAACGCAACTTAACTAGCTTCCTCAGTAACCACGCGCTAAATTTCGGGACAAAATTCTCTTAACAGGGGGAGAATGTGACAACCCTCAAAATCCCATGTATTCCGTACAAATTATTAATGATAATTAAAGTGTTTGACGACTGTGTGGAATTACTTAACTGCTTTCTGATATCTGTGATATGCTTACATGTGCTTGTCAACATACTAGTAGTATGCATAAAGGTCACTAAATAGTCCGTTATAATTTCCTAAGTGTTAGAAATTAAAAACGTTACAAAAATATATGTATAAGACACTTTTCGGATTAATTAAGCACTCTAACGGAACAGTGTCAAACCGAACAACCGGACTTTACCCGGAACACAAAATTTTGCCAAACACATTGTTTATATTTTTCTAAGCTAGTTAGGGTCCCCGAACACCCTAACACACTATATATTTAAAAACACACCATAAACCACTAATTAATCCAATTATTTTCTAACTAAATTAGTAACTAACTAGTGAAACCCAACTAGAACCCCCCCCCCCCCCCCCAAACCATACGGTTACAAGGGGATATCCCCCACTTTGATTTTCTTCAATTGTTTAATAAGTTTGTAGGGTACTTATGTAACACTAAACCTAAAGGATAAAAGGGTGTTGGGAGGTTTTCTATTTAACCAAATAGATCTCCACTTACCTTACCACTCACACTTCAACAAAACTTCTTTCTTCTTTCTTTCCTTGTTTCAGCCGAACACAAGACCACCCACAAACACCATTATCTAATCTTCATCATTCAATTCCAAGTTTACTCAAAGGTGTTAGAAGGCATACAACCAAGCTTGGTGTGTTCGGAAGCTCAAGGACCGCTCTCGTTTTCTTTTATCCACCACATTTCTTCACCCGAACTCCCCTAGCCTTGTGCTAGTAGTAAGTGTTCTAAAACTTCATCTTGTTCTTATTCTTAGTGGTTAATAGATGTAAGAATGGTGAAATCGCAAGAAACTCTAAGAACTTAAACAAGACTTGAAACATAAAGGGATGATGAATGGTTAAAGTAACGAAGTATTGTTAAGATATTGAAGTAATCATAATAAATCTGAGATATATGAACCATAATCTGCTGTAACAAACTTATGATCTGATTTTAATCATATTAGAAAGGATGGCGAACGTATGTGTGCGTTTCAGTAATAATTAACCCTTAAACAGCATGCTGAATCGCACTTTCAGCCGACTTTAACTGGCTGTAAACAGGTCGTAAGCTCAACAGAAAACTGATATTTTGAGTCTAAAACATGTTATTATGAAATACGGTTCTAATGGCACCGGAATCATAATTTTTGGACTTCGTTTACTATTTTTAAAGTGTCGATTTGTAACAACAACTTAAGCTGAATTTTAACAGCAATAAATGGGTGTTATACTTTCAGTCATAACCTGAGTTTTGTGATGAATCGGACCATGAAATTTGTACAGTAGATGAAAACCGATGCATTTGTAATTACCCCACTGGAATTTCATAAATCGGACACTCGATGAATTTTAAATAAATTATCCCGTGGGCTGTGGTCAGAAAAATATAAATCTGAGTTCAGCCCGGAAAATGAATTTTTATAAAATATTGGTAAGGAACTGGACTCCGATATTTTTACAAAATAAAATTTGGAACGTTTAAGATATCCTACAAAAATTTGGGAATTTTTGAAATAATTTAACTATTTTATTAAAATGTCCGAAAACAGCCGGTTTTGAATATAAATGCTGAAATGACATAAGTTGTGACTCGCGTGTCTAAATGTCGAGCATGCTATCTGTGAATGATCTAACATGTTATATATGTTATGTGCATTATCGTATGTTTGATTTTGAGTGGGGAATGGATGGGAAACTTAGATGGACATACACCGTTAAAGTGATGCATGTTGTGTGATAGATACGTGTAGGAACTTTGTGTTCTATTTGAAAGCCACTAAATGACTAACTGGTAAATCATACTAGGACGTGATTGACCGACCTTGATTGTTAGCTATATTGAGAATCTAACCGAGCAAACCGAGGTGAGTTCACACTTTCTAAGGCATGGGATTCCCGGTGGTTGGGAATGGGTTAAAGAAATTAAAACGGGATCTACAAATTCTCCATGGGTAGGATATGTAAGACCATCCTCCATAGGCAGGATGACATTATTAATCCTACGAATTCTCCTGGTGCAGAATACGTACGTTCGTCCTCCTTGGGTAGGACAACAACCTTAAAACTAGCTAGACAAAACTCTATCATGAAGTCCCTCAAATTATATCGACTTAATCGCCGAGGCCAATGGCGAGCGGGTCATTAGTTAATAGCGCTATTAGGTTTAACAAACCTCACACCGTGCCAGTCGGACGGGCGTGTACTAATGGACTATGGCAGATTGTCAGTGATGATAGACACTGATATAGGGCACGACTTATTTGCGTAGCAGTCGATATCATACCGTCTAGTAGTTCAAACGGGGAAAGCCCCCACTGATTATGGTTATGGTTTGGGTAATGAAAAAGGAACTGGTTAAACATACTTTCAACTACGGGGTAACCCCCACGGCAATTACGCCAACGAAAGTCAAACCACGTTTTTCAGAAAACAACTTAAAACTAAAAAACCAAACGTGAACTCACTCAACTTTGTTGTTGACTCGTTGTTACATGCCTTACAGGTCACTAAACGCTTGGAGCTTGCACGAGGAAGGAGTCGTTGTGGTGTACGGACTGTTATGTTCCGTACTTATTATTTAAATCCTTATGAACTTATTAAACTAGCGTTTTGAACTTTAACTTATAAACTATGAACTTGTGCTTTTGGATATACTTTTATGCTTCCGCTGTTAACCTAAAATTGGTTTACTTCCTTTTGGTCACCAATCGTATTGTGTTTGGTTTTATTTACTTAATTATGTTGTTCAATATGATTGGTGGCTTGATCCTGGTCACGTCACGCCTCCAAGCGGTGAAACTCCGCATGGTGGATTTTGGGGGTGTGACAAATATACTCCCGTATTCAGATCCCAATATTCAGTCTTACAGGTGAGTATACCACAGATGATATCTGTAAGGGAATAAATTATAGTACGAAACCGTGAGAGCTCAGGTCAGAACTTCCGTTCAGCAGAGAGATGACGGCTCGACTTTTGGTGGGTCCCGTTTAGAGGATCTTTTGTTACAACAGCAATGACTATCAATTTTATTGTTTCATCAATTTGCTGAGGGCGGCGCTATTTTTCAAGCAAGCAGAAAGTATTCTCCGGGGACTAGGCCATTGCTTCCGCAAAATCAGAAGTCCCGGGATAATACCCCAGATATCACTGAGCATAAAGACCTAGTATCTCAGAAAGAGGGACCTTTCAAACGAGATTTCAGGGGTTACCTATATATCCAAGTAGTGTTCCCCACGAAATAAGCAAGTTTTAATTTAAGTTTATATCCCGAAAAAGCTTACTAAATGTGTAAAAACCTATCGGCATATCATCAGTGAGACTGTTTAACGCTATTTAAACATTACATTTCTTTAGCATATTGTAACTGTCTACTGATGTACTATCATTTTCTATTTTAGACACTAAAACTCATTTTAGAATTTTATCATGTTTTTGTCTTTTTCAAATTTTCTAATGTTTTTGAATTTTCTGAAAATTTCTACTCCCCCTAAAACGCAAACACATCTAAGGAAATTTGAAAACAAACTATACAATAAAATTGACAACCGATATCGAATCGCTTCAAATCGCCATCCACTTGGCATAAACAATCAGAACTCCCCCTTTCAACAAACTATTTTCTCATTATGATTTCAAAACACTTAAGTTTATTTTAACCAAAATGATTTTTCCGGAAAATAAGTTTTGTTGGGGTTACCACTTGTAAAGTAATGGTTCATCACATTGTTTCTCAATCATTTGTAGAAAATCAGATACAACTTAATGTCCCTGATTTACCACTTGGAAGATTAACAACCAAGAAAGATGCCGAATCCTGCTCCACGCTTACAAACCTGGGAGCTCCGGCAAGTCAGATGTTCACGGGAAAAGAATTTCCACCCAAGTCTTTTCAGACTTGAGAGTTTTCAATTCATGCTCAGTAGGGTTGTAGGTTGCCTTTTTAGTTGCATAAAAGTCTTTAACCCCTTTCACTTTCCCATCAATCATTTTTCCAAAAATTTTCTTAACATTCCCATTGAATGTTTTCTCAACATCAAATTCCTTTTGATCAGTAAAGAATTGATTTGAGATTTCAACCTTACCAACTTTTTGCTTGATTTTTTCAAAATTCAGTGATGGAAATTCATCATCATTCACTGAAGATACATAATTTACATCTTTTACCTCACCTTGTGGCTCTTCTGGCTTTGTGGGACCAGAATCATTTCCGACTTTCTTTTCAAACTTCTTAACATGTAACACCTTAAAAATTCGTGTTCAATGAAATAACGACACGTGTCATATAAGACAAAAGTGATATAAACCCGGATATAATTAAAGATGTATGGCAGGATTTAAAAGTGTCGTCATGTTAATTTTTACCTCTGAACGACCTCGTTATGAATCCCAAGACCCTAACATATATTACACACATCTAATATACCTTCAATCCAGTGAATTGTTGACAATAATTGAATTCAAAGTGCAAGATAGGATCCTATGGAATTTCTACGGTAAACCTTCGTTTATGGCACTTTCAAAAGAATCCAAGTAAACATATCAAAGTGGTAGGGTATATAACTGTTCAAGACCCAAAACATGAGGCCCCATACTGTTAAATCATGGCCAAAATTCGAAATACATCAGTTGCCCTTTCAAAACCCGAAAGAACAAGGAATTTTTGTTTCTGCCCAAGGTCTTACGGACCGTAAGACCACCCCTTACGGTCCGTAAGGGGTTGCCAGCGACCATAAATTCGACTGTTTGCTGTTTTGAGCTTGTAACCGACCTATAAACGATTGTCCTCATATTTGGACGACCCCTAAATGACTCCTAGACACTAGGGACATGTGTTAATGATCAGGGACCAATGGTAGTGTTGTTTGTCAACAATCCATTGAGATTTAAGCACTCTATAAAGGCCTTGTGTTGCAACTTTGTAACCACACCTTCCATCTGCATTTCTGATCATTTCTGGAGCTCCAAAGCAGACTCAAGTGATCACTAATCGTGCATAGGACTTCAGTAAGTATGCTTAACCTTTCTTAGTTGAATTTTTTGCTTAGTTTTAGCTTAAAAGTCAAACCGTCGTAATTAACGGTTGACTTCACGATTAATCACTAATGGTCCAGTGATTAGTCAAATTGAAAGTAGTTATAAGTTGGTAATTATGTGGACAATAAACCCTTAAAAGGGCACCCTCTGATTCCCACTCTAACTAGGTCAAATGTCGGGTCAAACTTGTTATTAGAAAGTCAACAGGATGCTTATTTTCCAATTTATGCATAATTAGCAATGTAGAACCCATACAACCTGCTTGATCATTAATATAACTTGGTAATTAGTGTAAGAACATGTCTAAACATGTTCAACCCGACAATTTTCAGTAGAGACCCGGTTCGGAACCGAAAGTCGCATAATTTGACTTTTGCTTTGACTTTCAGTTCTGACCCGTTTAAGCATGTTTTAGAAATGCCTTAGAGCTTTAATTGGACTAGGTTACATGCTAGTATAACCCTCTGTGATTATACACCTTGGTTCATTAGTTATCCAATTAATATGCATGATTCCGTTAATTGCTCATATGTTGACCATTATGCCCTTTTCACCATAAAACGTGATTTTTATAAATTTAAAAGAGTAGAAACCTTAGTTACTGATATATAAACTTGTACCCAAAATTTGACATCAGTTTGAGGTGTAGATTGAGAGTTATGCTCATTAGCGTAATTAGAAAGCTTTTTAGCGATTAAATGGCATAATTAGCATATAGCCTATTTAAACCTACTTTTTGATATCAAACTTGTTACCCACTGATGTAAAATATTATTTTGGGATTTTTGAAGATTTTAATTAATTTTAGGCTGAGCATAACTTAGAGTTATAAGCTTGAGTCGGTAATTGTCGGTTTTGCCCTTTCGGGCTATAAAATGAGTTTTACATATCTATTTGACCCCAAACCTTTTGCTACTGATTTTATATGATAAATAAAGTATTTTTGACCTTCTGGAATAATAAAAATGTCAGCTCTCTATATAGAACCCGGAAACGGCTTCTAATCGCCTTTTTAAGCGTTTTTAACGCATAGTATGTACTAAAGCTATTTTAAACATACAAGGGTTGATACCTACTGATATTTTAGGTAAATTATAATATTTTAACAGTAAGCAAAAGTTGTTTAACTCAGACTTCAGTTTTGAGCTTTTCGGCTTATGTGAAATTACCAAAATGCCCCTACGGTGCATAGTTTGTTTATAATTGATAAATTTCACATATATGCAATACCCTACTGTTATAACTTATCAAATTAAGTATTTTTGCTGATTTCATTAGACCTGTAACTCAGGTTAATATTTAAACTCTTTTATATCCTTGTAAATGACCAAAATGCCCCTACGGGGCATAGTGTGTGTTTAAATTCGTTTCGGGCATAATAAAAGATATCTTACTGATGTCACAACATATTTGAGGCACATTAACTTAGGAAACCTGTATATGGCTCTAATTATTACCCGTTACGCCTCTTGCGCGTTCGGTTCGGTTTATGTAACTAGTTTGCATAAATTAGCCGAAACGGGTCAAACCTTATCGGTTTTATCTCAAAATCCAGAATGTGTTTAGATTACCCATATAAGACAAGTCTACAAACTTGTCGGGTCTAAATCACATTTTATTCCGGTCTTCGCTTAATCACGCGTTCGAACCGTATCGTTCCTTAAAATTAATCGGTCTAAGCTTAAGCTTAACTAAAGACCGTTAGGATTCTAATAGGTTATTATAAACCTTTGTTCCAGAATAGGAGAACCGGTAAAAGCTACCCGCATTTTCTAATTGTGAATTATACTTGCAAAGGTAAATACTTTTAACTTATTTTCCCTATACGGACTTGGGGTACGGTATATAAAATACCGCTTGTTCTGGCATTAAATCTTCCATCGTATGGTGGTTAATTGATATTGATCGGCCCGTTTAAATTGTTTTGTTTGCTTAAAGCCTTTGGGAGGTTAATGACCATGTCCCGGATATCCTTGGCATCATTTTACGAAATGGCCATGACCTAAGCGCGGGGTGTAGGCGTACACCCGTCAGTGCCAAAATAAATAATGTGGTGTGTCTATTGATCTTTAACCCGGCACGATCCGGGCTACTGAACGCATAAGGAACATGTAATTCTTTTACGAGATTATATATTTAAATAATTATCCCAAGTTATAAAAAGTTTGTGCCACGTGCATTCAAATAAATTTTTAACCATTTTTTAAATGAGTCGGTTAAATTGTATTTACCAGTGTAAACTGACGTATTTTCCCAAAAAGATTAAATGCAGGTACTACTCGTAATATGCTGGATTTCTCCTTAGCATCAATAAGAGTCTCGCAAGCTTAAGATGCCTAAAGTCTGTTGAACTACTGTTTCCATTTATTTTGATCCACCTGTGGATAAACTTTCGACTGTTGTGATACTTGATATTACAATATTTTATTCGGTTGAAATATATCTTTCATTTGCTTCCGCTGTGCATTTTAAATATTGTGTTGTTTGACTGTAATGTTGCCAACCACGTCACGATACTCCCCCACCGGGCCCACCGGTCAAACGTGGAAATATCGGGGTGTGACAGGTTGGTATCAAACGTGGAAACGCTAAGTGAATTAAACACTAGCCTTTTGTGTTTAATCTCAGTTACACAATTGCACATTTCAAAATTTTCGAGTCTAGACAAAGAACATAGGAACAATCCAAAATTTATTTCAATTTATTTTTAACTTTGTCTCCTATTTTATATATTCTTGTTGTTATCTTATGTTATATTGACAGGTCTAAATATGCCACCAAGATTTTTCAGACGAAGATGACGAGGCAAGGGGCCAATCACCGCCCCCAATGATCACGAAGTCGGGCCTTCGCATAGGCGAGCTCCTTCTGCCACTGCGAGTGCTGATCCTCGAGAAAACTGGAGGACCAATGTGGAGCCCGCTAGACGGCCTGTTTCACATAGTTCAACGCCTCCTTTTCGTAACTCCTATGGGCCACAGTCAGAAAATGAGCCCGACAAGCCACAACCTTCTTATATACCTCTACAGCGATCCCTGTCGCACCATTCCTTTGGAGACCCCACTCCCGTCTTTCAAGGCCAGTTTAACCCGGCAAACTACATACAAGAACCAGTGGGTTTTAACCCATTGGGGCCAGAGGATCATTTCTCCGGCGATCATGCAGAAGACATGGACGAGGACACGGATCCCGTCGAGCCTGCAACCGGGACCCCCAACCATCCTATCGAGGTCTCCGATGGTTCATCTTTTCATGGATCACCCTACCGTGGTCCGGACAGTTACCAGGCACTATCTCACCAGTTCGAGTGGTATTTTACACCCTCGCATCATTCGTCACCTCACCAGCAGCAGCAGCAGGATCCCTCTGGGGATTCACGATTTGTGGCAGTCACACCACCGCCTGCACCACCGCCAGTTCGTCAAGCACCCCCAGAACCGCCGAGGCGTAGGAGGACAGGCGCGCGAATGTCCGTGCGTGGAGGGGATTTTCACTTCAACTCTCCTCATCACTCAAGTGGCAGTCATTATCCGCCACTACAGGAAGACCCGCAAATGGGTGGACCTTCAAACCCAGTTGCACCACAGCCACCATCGATGGGTTTTGATAACCCAATTCCTGCCTACACTGGTTCAATGGCATATAACCCATTTGAGCAGCCGGTTCACACCAACTATAATTACGCTGAGGCCGACCCATACTTGGTAGCGGCCAACTATAACGCCCTTCATCCTGAAGGACCGTATAGAGCTCCGTGGTGAGTACGGTACCCAACTCATGGGTACCAAATACCTGCTAGACCTATAATTCGGAAACAATCGCAGCCGCCACGGTTTTCCCCACCTGAACGGGAAGAAATTCTTCAAAGGTTGGACCAAGTCGAGCGAGATTTTCACAGAGATCGCAGGGAGCGACAAAGTTTCTTCCAGGGATTGACAAGTTTAATAAAAGGGAAGAGCAAGAAGTACCATTGAATCCTTCAATTATTGATTGTATTTTCCTTGTTCTAGTTGAGCCCCTGCGTGGGTCTGTCTTACTGTTTTGACCCCTGCGTGGGTATGGTTGTCTTTTGAGCCCCTGCGTGGGCCTATCTTTCTGTAAACCCCTACGAGGGTATGTTGTTTGTTTAAGTCCCTGCGTGGACTAGTATTTCAGTTTGACCCCTGCGTGGGTAAGTGTCCTGTTAAAAAGACCCGTTTAGGGCAGTGTGTACTTTTTATGATTATTGGAATGTTAAGTTTATAAATTTCATTTTTGCTATTATATGCATAAATATATTACATGAGATAAATAAATCAGAATCATTCCTTTTAAAAAATTAATCTGCCTATTTTAAATATTAATAAGAATCTTAAAAAGGTAAAACCTAGCTTGTAGGTCATTATAAAGACTTAGCCAATATGGTAAAACCTGTTTAAAAAGATTTGGATCCCAGTTAACATCTGAAAACATGTTAACGCTCCTGGCAGACGTGATTCGTTGAAATCACACACGTCATTCTTATATAAGGATTCTTCAAAAGATTCCTAACCCAACTTAATGATCTATGAGTCATGGGTTTAAATCATCAATTTAGATGATCATATTTTGACCATACATTGGTAATATAGTGCCTACGGGCCTTGCTCATTTCCATATGAGCCAAAATACAGTGGTAGTTTACAACTCACTGTCAGAAAAAGGTAAAGAACTATGTTCAAACCTTAAAGCCTTGATTCTCTGAAATCATAGCTTATGGTTTAAAAATGTCCTTGTGACTAGGCCTTTTTGTGCCACTAATAAAACTGTTATTGTTTTTATAATTAGGATAAATTATAATAAAATTCCTAAATAAATGTGAAATATAAATTTACCAAAAATGGTCTATGTATACCGTGATTAATGAATTGCCATAAAAGACAATTCTATAATAAACTCCCTAGTAAACTATTGTCATTGTCTTATGCAACAGTTCAAATTAAAATGGCTGACTCGGATGAAATTAATAGTCACCCAAGGGAGAACAATGATAACGCCCGAATTAATATAACGGGTGCTGAACTGAAAGCGTTAGTAGACGTCGCTGTTAGAAAGGCCTTAGAGCGGCAGTATGAAGAATATAGTGGGACTCGAAGCAGGACCCTATCTACGCCGCATTCAAAGCCTAAAACACACTCTGAGGCTCATAGCAAGCCACCCTCCAAAAAGGAAGAGCCAAAGAAAGATGATGATCGACACTCCTCAAACCACAACATTGCTCCATCTCAAAAGATTGTTTTGAATCAAGGACCCCGTAACAAGGGTTGCTCTTATAAATACTTTGTTTCCTGCAAACCCCGGGATTTCACTGGGGAGAAAGGAGCGATTGACTGTATGACGTGGCTGGATGAGATGGACACAGTGGTTGATATCAGCGGATGCGCTGAGAAGGATGTGGTAAAGTTTGTGTCGCAATCATTCAAAGGCGAGGCCTTAGCCTGGTGGAGATCGTTGATACAGGCTACTGGGAAGATCCCATTGTACAACATGACATGGGAGCAATTTGTTGCCCTCATCAGGGAGAACTACTGTCCTCAGCATGAGGTCGAAAAAATTGAGTCTGATTTCTTATCGTTGGTTATGAAGAACCTCGACTGTCAAGCTTACCTTACGAGCTTCAACACATTGTCAAGATTGGTTCCGTACCTGGTGACCCCGGAACCCAAACGCATAGCTCGTTTCATTGGGGGTTTAGCCCCAGAAATAAAGGCAAGCGTAAAGGCCTCTCGGCCAACTACTTTCAGATCTGTCACTGATATATCTTTGTCCCTCACCCTGGACGCGGTCAGACAGAGATCGTTGAGGAACACAGATACCGAGAAAAGGAAACATGAAGATGATAGTTCACGAAGGTCAAACAAGAAGCACCAAGGAAACAATGACCACAGGAAAGGGTCTGAGTCCAAGAAGGATGGGCATCAGTCTGGTGATAAGCCCAAGTGCAAAGTCTGCAAGAAACAGCACTTCGGGAAGTGCAGGTTTGAATCGAACTCGCAGACTCAGTCAAGAACTTTTGCATGTGGTATATGCAAGTCCAAGGAACACAAGACCTTGGATTGCAAGAAGATGAAAGATGCAACGTGCTACAGTTGCAACGAAAAGGGGCACATTAAGACAAACTGCCCGAAATATGCTAAGAAAGCCGATGAAGGAAAGAAGACCAATGCTAGGGTCTTCAGGATGGATGCAAAGGAAGCAGTTCTAGACGACAATGTGATTACAGGTACTTTCCTTGTAAATGATGTCTATGCAAGAGTACTTTTTGATTCAAGCGCTGATAAGTCTTTCGTAGATAATAAGTTTTGCAATCTGCTGAACTTACCTGTTAAAACCTTAAGTGTAAAATATGAGGTGGAATTGGCAGATGGCACCATAGACACCGTCTCAACTGTGTTAGATGGATGTGTTATATCCATTAAGAACCACTCTTTTCCTTTATCCCTACTTCCCTTTAAGTTAGCCGGTTTTGACATAGTTTTGGGTATGGACTGGTTATCTCATAACCAGGCCCAAATTGTCTTTAACAAGAAGCAAGTGGTGATTAAGACTCCGTCTGGTGAATCACTTACCATTCGGGGAGATACCCAGTATGGACTGCCTGAGCAAGTGACTATGCTCAAGGCCTCTAAGTGTTTAAAGAAGGGCTGTGTCATCTACATGGCACAAGTGACTATCGACGAGCTGAAGCCAAAGATTGAAGAAATCCCAGTCATTTCTGAATACCCAGAAGTTTTTCCTGAAGAACTACCTGGTTTACCACCAGATAGGCAAGTGGAATTCAGAATCGACATCATCCCTGGAGCAGCACCTGTTGCTAGAGCGCCTTATAGGTTGGCACCAACAGAGATGAAGGAATTGAGGGCACAGCTAGATGAATTGCTAGCCAAGGGTTTCGTTAGACCTAGTTCGTCTCCTTGGGGAGCCCCAATCCTGTTTGTCAAGAAGAAGGATGGATCGATGCGTCTATGCATCGATTATCGTGAGCTTAATAAAGTCACAGTCAAGAATAGGTATCCATTGCCCAGGATCGACAATTTGTTCGATCAACTTCAAGGGGCAAGTTACTTCTCCAAGATCGATTTGAGGTCAGGCTATCATCAATTGAAGGTTAAAGATGAAGACATGCACAAGACTGCATTTAGAACTCGTTACGGACATTACGAGTTTCTAGTGATGCCTTTTTGGGCTCACTAATGCACCTGCCGCATTCATGGATCTCATGAATCGCGTCTGGAAGCCCTACTTGGACAAATTTGTCATCGTCTTCATTGACGACATCCTCATCTACTCGAAGAACCAAGCTAACCATGAGAAGCATCTTCGATGTATTCTGGAATTACTTCAGCAGGAGAAGCTCTATGCCAAGTTTTCGAAGTGTGAATTCTGGCTTCGTGAAGTCTAATTCCTTGGACATGTTGTCAGTGAGCGTGGTATCCAAGTAGATCCCGCTAAAGTTGAAGCTGTCATGAATTGGCAAGAGCCGAAGACGCCTACTGAGATTCACAGCTTCTTGGGATTGGTAGGATACTACAGGCGCTTTATTGAAAATTTTTCAAAGATTGCAGCACCCCTAACTTCATTGACTCGTAAGAAAGTAAAGTTCGATTGGGGTCCTAAGCAACAAGAATCCTTCGATATTCTCAAGCAGAAGTTGAGCAATGCTCCTGTGTTGACATTGCCTGATGGAATCAAAGAATTTGTAGTGTATTGTGATGCATCACACACCGGGATGGGATGTGTGCTTATGCAGAAAGGCAAAGTTATTGCCTATGCTTCACGACAGTTAAAGGTGCATGAAAAGAATTACACCACCCATGACTTGGAGTTGGGTGCCGTTGTATTTGCACTGAAGCTTTGGAGGCACTATCTATATGGTGTCAAGTGTGTGATCTATTCTGATCACAAGAGCCTCCAGCACCTGTTTAACCAAAAGGATTTAAACATGAGGCAGCGCCGATGGATGGAGACGTTGAATGATTATGATTGTGAAATCCGATACCATCCAGGCAAGGAAAATGTGGTTGCTGATGCCTTAAGCAGAAAGGAAAGAGTAAAGCCAATTAGAATCAATGCCAAGAGCATCGGAAATAAAGAACAGTTTGATTGAAAGGTTGTTAGCTGCACAGAAGGAAGCTGTGTTGGAAGCTAACTATCCTAAAGAAAAGTTCAGGGTAACTGAAGAACAGTTATCTCAGGACAAGGACGGAATTCTGAGATTGAATGGACGAATATGGGTTCCAATTTATGGAGGACTTCGGGATGTTATCCTCCAAGAAGCCCATAGTTCCAAATATTCCGTTCATCCTGGAGCTGATAAGATGTACCAGGATCTAAAGGCAAACTATTGGTGGATAGGCTTGAAAAAGTCTGTAGCGGCCTATATAGCTAAATGCTTGACGTGTGCACAAGTCAAAGCAGAACATCAAAAGCCGTCAGGTTTGCTGCAACAGCCTGAACTTCCCACTTGGAAATGGGAAATGGTAACTATGGATTTTATCACCAAGTTGCCAAGGACAAGAAAAGGGAATGATACGATATGGGTGATAGTTGATAGACTAACTAAGTCAGCACATTTCCTACCCATCAAGGAGACCTATAGCTCCGACATGTTAGCCCAACTGTACGTAGATAAGATTGTGGCTCTACATGGCGTACCTGTGGCTATTATCTCTGACAGAGATACTAGATACACGTCACATTTCTAGAAGAGTTTCCAACCATCTTTGGGCACGCGCTTAAATTTCAGTACAGCTTACCATCCTCAGACAGACGGACAGAGTGAGCGTACCATCCAAACCTTGGAAGACATGCTTCGAGCATGTGTGATTGACTTAGGTGGTAGTTGGGATAACCACCTGCCATTGATCGAGTTCTCATATAACAATAGCTACCATACCAGCATGAAAACTGCGCCTTTCGAGGCCTTATACGGTAGAAAGTGTAGAACGGCCGTTTGTTGGGCGGAAGTTGGAGATGTCCAATTATCAGGACCGGAAATAGTCTTTGAAACGACGGACAAGATTGTCCAGATTCGTGACCGCTTGAAAGCTGCCAGGGATAGGCAGAAAAGCTACGCAGATTTAAAGCGTAAAGCTTTTAACTTCGAGGTAGGTGACAAAGTGTTGCTCAAAGTATCACCCTGGAAGGGAGTGATGCGATTTGGTAAGAAAGGCAAGTTAAGCCCGAGATACATAGGACCATTCGAGGTCATCGAGCGTGTTGGATCAGTTGCCTATAAGTTAAACTTACCTGAAGATCTCAGTGGTATTCACAATGTATTCCACATCTGCAATCTGAAGAAGTGTTTCGTTGATGAATCACTAGTCATACCACATACGGATGTGCACATAGAAGAGAGCTTAAAGTTTGTTGAAAAACCTGTGTCGATCGAGGATCGACAGGTTAAGAAGCTTCGAAGGAAGCATGTGCCTATTGTAAAGGTAAAATGGGATGCCCGTAGAGGTCCCGAGTATACGTGGGAGGTAGAATCCACAATGAAAGAAAAATACCCTCATTTGTTTCAGTAAATCTCGAGGTCGAGATTTCTTTTAAGGGGGTGAGGATGTAACACCTCAAAAATTCGTGTTCAATGAAATAACGACACGTGTCATATAAGACAAAAGTGATATAAACCCGGATATAATTAAAGATGCATGGCAGGATTTAAAAGTGTCGTCATGTTAATTTTTACCTCTGAACGACCTCGTTATAAATCCCAAGACCCTAACATATATTACACACATCTAATATACCTTCAATCCAGTGAATTGTTGACAATAATTGAATTCAAAGTGCAAGATAGGATCCTATGGAATTTCTACGGTAAACCTTCGTTTATGGCACTTTCAAAAGAATCCAAGTAAACATATCAAAGTGGTAGGGTATATAACTGTTCAAGACCCAAAACATGAGGCCCCATACTGTTAAATCATGGCCAAAATTCGAAATACATCAGTTTCCCTTTCAAAACCCGAAAGAACAAGGAATTTTTGTTTCTGCCCAAGGTCTTACGGACCGTAAGACCACCCCTTACGGTCCGTAAGGGGTTGCCAGCGACCATAAATTCGACTGTTTGCTGTTTTGATGTAACCGACCTATAAACGATTTTCCTCATATTTGGACGACCCCTAAATGACTCCTAGACACTAGGGACATGTGTTAATGATCAGGGACCAATGGTAGTGTTGTTTGTCAACAATCCATTGAGATTTAAGCACTATATAAAGGCCTTGTGTTGCAACTTTGTAACCACACCTTCCATCTGCATTTCTGATCATTTCTGGAGCTCCAAAGCAGACTCAAGTGATCACTAATCATGCATAGGACTTCAGTAAGTATGCTTAACCTTTCTTAGTTGAATTTTTGCTTAGTTTTAGCTTAAAAGTCAAACCGTCGTAATTAACGGTTGACTTCACGATTAATCACTAATGGTCCAGTGATTAGTCGAATTGAAAGTAGTTATAAGTTGGTAATTATGTGGGCAATAAACCCTTAAAAGGGCACCCTCTGATTCCCACTCTAACTAGGTCAAATGTCGGGTCAAACTTGTTATTAGAAAGTCAACAGAATGCTTATTATCCAATTTATGCATAATTAGCAATGTAGAACCCATACAACCTGCTTGATCATTAATATAACTTGGTAATTAGTGTAAGAACATGTCTAAACATGTTCAACCCGACAATTTTCAGTAGAGACCCGGTTCGGAACCGAAAGTCGCATAATTTGACTTTTGCTTTGACTTTCAGTTCTGACCCGTTTAAGCATGTTTTAGAAATGCCTTAGAGCTTTAATTGGACTAGGTTACATGCTAGTATAACCCTCTGTGATTATACACCTTGGTTCATTAGTTATCCAATTAATATGCATGATTCCGTTAATTGCTCATATGTTGACCATTATGCCCTTTTCACCATAAAACGTGATTTTTATAAATTTAAAAGAGTAGAAACCTTAGTTACTGATATATAAACTTGTACCCAAAATTTGACATCAGTTTGAGGTGTAGATTGAGAGTTATGCTCATTAGCGTAATTAGAAAGCTTTTTAGCGATTAAATGGCCTAATTAGCATATAGCCTATTTAAACCTACTTTTTGATATCAAACTTGTTACCCACTGATGTAAAATATCATTTTGGGATTTTTGAAGATTTTAATTAATTTTAGGCTGAGCATAACTTAGAGTTATAAGCTTGAGTCGGTAATTGTCGGTTTTGCCCTTTCGGGCTATAAAATGAGTTTTACATATCTATTTGACCCCAAACCTTTTGCTACTGATTTTATATGATAAATAAAGTATTTTTGACCTTCTGGAATAATAAAAATGTCAGCTCTCTATATAGAACCCGGAAACGGCTTCTAATCGCCTTTTTAAGCGTTTTTAACGCATAGTATGTACTAAAGCTATTTTAAACATACAAGGGTTGATACCTACTGATATTTTAGGTAAATTATAATATTTTAACAGTAAGCAAAAGTTGTTTAACTCAGACTTTAGTTTTGAGCTTTTCGGCTTATGTGAAATTACCAAAATGCCCCTACGGTGCATAGTTTGGTTATAATTGATAAATTTCACATATATGCAATACCCTACTGTTATAACTTATCAAATTAAGTATTTTTGATGATTTCATCAGACCTGTAACTCAGGTTAATACTTAAACTCTTTTATAACCTTGTAAATGACCAAAATGCCCCTACGGGGCATAGTGTGTGTTTAAATTCGTTTCGGGCATAATAAAAGATATCTTACTGATGTCACAAAATATTTGAGGCACATTAACTTAGGAATCCTGTATATGGCACTAATGATTACCCGTTACGCCTCTTGTGCGTTCAGTTCGGTTTATGTAACTAGTTTGCATAAATTAGCCGAAACGGGTCAAACCTTATCGGTTTTATCTCAAAATCCAGAATGTGTTTAGATTACCCATATAAGATAAGTCTTCAAACTTGTCGAGTCTAAATCACATTCTATTCCAGTCTTCGCTTAATCACGCGTTCGAACCGTATCGTTCCTTAAAATTAATCGGTCTAAGCTTAAGCTTAACTAAAGACCGTTAGGATTCTAATAGGTTATTATAAACCTTTGTTCCAGAATAGGAGAACCGGTAAAAGCTACCCGCATTTGCTAATTGTGAATTATACTTGCAAAGGTAAATACTTTTAACTTATTTTCCCTATACGGGCTTGGGGTACGGTATATAAAATACCGCTTGGTCGGGCATTAAATCTTCCATCGTATGGTGGTTAATTAATATCGATCGGTCCGTTTAAATTGTTTTGTTTGCTTAAAGCCTTTGGGAGGTTAATGACCATGTCCCGGATATCCTTGGCATCATTTTACGAATGGCCACGACCTAAGCGCGGGGTGTAGGCGTACACCCGTCAGTGCCAAAATAAATAATGTGGTGTGTCTATTGATCTTTAACCCGGCACGATCCGGGCTACTAAACGCATAAGGAACATGTAATTCTTTTACGAGATTATATATTTAAATAATTATCCCAAGTTATAAAAAGTTTGTGCCACGTACATTCAAATAAATTTTTAACCATTTTTAAAATGAGTCGGTTAAATTGTATTTACCAGTGTAAACTGACGTATTTTCCCAAAAAGATTAAATGCGGGTACTACTCGTAATAGGCTGGATTTCTCCTTAGCATCAATAAGAGTCTCGCAAGCTTAAGATGCCTAAAGTCTGTTGAACTACTGTTTCCATTTATTTTGATCCACCTGTGGATAAACTTTCGACTGTTGTGATACTTGATATTACAATATTTTATTCGGTTGAAATATATCTTTCATTTGCTTCCTCTGTGCATTTTAAATATTGTGTTGTTTGACTGTAATGTTGCCAACCACGTCACGATACTCCCCTACCGGGCCCACCGGTCAAACGTGGAAATATCGGGGTGTGACAGGTACACCCGTCAGTGCCAAAATAAATAATGTGGTGTGTCTATTGATATTTAACCCGGCACGATCCAGGCTACTGAACGCATAAGGAACATGCAATTCTTTTACGAGATTATATATTTAAATAATTATCCCAAGTTATAAAAAGTTTGTGCCACGTGCATTCAAATAAATTTTTAACCATTTTTAAAATGAGTCGGTTAAATTGTATTTACCAGTGTAAACTGACGTATTTTCCCAAAAAGATTAAATGCAGGTACTACTCGTAATAGGCTGGATTTCTCCTTAGCATCAATAAGAGTCTCGCAAGCTTAAGATGCCTAAAGTCTGTTGAACTACTGTTTCCATTTATTTTGATCCACCTGTGGATAAACTTTCGACTGTTGTGATACTTGATATTACAATATTTTATTCGGTTGAAATATATCTTTCATTTGCTTCCGCTGTGCATTTTAAATATTGTGTTGTTTGATTGTAATGTTGCCAACCACGTCACGATACTCCCCCACCGGGCCCACCGGTCAAACGTGGAAATATCGGGGTGTGACATAACAACCCACACTTGGTTGTTCTTGGCTTTCTTTTTGTAAAAATTCTTTTTAGAACATTCACCAACCTCATAAGTTGAATTTTCAAATATTTTGAATTTTTCGGTTGGTGGTTCAACATCAACAACTATTTCTTTCAGTTTTTCAGAAACTCCCTGTTTAGTCTTAGCATTTTTCGGACAGTTCCATGGAATGTGACCAGCTTCATTGCATTTGAAACAGGTTCGAGTCTCTTTTAAATGAAACACTCCAGTTCCATTCCTTTTCTTCTCAGCAAGAAACTCCTGGTTTGATTGTCTCTAGAAAGGTTTATTCTGTTCTTCTTCTGCACTTCCTCCTGAAACAAATTCTGTTTTTGTTTTAGAATTTTTCTCATTTTTATCATTTTCTGGTGGAATAAAACCTAATCCTTTCTTTTTGTAGCTACCATTATGGTTTGATTTCTTTTGAAAACCAGAACCAAAATTGTAACCCTTTTTCTTGTTTAATCGTTGTTGTACTCTTGAAGTGTATTTTTTAGGTTTTCCAGTAAGATTTAAATCTTTTATTTCAGAAATCTTAATTTCTGTCATTTTGAAAACCTTTTTGATCATTTCAAATCTAACACTTCTTGTTGGAAATTCCTCATCAAAATATAATTTTTCAAAATCAATCAATGTATATGCTACTTTGATTGCTTCATCCTTCAAATTAGACTTTGATAACATGAATTCTTTATTATAAACCCGTTTAACCGACGACTTTGAATTGTTGACCGACGAACTCGAACTTTTGATGGACGAATTTGAACACCCAGACTCGGACTTTGACTCAAACTTTAACTCCGACTCCTCATCTGTATCCAACACCTGATCGACCACCTTTTTTATTAACTCGGACTCATAATCAGTGTCAGACGATGTAAAAACGACGTCAATGTTTTCTGGTAATTCATCGGTTACATCAGACTTTAGTTTTATATTGACTGCTTTTTGAACTTGCTCCTCATTTGGTTTTCTGGGAGAATAACCTTCCCAGATCGGAGGCGGATGTGACACCCCAGGAAAATCAGGAAAACAACGCAACTTAACTAGCTTCCTCAGTAACCACACGCTAAATTTCGGGACGAAATTCTCTTAACAGTGGGAGAATGTGACAAGCCTCGAATTTACATGTAACCGTACAGTTTATTAATAATAATTAATGTGCTTGACGACTGTGTGGAATTACTTAACTGCTTTCTGATATCTGTGTTGTGCTTACACGTATTTGTTAATATACTAATAGTGTACAGAAAGGTCATTAAATAGTCCGTTATGATTTCTTAAGTGTTAGAAATTAAAAACGTTACAAAAATATATACATAGGACACGTTACGAATTAATTAAGCAGTTTAACGAAACAGTATCGAACTGAATAACCGGATTTTTACCCGCGACATAAAAATATTGTCATTTACATTGTTTTTCTTTTTCTGAGCCAGTTAGGGTCCCCGAATACCTTAACACCCGTTATAATTTATTACACACCAACTACACTAAATTAATTAAATAAACTAACATAACTACATCCTAATTACCTAGTTAGAATTGAACCAACCCACCCCCCATGTAACCGAACGGTCACCTCTTAGGTGACACACTTTTGCTTATTTTGATTATTATAATTTCAGTGCTCAAAATCTAGAGGACACTATTTCCATTGGATAAACTTGCTTAATGGTTTATAAATATAACCATTTGACATATACTTCCACTTAACCACCTAACAAAAAAAAATCAAACTCCTCCCTCTCTCTCTAGATATCTCGGCCGAGAGCCAAGGCACACACACAGCCACTTTTGATTTTTCATTCAATGCTTTCTACCTATATACAAGTGTGAGGGATCACGCGACAGGAAGCTCGGTGCACTCGGATTACCAAGGACCTCTCTACGTTGCTATTAACCACCCGTTTTTCGACTAGTTTCTTCCCTAGCCTCGAGCTAGTAGTAAGTGACTCTAAACGCCTTCTTGATCTTGTATAGAGTGGTTAATAAGAGATTTGTCGGATAAAAATCGTGAACACTAAAAATCAAAACTAAAAAGTCTTGCTAGAGTGATGAACTTGTTGGTTAAAGAGTAAATAATGATGAAACATGGTAATACAAGATGAATCTGAAATATATGAGTATTAGTCTGCTGTAAATAACTTATAACCTGTTGTAAATCATTATCAGAATGAATGGTAATCATATGTGTGCGTTTTAGTAGCCTTTAGACTGATAACAGCATGCTGAATCGCACTTTCAGCCGACTTTAACTGGCTGTAAACAGGTCGTAAGCTCAACAGAAAACTGATATTTTGAGTCTAAAACATGTTATTATGAAATACGGTTCTAATGGCACCGGAATCGTAATTTTTGAACTTCGTTTACTATTTTTAAAGTGTCGATTTGTAACAACAACTTAAGCTGAATTTTGACAGCAATAAATGGGTGTTATACTTTCAGTCATAACCTGAGTTTTGTGATGAATCGGACCATGAAATTTGTACAGTAGATGAAAACCGATGCATTTGTAATTACCCCACTGGAATTTCATAAATCGGACACTCGATGAATTTTTAATAAATTGTTCCGTGGACTGTGGTCAGAAATACATAAATCTGAGTTCAGTCCGGAATATGAATTTTTATAAAATATTGGTAATGAACCGGACCCCGAAATTTTTACACAATAAAATATGGAACGTTTAAGATATCCTGTAAAAATTTAGGAATTTTTGGAATAATTTAACTATTTTATTAAAATGTCCGAAAACAGCCGGTTTTGAATATAAATGCTGAAATGAGATAAGTTGTGAATTGCGTGTCTAAATGTCGAGTATACCATCTATGAATGATATAACATGTTATATGTGTTATGTGAAATATCGTATGTTTGTTTATGAGTGGGGAATGGATGGGAAGTATATATGGGCATAAATCGTTAAAGTGTGTACCTGTTATGTGGTAGAAGTAATGTGCAAATAAACCGTACGTAGGATACGTGTTATGCATGAGAAACTGATTGTTATCCGTACCTTATTAGGACGTGATTGACCGACCTTGACTGTTAGCTATATTTGAGAATCTAACCGAGCAAACCGAGGTGAGTTCACACTTTTCTACAAAGCATGGTAAATTCCCGGTGGGAATGGGAATGGGTACAGGAATAGGGATTCCTCGTCCTTTGAGACGTGTTCAGGAATGTAAATTTCTCGTCCTGTTGGGACGTGTTAGACTTACTGGACTAGAACTCTATCAGCGAAGTCCCTCCCTTTTTGTATCGACTTAATCGCCGAGGCTATGGCGAGCGAGTCATTAGTTAATAGCGCTATTAGGTTTAACAAACCTCACACCGTGCCAGTCGGACGTGCATGTATTAATGGACTATGGCACGTCGGTGGTGATAGAACACCCACGCTAGGGCACAATTGATTTTTGTTAGTAGTCGATATGATAAACGAGTCTGGTAGTTTAAAATACTGGGGCAGCTCCCCACGACCAAAGTGCCGGGCTGGATAGCCAGGGAAGGTGGACATGGGATGGTTAACTAATAAACGTTTTCGAACAATGGGGTAACCCCCACGGCTGGATAGCCGAATGAGATCAAACTATGTTTTTTTAAACAACTCTAAAATGGACAACCAACCGTGAACTCACTCAACTTTGTTGTTGACTCGTTATTACATGCTTTGCAGGTCATTAGATGCTATGGAGCTTGCATATGGAGGTGGTCGTTGTGGGATGCGAACTGATATGTCCCGTACTTAATGAATAAACTATATGAACTTATTAAACCTACGTTTTGGACTTTAAACTTATGAACTATGGACTTATGTTATGAACTTATGTTTTATGCTTCCGCTGTTAACCAAAAATTGGTTTACTTCCTTTTGGTCACCAATCGTATTGTGTTTGGTTTTATTTACTTAATTATGTTGTTCAATATGATTGGTGGCTCGATCTTGGTCACGTCACGCCTCCAAGCGGTGATACTCCGCATGGTGGATTTTGGGGGTGTGACAGATTGGTATCAGAGCCATTGGTTATAGTGAACTTGGTTTTTAAAAGGGAAACGTTTTTTTTTTTGATAAAAACCAGACTATAACCAGTATAGTGCTCAACGATCCACAACGACTCTTTGCTCCACGTGCAAGACTCGACACCATAAGTGGTATGATTTATGTTATATTATCGGTTAGATAGTTCTCACTATGCATTAGATAATGCGATAATTGCTAATTGAACCTTGTGTGCTTACTCTCTATTGTCGTCCCACACTTACGCACTTTCGCGACACTTTTCTCACTTACGTTGCTTCATTATGAAGATCATGAGCGGACGCAGAGGATGTATCAACCTCACTCAAGACCAGTTGACGGCTTTGATCAACGAACGAGTCGCTGAGGCACTCGCAGCTAACCCAACAGGAGGTATAACCTGCTATACCAACTCACCTTAGGATGTTTAGATCCTACCTTCACAAACCAACCCTCATGCTTAATCTTGTCTTTTATTCTCGCGCAACAGGTCAACATGCTCAACCTCCTGTGTGCACATTCAAAACCTTCATGGACTGCCGACCTACCACTTTCAGTGGCACCGAAGGAGCAGTGGGCCTTCTTCACTGGTTTGAAAAGCTTGAGTCTGTTTTCGAGATGTGCGAATGCCCCGAAGACCGTAGGGTGAAATATGCTACCGGAACACTTGAAGGAGCTGCGTTAACCTGGTGGAAGGCACAAGTTCAACTACTAGGACTGGCAGTTGCTAATGCCACATCCTGGAATGGTTTCAAAGAGCTGATCAAGGAGGAGTACTGTAGTCGGGATGACATCCATAAGCTAGAGGTGGAATTTTACAATCTGAAGATGACGGGGTCTGAGATTGAGGCGTATACTAAGAGGTCAAACGAGCTGGCCATCCTGTGCCCAACTATGGTGAACCCTCCCATCAAACGTATTGAGCTGTACCTCAAGGGCCTTGTACCCGAGATTCAGAGTCACGTAACTTCAGCCAACCTGGGTACCATTCAGCAAATTATCAAGTTGGCCCATCGTCTCACCGACCAGGCGGTGGAGCAAAACAGGCTACCCAAACGTATCAGTGCCACAGCTACTTCTGATGCACCTACCGACAGTAAGCGAAAATGGGATGGGAATTCAGGCAAAGGTTCTACTTCATCTCAGTCCCAGCAGCGAAAGACAGATGAGTATAGGAACCCCAGTCAGCAGTCTTCTGGGAATCAAGGTCAGGGTGGATACAAGGGAAATCACCCCAAATGTAATCGCTGTAACTTGCACCACAGTGGGCCGTGTGGTAAGGGCAACTGTCATCGATGCAACAAGCCTGGTCACATGGCAAGGGATTGTAGGAGTCAGCATCCGGCGAATCAGAACCGGTAGCAACAGCAAGCCCCACCCAATCAACGCCAGCAGCGGCAACAACAAGGTAACAACAAAGGGTGCTTTCAATGTGGTGCTGAGGGCCATTTCAAGAAAGACTGCCCCCAGTTGAATCAGAACCATAACAACAACAATAATGGAGGAAACAATGGAGGCAACAATGGGGGTAACAATAATGGCAATGGCGTCTGAGGTCGTGCCTTTGTGATTAGTCAGGGTGATGCAAGGAACGATCCCAACGTTATGATGGGTAAGTTTCTTCTGGACGACTTCTTTGTTACTGTTTTATTCGATTCGGGTGCCGATACTAGTTATGTGTCCGTAAAAGTTAGCCAAATGCTTAGGCGCACTCCAACACTTCTGAACACCAAACACTCGGTAGAACTAGCAAACGGTAAAATTCTTGAAGCTACACACATAGTTAAAGGTTGTAACCTCGTCTTAGCTGGTCAGACTTTCCCTATCGATCTTGTTCCTATCACACTTGGTAGTTTCGACGTAGTTATTGGGATGGATTGGCTATCTCATCATCAAGCGGAGATTGTTTGCAAGGAGAAAATCGTCCGCATTCCTCGTACTGGTGAAGAACCTCTCGTGATTCGTGGCGATAAGAGTGGCGCTGTCGAAGGCATCATCTCCTTCCTTAAGGCCCAGAAGTATTTGCGAAAGGGCCACACTGCCATTCTAGTGCTCGTTACTGACACATCAACAGAAGAGAAGAGAATTGAAGACCTACCTATTGTGCGCGATTTTCCCGAGGTATTTCCTGAGGAATTACCCGGTCTTCCGCCTCATCGCCAAGTTGAGTTTCAAATCGAGCTAGCTCCTGGAGCAGCGCCAGTAGCTCGAGCACCATATCGTCTAGCTCCGTCAGAACTTGAGGAACTGTCCACGCAATTACAAGAACTCTTGGAAAAGGGTTTTATACGTCCTAGCTCTTCACCTTGGGGAGCTCCAGTGTTATTCGTGAAGAAGAAGGACGGTACCTTCAGAATGTGTATTGACTACCGCGAACTTAACAAGGTGACCGTGAAGAATCGTAATCCTCTTCCACGTATTGACGACTGATTTGACCAGCTGCAAGGGTCGAGCTATTACTCCAAGATTGATTTGAGATCGGGATACCATCAGCTGAGGGTCCGAGATGAGGACGTCTCCAAAACAGCATTCAGAACTCATTACGGCCATTACGATTTTCTGGTTATGCCATTCGGGCTGACGAATGCACCAGCGGTCTTCATGGATCTCATGAACCGAGTGTGCAAGCCTTACCTGGATAAGTTTGTTATTGTGTTCATTGACGATATCCTGATCTATTCTAAGAGTCAGGAGGAACACGAGCAGCATCTATGACTTATGCTGGAACTTCTTCGAAAAGAGCAGTTGTATGCCAAGTTTTCGAAATGTGACTTCTGGCTTCGCAAAGTCCACTTTCTAGGCCATGTGGTAAACAAGGATGGGATTCATGTGGATCCATCTAAGGTTGAATCAATCAAGAACTGGCCTGCACCCCGTACACCAACAGAAATCCGCCAATTCTTGGGTTTGGCCGGATATTACAGAAGGTTTATAAAAGATTTCTCCAAGATTGCGCAACCTCTCACTTCACTGACTCAGAAGGGTGTCACCTATCGTTGGGGTGATGCACAGGAGTCCGCATTTCAACACTTGAAGGATAGACTTTGTAGCGCGCCTATCCTCTCATTGCCTGAGGGCACAGATGATTTTGTGGTTTACTGCGATGCTTCCATCCAAGGACTGAGTTGCGTATTGATGCAACATGACAAGGTCATTGCCTACTTATCACGCCAACTTAAAGTTCACGAAAGAAATTACACTACTCACGATCTGGAGCTGGGAGCAGTTGTTTTCGCACTTAAGATATGGAGACATTACCTGTACGGTACCAAGTGCACCATTTACACCGAACACAGGAGTCTCGAGCATATCTTCAAGCAAAAGGAGTTAAACATGCGTCAACGCCGATGGGTTGAGCTCTTGAACGATTATGAATACGCAATCAAGTATCATCCGGGCAAGGCCAATGTTGTGGCCGACGCCCTCAGTCGAAAGGATACCCTACCTAAGCATGTACGTGCTTTACAACTTACCATCCAGTCTAACCTTCCCGCTCAGATTCGTGATGCTCAGGTTGAAGCATTGAAACGCCCTCAGTCGAAAGGATACCCTACCTAAGCATGTACGTGCTTTACAACTTACCATCCAGTCTAACCTTCCCGCTCAGATTCATGATGCTCAGGTTGAAGCATTGAAAGCAGAGAACATCAGGGCTGAGTCCTTGCGAGGATCGAGGCAGCGACTAGAGCAAAAGGAAGACGGCGCCTACTATGTAAACGGACGCATCTGGGTTCCACTGTATGGAGAGCTACGCGAGCTTGTGATGGACGAAGCGCACAAGTCTCGTTATTCGGTACATCCTGGTTCGGATAAAATGTACCACGACCTCAAGACTACGTATTGGTGGCCTGGCATGAAAGCCCATATAGCAACTTACGTCAGTAAGTGCTTGACTTTTGCGAGAGTCAAGTCTGAATATCAGAAACCATCAGGCCTACTTCAACAACCCGAGATACCTAAATGGAAATGGGAGCAAATTTCCATGGATTTCGTTACTGGCCTGCCTAGATCTCAACGCGGAAACGATACCATTTGGGTGATCGTAGATCGACTGACCAAGTCTGCACATTTTCTGGCCATCAAAGAAATGGATAAGTTTTCTACTCTTGCAGACATTTATCTAAAGGAAGTAGTGTCAAGGCACGGAGTGCCAACCTCTATTATATCTGATCGTGACGCGCGTTTTACTTCAGAACTGTGGCAAGCAATGCACAAGTCTTTTGGCTCACGTTTAGATATGAGCACCTGTAACACCCCGAAAATATAAAACCTTAAATTTTATATTAATAAGGTTTTAATAAACTAGGATTTATTAACTAGGAAATCTAACCTAGTTAGTTTATAAATCTAGGAATAACTTATTGATTTAGTTAAAAGCCAATAAATCAATGATTGATCAAAGTGGAGGGGTTTAAGTGTTAAAAGTTGAAACTTTGATTCTAGTAAACAAATAAAACATAAAATAAACCCCACTTTTGATAACCCTGGTCGATCAAGAACATCTGGGCGACACCCACCTTCAAAAGCCTAGAACCTCACTAAATCTACAAATTGAAGGCTCAATCCAAGTCGAAATTGAAATTTAATCATAGATTCGTGATCCTCATTGCGAGAGGATTCTAAGGTATGTAAAATCTGATGAAATCCTTCAACTTGAATTTCTCATGATTTTGTAAAATCTGGAATTTGAGGTTGCATGTGTGTTATGTAGTTAGATTAGGGTTGATATGGTGTCTAGATGTGAAATCTAGCCAACTACATGTGAAATCACTACCAAATTCTGGAAATTTCATGAACACCTTGAAGGTGGATTGTGGGTTTTACAATATGATGATGAACACTAGGATTTGGAATGAATATTTTAGTGTAATTTGATCTTAGAAAATGATTTCAGAAAATGCATGATGTGTAAATGATATATGAAGGTTATATTAATGATTTAGTTAGCTAACTAACAAGCTATAAACTTGAATGTGAGAGATATAAAATTCTGCCTTTAAAGTGTTTGATGAAATGCCTCTATGAAGGCCTAAAACAAAAATTCTGAGCTTAAACTCATAATCATGATGTTTTGGCGAAATATGCGAATCATGATTTAAATAGAGTTCTAAAACGCATTGTGAATGAACTCTATAGGATCGGACGCAGGAGCGTCAAGTGGACAAGCGGGAGGCGAACCACGTTTGAAGGGCAAACTTTGAAGGTATGTAACTTGATTAGTTACGTTATTCCCATTGTTGATAAGCTTCGTAAATCTTACTATTAGATTGACATTGTGTTGAAATTGCATCCGTTGTGGTTAAATGTTTGTTTTGTTAGACCTAGCATAAGCAATGAACCCATTTGGTAGTCGTCATAAGTGGATGGTTCCACAAGATGAGCCGATGGACTACTAGTTGTGAATATTGTAGTTTAAGCATTTTAGACAACGATAATGGTGATGTAATCATATGAGCATTAAACTAGGAGATTGGTAAAATATGCGAGTGTTAACAAGCTACAAATTTTGGGCGTTATGTGCCATAAACTTATTAGTTGAAAGATAGCAAAATTGGGTAAGTACGAATTTATTATTTCGTTGCATCATAAATTAATTAATAGTTTTATGTGTATCTTCGAAAACATGGTGAACAAGATAGTTCAATATAACTCGGAAGGGACCTTTGTCTTAATCAAGTGAGACGGGTCAAAACAATTGTTAGAAACTCGATGTATGTATTACATTGTTGATGATTAACTCTTGGTATCTAAACGGGTCAAATAATCGAGTGAAGCATAATTTATACTCCGGAATATGACGGACTATACTACGATTATTAGTTAATATCTGTCACGTCATTAGAAATATTAGACTTGATGTAATTTACAAGATTTGGGATGAATGAGATAAACCAAATAATCAAGACATTTGATTTCCAGGTTCCACCGTAAATTACGGTAGTACCGTAATTTACGGTGAGGGTCAAACTTGTTTACGGCGCAGGTCTACTGATTTACGGTGACCAAATAAAGTTTCAGGTCTCACCGTAAATTACGGTGATACCGTAATTTACGGTGGACTTTATATGTTTTTCTTTGTTAATTGCTTTTCAAAGTTTAAATGTTAGATCTTGTGTTTAAAATGTTATATAATGATGTCAAAACTAATGTTTAACGGTTTTGACCCTAGGTAACTAGATGGACCTTACGGATGATGATCAAGCAACGTCGAAGAACCGAACATGTCTTATGAAGCTTCCGCTATTATATGAATCTTTTGTAGCTCTTGTATATGGGTTGTAAACTCTTGTTAAACAATTTTTGAAACGTTTTAACTTAGTCATTAGTTGACTAAGGTTTTAATTAAATATGATCTTTGTTAAAGAATGACGTGTATTTAAACTATATTTTGCTTAAATTTAAGGGTAAAATTTTAGGGTGTAACAAGTTGGTATCAGAGCTCTAGGTTGTCAATAAGTGTTCGGTTCAAGCTTGATCGGTCGTCCGGTAAGAATTTACTTATTGTGTTAATAAATTATGTATTATGTATAGAACGAGAAATGACTAAATATGCATGAAAATGAAAAGAGTGTGTAAACTCACTCAAAAACAGGAAATGCATGAAACAAGAATTATCAAATCAAGTTACGAACTTGATTGAATCAAAACAAGAATTATCAAATCAAGTTACGGACTTGATTGAATAGAAACAAGAATTACTAAATCAAGTTACAAACTTGATTGAATTAAAACAAGAATGATTAAATCAAGTTACGAACTTGATTAAATCAAACAAGTAAAGCATGTGTTATAAATGAAATGTTTAACAATTTATGTAAACATTTCAGAAATCGAGATGGCTGATGGAGGCAATGATAATGCGGTGCCAAGAGTCACCGAACAAGTGAGGGAAGTGATTGCCGAAGAGGTTGGAAAGGCGATCGAAAACAGTTTGTCGGGTTTTATTGATAAAATCCAAAACACGGTTCTATCAATAGTAGAAGATAGAATCAAGAAACTAGAAGAAGGTTCAAATGTAGCAAAGGAAAAGCGAGGAGGACGAAAGCCTTGTTCATACAAGGAATTCATGGCTTGTAAACCACCAATATATAATGGGGAGGTTGACCCAATAGTGTGCCAACGATGGCTAAGTGACCTCGAAGGGGTATTCGAGAGAACTCATTGTGACGAAGAAGACTACGTAGCTTATGGTACGGGTCAACTAAGGAGTCAAGCGAAAGATTGGTGGGATAACAAAAAGAAGGAGATTGGAAGTGAAGCGGTTAAGGCTATGACTTGGGAGGAGTTTAAGACGCCGTTTCTTAAACACCATAGTCCCAAGGCGGTCATAAATAAAATCAAGGAAGAATTCATGCAACTCAGACACAAAGGTGAATCCATAGACAAGATCACGGGGATGTTTATGGACAAGATGAAGTTCTGTGATGATTTGATAACAAATGAAGAGCAAAAGATCTATTATTATCATAACATGCTAAGCGCGGAGTATAGGGAGTTCATAACCCCTTCGAAGTACGAGACCCTTACCGAGATTGTCAATGCTGCTCGGGAAAGGGAGATCGAATTGAAGAAGAGTATAGAACGGGGTGAACGAAGGGCACAAGATGTGAACCCAAGCCCTACCAAGAAAGCAAGAACGAATGAATCAGCCAAGAAATCAGGTGCTAAAGGTAGCACATCAGGTTGCAAAATTTGTGGGAAAAATCATAAAGGTGAATGTCGTTACAAGGATAAGCCTTGTCCCATATGCAAGAAAACGGGACATATGGCTATGTCATGCCCGGAAAAAGTGACGGTTTGTTACAACTGTTATCGAACGGGTCACAAGAAGTCGGAATGCCCGGAATTAGTCGGAAAGAAGGATGGGCAAGAATCAAAAGGTGAAGCCCCGAAAGCAAAAGCAAGATCTTTCCAACTAACCGCCGCAGAAGCAAAGGTTGAACCTGACGTGGTCTCAGGTATATTTGCTGTAAATTCAATTCCTGCACATGTGTTATTTGATACGGGTGCGAATAAATCCTTTGTTTCATATGGACTTATTCGACATCCTTCATTTATTTTAACAAAATTACCTGTGCCTTTAGAAGTAGAGATAGGTAATGACAAAAGCTTTATTGTTTGTGATGTATGTGAAAATTGTAAACTGAGCATCGATGATGAAGAATATTTGATAAATCTAATTCCGATGTCGATGGGAGAATTTCAAGTAGTCGTGGGGATGGATTGGCTATCTCAATACCATGCAAAGGTCGTGTGTTTTCGCAAGGAGATAAAACTAACATCTCCTAGCGGAAAACACGTCACCATTTATGGCGAAAAACGAGGCAACCCCATAGTATGTTCAATGTTGAAAGCTCACAAGCTCATGAAGCGAGGATGCAAGGCATTCATAATTTATGCAAATGAGACCGAGAAAGAATCACGAAAGATTGGAGATGTACCGGTAGTACGAGATTACGAAGATGTTTTTCCGGAAGATTTACCGGGGATACCGCCTGAACGGGAAGTAGAGTTCGGGATCGAATTGATTCCGGGCGCGAAACCTGTAGCAAAAGCCCCGTACCGACTTGCACCGTCGGAATTACAAGAGTTGATGTCCCAAATCCAAGATTTGCTTGACAAGGGATTCATAAGGCCGAGTGTGTCTCCTTGGGGCGCACCGGTGTTGTTTGTGAGAAAGAAGGACGGGAGCATGCACATGTGTATTGATTACCGGGAGTTAAACAAACTCACGATAAAGAACCGATACCCGCTCCCGAGAATAGACGACTTATTTGACCAACTACAAGGCGCGAGTTGGTTTTCAAAAATTGACCTTAGGTCGGGATACCACCAACTAAAGGTCAAAGAAGAAGATGTACCGAAGACGGCTTTCCGCACAAGATACGGACATTACGAATTTCTCGTGATGTCATTTGGGCTAACTAATGCGCCCGCGGCTTTCATGGACCTCATGAACCGGGTTTGCAAGCCAATGTTGGATAAGTCGGTTATCGTATTTATCGATGATATCTTGGTGTACTCGAAAAATGAAGCTGAACACGCACACCATTTACAAGAAGTGTTAGAGACACTTAGGCGAGAGAAGTTATATGCAAAATTCTCTAAATGCGCCTTTTGGTTACGAGAGGTTCAATTCTTAGGCCATGTTATAAATGCGGACGGAGTATTGGTGGATCCGTAAAAAATAGAGGCTGTGTCAAAATGGAAACCCCCGAAGAACCCTTCAGAAATTAGAAGCTTTTTGGGGCTTGCAGGGTACTATAGGAGATTCATTCAAGATTTCTCCAAGATTGCGTCGCCGCTAACAAGACTAACCCAAAAGAAAGCAAAGTTTGTCTGGGGAGTCGATCAAGAAAAAGCTTTTCGAACGCTAAAAGAAAGGCTAACTCAAGCTCCGGTACTGACATTGCCGGACGGAGTCGAAGACATGGTGGTTTATTCGGATGCTTCATTATCGGGGCTCGGTTGCGTGTTGATGCAACGAGGCAAGGTAATAGCCTATGCCTCGAGGCAATTGAAGATACACGAGAAGAAATACCCCACTCACGATCTAGAGCTGGCAGCGGTGGTATTTGCATTAAAAATATGGAGGCATTACTTGTACGGGGTAAAATGCACCATATTCACCGACCACAAGAGCTTGAAATACTTCTTCGATCAGAAGGAGTTAAATATGCGACAAAGGCGATGGTTGGAAACGGTGAAAGACTATGATTGTGAGATACATTATCACCCCGGAAAGGCAAATGTGGTAGCGGACGCTCTAAGCAGAAAGGCGGATTATGTCCCGATACGAGTACGATCGATGCAACTCGTGGTAACCTCGGGTATACTTGAACGTATTCGAGAGGCGCAATTAGAAGCGGTAAAAGAGGAGAATTGGAAGAAGGAAAGAATAATTGGTCAGTTGAAAGACTTGACGGATGGGAATCACGGGTTAAAGACTCGATCCGGAAGGGTATGGGTCCCACATACCTGTGGAGTTAAGGCGCTTCTACTTGATGAAGCTCATAAATCCCGTTATTCAATTCATCCGGGTGCGACTAAGATGTACAATGATTTGAAACAAAATTATTGGTGCCCCGGAATGAAGAGAGATGTGGCGAAGTATGTGGAAAAATGCTTAACATGTTTACAAGTCAAGGCGGAACATCAGAAACCCTATGGCAAACTCCAACCGTTGGAAATTCCGGTTTGGAAATGGGAACATATTACAATGGACCTGTTAACCAAACTGCCTAGGACAACTCGTAGTTTTGATGCCATATGGGTAGTGGTGGATAGACTGACAAAAAGTGCTCACTTCATTCCGATTCGTGAGACTTACACGTCAGAAAAGATGTCGGAAGTTTACACCACTGAAATAATAGCCCGTCATGGGGTGCCGGTGTCCATCGTGTCCGATAGGGATACCCGGTTTACTTCGAAATTTTGGCGAGAATTCCAAGAACAAATGGGAACCAAATTGTTCATTAGCACCGCGTACCATCCTCAAACGGATGGGCAAAGTGAAAGAACAATACAAATTTTGGGAGACATGCTACGGGCATGTATAATCGACTTTGGAGGCAGTTGGGATGTTCATCTACCGTTAGTAGAGTTTTCGTATAACAACAGCTACCAATCTAGTATTAAGATGGCACCATACGAAATGCTTTACGGTAGGAAGTGTCGAACTCCGGTATGTTGGGGTGAAGTGGGTCCACGTGAACTCGCCCACCAAGATATAGTACGAGCCACAAATGAAAAGATCGATAAAGTTCGGGCACACTTGAAAGCGGCTCAAGACAGGCAGAAGGCGTACGTTGATAAAAGGAAAAGGCCAATTGAATTCCAAGTTGGTGACAGGGTCATGCTAAAAGTTTCCCCATGGAAAGGTGTTATTAGATTCCGAAAAAGGGGAAAGCTAAGCCCAAGGTTTATTGGACCTTTTAAAATTATCGGAAGAGTTGGCAAGGTAGCTTACCGTCTTGAACTACCGGAGGAGCTGAGTGGAATCCATGGCACGTTCCACGTGTCACAACTAAGAAAGTGCTTAGCGGACGAAACGGACTATATTCATTACGACGATATTGAAGTGGATAATAGTTTGAATTATGTGGTGAGACCGGTGGAGATTCTGGACCGAAAAGTCAAACATCTACGAAATAAACAAATTGATCAAGTCAAAGTCAAATGGGAGCATAGAAAGGGTTCGGACACTACGTGGGAGTCCGAAGAGGAGATGCGACGTCTTCACCCTACTTTATTTGGTACGTACTACGGTTTCGGGGACGAAACCCTTTTTAAGGGGGGTGGACTTGTAACACCCCGAAAATATAAAACCTTAAATTTTATATTAATAAGGTTTTAATAAACTAGGATTTATTAACTAGGAAATCTAACCTAGTTAGTTTATAAATCTAGGAATAACTTATTGATTTAGTTAAAAGCCAATAAATCAATGATTGATCAAAGTGGAAGGGTTTAAGTGTTAAAAGTTGAAACTTTGATTCTAGTAAACAAATAAAACATAAAATAAACCCCACTTTTGATAACCCTGGTCGATCAAGAACATCTGGGCGACACCCACCTTCAAAAGCCTAGAACCTCACTAAATCTACAAATTGAAGGCTCAATCCAAGTCGAAATTGAAATTTAATCATAGATTCGTGATCCTCATTGCGAGAGGATTCTAAGGTATGTAAAATCTGATGAAATCCTTCAACTTGAATTTCTCATGATTTTGTAAAATCTGGAATTTGAGGTTGCATGTGTGTTATGTAGTTAGATTAGGGTTGATATGGTGTCTAGATGTGAAATCTAGCCAACTACATGTGAAATCACTACCAAATTCTGGAAATTTCATGAACACCTTGAAGGTGGATTGTGGGTTTTACAATATGATGATGAACACTAGGATTTGGAATGAATATTTTAGTGTAATTTGATCTTAGAAAATGATTTCAGAAAATGCATGATGTGTAAATGATATATGAAGGTTATATTAATGATTTAGTTAGCTAACTAACAAGCTATAAACTTGAATGTGAGAGATATAAAATTCTGCCTTTAAAGTGTTTGATGAAATGCCTCTATGAAGGCCTAAAACAAAAATTCTGAGCTTAAACTCATAATCATGATGTTTTGGCGAAATATGCGAATCATGATTTAAATAGAGTTCTAAAACGCATTGTGAATGAACTCTATAGGATCGGACGCAGGAGCGTCAAGTGGACAAGCGGGAGGCGAACCACGTTTGAAGGGCAAACTTTGAAGGTATGTAACTTGATTAGTTACGTTATTCCCATTGTTGATAAGCTTCGTAAATCTTACTATTAGATTGACATTGTGTTGAAATTGCATCCGTTGTGGTTAAATGTTTGTTTTGTTAGACCTAGCATAAGCAATGAACCCATTTGGTAGTCGTCATAAGTGGATGGTTCCACAAGATGAGCCGATGGACTACTAGTTGTGAATATTGTAGTTTAAGCATTTTAGACAACGATAATGGTGATGTAATCATATGAGCATTAAACTAGGAGATTGGTAAAATATGCGAGTGTTAACAAGCTACAAATTTTGGGCGTTATGTGCCATAAACTTATTAGTTGAAAGATAGCAAAATTGGGTAAGTACGAATTTATTATTTCGTTGCATCATAAATTAATTAATAGTTTTATGTGTATCTTCGAAAACATGGTGAACAAGATAGTTCAATATAACTCGGAAGGGACCTTTGTCTTAATCAAGTGAGACGGGTCAAAACAATTGTTAGAAACTCGATGTATGTATTACATGGTTGATGATTAACTCTTGGTATCTAAACGGGTCAAATAATCGAGTGAAGCATAATTTATACTCCGGAATATGACGGACTATACTACGATTATTAGTTAATATCTGTCACGTCATTAGAAATATTAGACTTGATGTAATTTACAAGATTTGGGATGAATGAGATAAACCAAATAATCAAGACATTTGATTTCCAGGTTCCACCGTAAATTACGGTAGTACCGTAATTTACGGTGAGGGTCAAACTTGTTTACGGCGCAGGTCTACTGATTTACGGTGACCAAATAAAGTTTCAGGTCTCACCGTAAATTACGGTGATACCGTAATTTACGGTGGACTTTATATGTTTTTCTTTATTAATTGCTTTTCAAAGTTTAAATGTTAGATCTTGTGTTTAAAATGTTATATAATGATGTCAAAACTAATGTTTAACGGTTTTGACCCTAGGTAACTAGATGGACCTTACGGATGATGATTAAGCAACGTCGAAGAACCGAACATGTCTTATGAAGCTTCCGCTATTATATGAATCTTTTGTAGCTCTTGTATATGGGTTGTAAACTCTTGTTAAACAATTTTTGAAACGTTTTAACTTAGTCATTAGTTGACTAAGGTTTTAATTAAATATGATCTTTGTTAAAGAATGACGTGTATTTAAACTATATTTTGCTTAAATTTAAGGGTAAAATTTTAGGGTGTAACAGCACCGCTTATCACCCGCAGACGGATGGGCAATCTGAACGCACCATCCAGACCCTTGAAGACATGATTAGGGCATGCGTAATCGACTTTGGTAACGGCTGGGAAAAGCACCTCCCGCTAGTGGAGTTTTCGTATAACAACAGCTACCACACCAGCATTCAGGCCGCTCCATTTGAGGCATTGTACGGACGCAAATGCCGATCACCTCTCTGTTGGGCAGAAGTTGGTGACAGCCAAATCACTGGCCCAGAACTTGTGATAGATACCACCGAGAGAATTGCTCAGATACGACAGCGAATGGCGGCAGCTCGTGACCGTCAGAAAAGCTATACTGATAAGGGAAGAAAACCACTCGAGCTCCAGGTTGGGGATCGAGTGCTACACAAAGTTTCACCTTGGAAAGGTGTAGTCCGCTTTGGCAAATGAGGCAAACTCAACCCGCGATACGTTGGACCGTTCGAAATCATTGAGAAAATTGGCAAAGTCGCCTACAGGTTGAATCTACCTGAAAAACTCAGCGGAGTTCACAACGTATTCCACGTGTCAAATCTGAAGAAGTGTCTGTCAGATGAGACCCTCATAGTTCCTCTTAAGGAACTCACAATCGACGACCAGCTGCGATTCGTCGAGGAACCAGTAGAGATTACGGATCGAGATGTTAAGATCCTCAAGCATACCAGGATACCTCTCGTTCGAGTTCGTTGGAATGGTCGTCGTGGCCCAGAGTATACCGGGGAACGAGAAAACCAAATGAAACTCAAGTATCCCCAACTGTTTAAGAAAAACGCAACCACTACTGAGGCTGAAGCTACTGCATAATTTCGGGACGAAATTCCAAATCAATGGGGGGATGATGTGACACCCCAGGAAAATCAGGAAAACAACGCAACTTAACTAGCTTCCTCAGTAACCACGCGCTAAATTTCGGGACGAAATTCTCTTAACAGTGGGAGAATGTGACAACCCTCGAATTTACATGTAACCGTACAATTTATTAATAATAATTAATGTGCTTGACGACTGTGTGGAATTACTTAACTGCTTTCTGATATCTGTGTTGTGCTTACACGTATTTGTTAATATACTAATAGTGTACAGAAAGGTCATTAAATAGTCCGTTATGATTTCCTAAATGTTAGAAATTAAAAACGTTACAAAAATATATACATAGGACACGTTACGAATTAATTAAGCAGTTTAACGAAACAGTATCGAACTGAACAACCGGATTTTTACCCGCGACATAAAAATATTGTCATTTACATTGTTTTTCTTTTTCTGGGCCAGTTAGGGTCCCTGAATACCCTAACACCCGTTATAATTTACTACACACCAACTACACTAAATTAATTAAATAAACTAACATAACTACATCCTAATTACCTAGTTAGAATTGAACCAACCCACCCCCCATGTAACCGAACGGTCACCTCTTAGGTGACACACTTTTGCTTATTTTGATTATTATAATTTCAGTGCTCAAAATCTAGAGGACACTATTTCCATTGGATAAACTTGCTTAATGGTTTATAAATATAACCATTTGACACATACTTCCACTTACCACCTAACAAAAAAAAAAAAAATCAAACTCCTCCCTTTCTCTCTAGATATCTCGGCCGAGAGCCAAGGCACACACACAGCCACTTTTGATTTTTCATTCAATGCTTTCTACCTATATACAAGTGTGAGGGATCACGCGACAGGAAGCTCGGTGCACTCGGATTACCAAGGACCTCTCTACGTTGCTATTAACCACCCGTTTTTCGACTAGTTTCTTCCCTAGCCTCGAGCTAGTAGTAAGTGACTCTAAACGCCTTCTTGATCTTGTATAGAGTGGTTAATAAGAGATTTGTCGGATAAAAATCGTGAACACTAAAAATCAAAACTAAAAAGTCTTGCTAGAGTGATGAACTTGTTGGTTAAAGAGTAAATAATGATGAAACATGGTAATACAAGATGAATCTGAAATATATGAGTATTAGTCTGCTGTAAATAACTTATAACCTGTTGTAAATCATTATCAGAATGAATGGTAATCATATGTGTGCGTTTTAGTAGCCTTTAGACTGATAACAGCTTGCTGATGTGTATTTTCAGCCGCCTTTAACAGGCTGTAAACAGGCCATAAACTCAACAAAAAATCGATATTTTGAATCTAAAATATGTTATTATGAAATACGGTTCTAATGGCACCGGAATCGTAATTTTTGAACTTCGTTTACTATTTTTAAGGTGTCGATTTGTAACAACAACTTAAGCTGAATTTTGACAGCAATAAATGGGTGTCATACTTTCAGTCATAACCTGAGTTTTGTGATGAATCGGACCATGAAATTTGTACAGTAGATGACAAACGATGCATTTGTAATTACCCCACTAGAATTTCGTAAATCGGACACTCGATGAATTTTTAATAAATTGTTCCGTGGACTGTGGTCAGAAATACATAAATCTGAGTTCAGTCCGGAATATGAATTTTTATAAAATATTGGTAATGAACCGGACCCCGATATTTTTACAAAATATAATATGGAACGTTTAAGACATCTTGTAAAAATTTGGGAATTTTTGGAATAATTTAACTATTTTATTAAAATGTCCGAAAACAGCCGGTTTTGAATATAAATGCTGAAATGACATAAGTTGTGAATTGCGAGTCTAAATGTCGAGTATACCATCTATGAATGATATAACATGTTATATGTGTTATGTGAAATATCGTATGTTTGTTTATGAGTGGGGAATGGATGGGAAGTATATATGGGCATAAATCGTTAAAGTGTGTACCTGTTATGTGGTAGAAGTAATGTGCAAATAAACTGTACGTAGGATACGTGTTATGCATGAGAAACTGATTGTTATCCGTACCTTATTAGGACGCAATTGACCGACCTTGACTGTTAGCTATATTTGAGAATCTAACCGAGCAAACCGAGGTGAGTTCACACTTTTCTACAAAGCATGGTAAATTCCCGGTGGGAATGGGAATGGGTACACGAATAGGGATTCCTCGTCCTTTGAGACGTGTTCAGGAATGTAAATTCCTCGTCCTGTTGGGACGTGTTAGACTTACTGGACTAGAACTCTATCAGCGAAGTCCCTCCCTTTTTGTATCGACTTAATCGCCGAGGCTATGGCGAGCGGGTCATTAGTTAATAGCGCTATTAGGTTTAACAAACCTCACACCGTGCCAGTCGGACGGGCGTGTACTAATGGACTATGGCACGTCGGTGGTGATAGAACACCGACGCTCAGGCACAATTGATTTTTGTTAGTAGTCGATATGATAAACGAGTCTGGTAGTTTAAAATACTGGGGCAGCTCCCCACGGCCAAAGTGCCGGGCTGGATAGCCAGGGAAGGTGGACATGGGATGGTTAACTAATAAACGTTTTCGAACAATGGGGTAACCCCCACGGCTGGATAGCCGAATGAGATTAAACTATGTTTTTGGAAACAACTCTAAAATGGACAACCAACCGTGAACTCACTAAACTTTGTTGTTGACTCGTTATTACATGGTTTGCAGGTCATTAGATGCTATGGAGCTTGCATATGGAGGTGGTCGTTGTGGGATGCGAACTGATATGTCCCGTACTTAATGAATAAACTTTATGAACTTATTAAACCTACGTTTTGGACTTTAAACTTATGAACTATGGACTTATGTTATGAACTTATGTTTTATGCTTCCGCTGTTAACCAAAAATCGGTTTACTTCCTTTTGGTCACCAATCGTATTGTGTTTGGTTTTATTTACTTAATTATGTTGTTCAATATGATTGGTGGCTCGATCCTGGTCACGTCACGCCTCCAAGCGGTGATACTCCGCATGGTGGATTTTGGGGGTGTGACAGCGGACACTTGTTATAGCTAACAGTCGGTTTCTTACCACTATCCTTCTTCTTTGGCTTCTCATCTTGAAAAGCTTCCATACCTGCAACAGTCAGATAAATTCTATCAATCAGATAATTAGAATTAGAATAACTCTGTAATAATCGTCTGATCCTCTCATTCTCAATTTTTTCAGTCTCCAACTCTTGCTTCCACTTTGCACTTTCTTCGATGTAAAAGTTAATAGCTTTCTGCTTCGTCATCAATGTTGCATTCATCATTGTCAAAGCATTTTCTCTTTCAGAGTTTATCTTTTGAAGACCAGTTACTGTTCTGTTCAAAACATCATATGATTCTTTCACGTAATTAAGATTGAACAGTAATTATTCCTTCATCTTCTCAAACTCTGCCAGCTTCTCATCTTTAGCTGCACATTCCTTGCAAAATTCCAAACACTTCAAGCAAGGCTTGACAACCGCCACAATCTTTTCTATTTCTATGATCTTTTCAACTTCAACAATTTTCTCAACTTCATGTATCTTTTCTGGTTCAGCAATCTCCTCAGCAACACTTTTTACTTCTTCATTCTGAACAGCTTCCTTTGTTTGACCACCACTTTCAGACTTCTGTTTCATTTGTTCTTTTGCAGCTTGTTTCTCTTTCAGTTTTTCCAAGCGATCTGCAAAATAAAAATAAAAACTTTCAGGAGATAGATGGGTTTTAGCAACATTAATATGTCATTCTTCTTCATCATCACTGCTGTCTTCAGTTGGTGATTGATCAAACTCGATTGACTTTTCAGCATTATCATCCGAAGAACCAGAATCAACTGGTGTTTGATCAAAAACAACTTCCTTTTCTGAACTTTCATCACTTTGTGAACTTTCATCTGAACTCTGTGAGCTTTCTTCAGATGCAACAGACTTTTCCTCCACATTCTTCACAGTTTCACCAATAGACTTCATCCATGTGGTAAACATATCTGGTTCTTTCACAATCTTGGCATGCTTTACTTTCTGGCGATATGTATTTGTTCCAATTAAAATCCACCAAACATGCTCTTTTTGAACCCTCGATCACTTTTCTACCATGAGCCACCTGTGGTTCTTGCTGTTGTTGCTGACCAACTTGCTGATATATGGCTTTCCGGTAATAGTCATCTTTTCCGAACGGATTCTTTACATCACTAGCTTCTCTGTTCTTACATTCCCTCTTGAAATGACCTTTCTCCCTGCATCAAAAACAAGTAACTTTAGATTTATCAAAACCTAAAGTAGAAACATGTGCATCAAGAAAGTCATTTCTTCCAGTAATCAGCTTGAATTTTTCAGCTCTTCTTAGAACGCTAGCTAGACACCATTTGATATCCATAAGTTCCATTTCTTCAGCGTCTATCTGATCGTAATCCTCCTTTGTGAGCATAGGATTCCCGATCCTTCCAGCCACTAAACCTTCATAAGATAGCAACACGGAACCAAGTAAAGCCATGTGATCTTTTGCATCCTCTTCAGAAAAACTTTGACCATCTGGAAGATTCAAGGCAATGTTACATTGTATCACATAACCACTTCCACTTTTCGTACTTTGAGAACTGAAGCTTGAAGTTGGGCTCTTTGGATTAACGCTCGGGTATGAAGAGAAACCACTGCTGTTTTTAGAACTTTGGTCAACCTTTTCTGAAGAATCTCCAGCACTAAATACAGTTTGGATTTTCGGACTTCTTTCAACTTCTGGAACACTGCCTTTGTAATACATTTTTACATCCTATTGACCACTGGGACTGTTCATCCTTGCGATCTTCTGCTGTTCCAAATCTTGACCCTCAATCTTCTCGATAAACTGAGAAATCATTAACCCATCATAAACCCCAGTGTTCTTCAAAATCATCAAGTATGTGCCCCCATTCCTTTTGTGGTAAAGCGTCAGCTAACTTGTCTACCCACTCTTCACGATCTTTTTTTATATTAAGCATCGACATGGATCGCACCAAGTGGCAATAACGTTCAATTAGCTTCTTTGTATCTTCACCTGGTAGACTGCTGAATAGATCAAACTCTTTCTTGAGCAACGCCTTCTTGCTTTAAATCATATTTTCACTACCCTCAAACTTGACTCGAAGAGCATCCCATATTGATTTTGATGTCTTGTCATGTTGAAGCAGTATAAAGATGTCTTCTTTGATTGCTTGCTGAAGCAGACTGATCATCAGTTTTTCAGCTCTATACATATCACGTTCTTGATCACTAAACTCAGATATTGCTTTCTCAACTTGCAAATCAGTATGTGGTAATACATATTTCTTCAGAATGCACTCCCAAGATCTGAGATGGTTAGCTTGAACCCAGTTTTCGAATCTGTCTTTCCATCCGTAGTACTCTTCTATGCTCATCAGTTTCAGGGGCTTTTGTAATGTTCCGGTCTCATTTTCTAAGTTCATATTATGAGCAATGGAAGCCGGAGTAGTCGGAGTAGCAAACGCGTTGTAGAAATCGTCACCCATGATTTTGATATCGAAAAATTTCTCAAACAAGCTTTCAAATGAACCGGTTCACCTCGTAAAGCACCTGTAACACCTGACAACAAACAAACAAAACACAATCAGTTTAAAGAATTATCAATAAACAGAATAAGACTGGTACTCTAACTGGTGAATATTCTGTGCGGACTGAAGGTTGACACACTGTGTGACCTGGATCAAATTCAAACGACCTTTTCCAATGACCTTGCTAAACCACACGACCTTGACCCTTTCAAATGACTTTGCAAACAAACATGTGATCTGATTTGAATGCCGAAAAAATAATTGATTCAACTGGGCCGAAATCAACTTTGTGTATTTCACTAATCCAAGTCACATGGGCCGAGAATATATTACTTGGGCTGACTTCTAATATGGATCAGACTAAAAACACACTTGAAAGGATCGACAACTTTATGAATATAAAATCTGATTGGGTCTCAACTATGAATCACATGGGTCGGAACAACTATTGCCGACAACTCTGATGTTTAAACACTTGGACCGAGATGTAAGTGACCGACCACCTTTAGACAAAATGATATTACCGAGACTTTGAGCTTATCAGTAATCACATGCAAACTGACACTCCTTTTTCAAACGGCTAACAAGTCTTTCATTTCACATGCAAATGTATAGAAAAATGTAAACAGTTACCGACAATATGAATCTTGGGCTGATTAATTTGATATTACTCAAAATTTGATTGGGCCTCACTTCTTGTTCACATGCAAAACTGACCAACTCACATGCAACTTTGACCAAAATAATTGACACTCTTTAAACTCTATTGGGCCGCAAGTCTTGATCTATACACATGGGCTGACAATAAATGATCAGATTAAACAAGTATCATGTGAACTACTGACCAACTTTCAAACGGAAATCGTATTTCAAACGGTATTCTCAAACGGAATACATTCCTCAAACGTAATAGACTCAATGTTTCAAACGGACAACATGTTTCAAACGGTCAGTTCAAACGAATCACATATTTCAAACGTAATACCATGCATTTTCAAACGTGACACCCAATTTCAAACGGAATATTCACTGATTTCAAACGAAGGGACAAATTTCAAACGGAATACTAGGCTTCGTTCAAACGGAATCCAGTTTTCAGTCCCTTTTTACCACTTTTACTTTGAGTTTAGATCTGATATTCTCAAGGGTTTGTTAAAATACAATTACGCACACATTGTGAAAGTTTTAGCCGATTTTAACCGTGAAAACTTATTCAGTTTTGAAAAGAAGGTGTAGTAGTTAGAAAAAAAAACAGCTGAATTGGTATGAACTCTTCCTCCTGAGCTCTGATACCACTTGTAGGATCGAATCGCGACATGAATGAGTCGTTTGGAAGAGCTCTTGTTTATACGAATGGCGGAAACAGAGGTATAGATGTCAAAACAGCTTGATTTACACTTTAAACCTCTTGTAAATTGAATTAACAGTGTTTACAATCAGAAGAAATACCGGCAGCACTTCGGTACAAGTTCCTGATTCCGTTACAAATGACAACACAACAATCCTATTTATACTACATGAGATTCCGTTTGAAACACATATGACAAGTTCAAACGGACCCAACCTAAATTCCATTCAAACGGAACTCCATTTTACCTTTCAAACGAAATCAAAGATTTGTCTTTTGTGAGCATTCAATTTTGTGAAAACTTGCAATGATGATGTCATCATCAAAGATGATGACATAATACATGATCAGATCCGCAATGTGACCAAGACTCGATATAAGACGAAGACAACAGATGTATGCACCAACACCTTCACACACTCTCATCGTATAAATAGCCATGTCACATCACCATTTTCAGTGATGTGACAGCTCTGCTCGACCAGACCCTCTATCTTCTCATTTCTTCATTCTCTTGCTGTACGTTTCAAGCTAGATCTTTGTACTTCTCGCTCTACGCATCATTCTCTGCGTGATTATCAATTGAAATCACACTTTTCACCGTGAAATTCCTCACATATGAGATCTTAAGGATGATGTCATCATAGTGGTTTGTACAAGCTATCATGTGAGGTTATTCTTGGTCAGATCTAGCTAAGATCTAAGGTATTTCATGCTTTTTCACACTAAATCCAAGCTAAATCTAGACTTTTTCCTATAAAACTTGAATATCATCATCCCTCTTCCTCAAAACTTTTACTTTATTCGAAGGGAACCGGGTCTACACTAACTGTAGATCTGATGAATAGTCTAGAGTTGGTGTTGATCTAAGTCCTTACCGGAAAAGACGAGCAAAGCACGAATTCCGACATAAACCCGTCAGAGACATACGACTGATCGGACAGGGGTCGTTCCCACCGATCAGAACGGTTGTAAACTAATAGGTTTACCGTTGTCTCAATACGTTTCGTACCGTCACCGTTGAAATAGAAACTTAGAATTTTTACAAAATTGGTAAACAAGAACAAGGGTCGCCCGATCGAGCGGCAACCTGATGTGTCAGGCTAATACTTAAAAGAGCTCCCTTTGATCCAATAACAGTTGCGACTGTTAAGCAATCACTGTGAGTATACTCGATCCCCTTTTACTTTAAACTTTTGGGGTGTAACATGTATTCTATTAAACTACATACTTTTGGCAATCTAAACTCTATCCTATGTGTTTGTGAAAACTTGTGCATTCTAGTATTCTATTTGTGCTATGTGACGTTTAATCCAGGGTGTTTAGTTTCTCCTTAACAATAGTAGCGCTATAGGGGGTGCACCTCTCCCATTATTCTCAGGGGGTATTTTTAGGAGGATTCTAGTTTACCTTGAGTGTTGGGTAAACACTAAAGCATCGGGATACTTGGGCTATCACTGCATGGACTGCGACACTAGCACGGCTGGAACTATTTTTATTGCTTACATTGTGGATATGAGTTGTTTTTAACCTATTATTCTATTATCAAACTTGTATACTTGCCAATACTTTTGTATTGATATTTTAATACATGTTGCAGGCTAATAGGCTGCTTTGGAAAGTATGGAAATCAAGCTAGGAGATGCTTAGAAATGTCGCCTAGTTAATTTAGACATTTTGGAATATTTGAAACAATGTTGTTATGTTTGATGCTTGACATTTGTGATGGTTGTTTTAGACAATTACTATGAAATTTATTAATGTCTATCGAAATATTTAGTGGTATGGAATTCTCATGAGCAATCTGAACGCTTAGTGCTCGCACCCCGATGTTTCCGCCATCGGTTGGGGTGTGACAAGATGAAGTCAAAACCCTTCATTATTTTGGATTTTTATTGCCTCATCAAATATTCCCTGACTTGTCCTTTGAATTGTAATTCAAAGTTCATGGAATCTGTGTCATCCTCATCCCTGCAAAGTGGAAGCTCAAGGAGATCCTGTAGATCTTCAACATCCAGGCCAAGTGCTTGTTCCCTTGATATATGCTTCACTACACCATTGGATCTAAGCAAAGTCAATACGTGGGTCTTTTGATCAGACTTCCACTTTAGTATTTTTGAATCCTTTGGGTTTCTTGGGAGAGTTTTTATTGCTGATGAGTTTGGAGATTCTGGCCTGGTAATGACAACTTGGGCAGTGTCTTGAGATTGAGTAGAACCTTGTTTCTCTGCCATAAGTGTCTGAAGAACCATCTTCATGAGATACTCTTCTGAAATTAGTCTTCTTTTGATATTGGTGCTCTATCCATCTGCTTTTGTTTCCTTCTTTGATAAAGGATTGCAGCAGGTGGAACAATGGGTTTCCTGATGGGTAACTTTTGTGGCTTGACTGGAACCACTGCTTTAGGATAGTTAGGCTTTTGAGGAGCAGTGGGATCTCTCTTTCTTAACTCTTCCAACCTTTTATAGGTGGCCAACACTATTTCCTCTGTCCATCTTGTGACCTGATTCCTTGAACCATAATCTGCAGCAATCAATTCCTCTTTCATTCTTTTCAGTCTCAAGGTTCTTTCTGGTACATTCTTCTTGTACTTGGCCCATAATGGAGGAGTCTGCTTCACTTTGGTTTTGAGCATTTCTTGAATTCTGGCTATCTCCTCTTTTAACTCATTGATGGACCATTCCTTGAACTGATGCTTATCTGCTTTGTACTTCTTGTATGTCATAATGTACTCAATGTAGTCTTGCCTCATGCTTTCATCATCTCTTTCAGACAATTTTGGCACAGATCTTTTGAAAATTGTTCTAGAGTTTTGACCTTGGTGAGCAAGTACTGCAGATTTCTCTGAATCTCTTTGTCAGACTTTCCCTCTATATCTCTTTTAGATATATCATCTGCTTGTTGAGCTTTTATCTTGAGATAGTCCTCTATGTTTCTTAGGAAAGGATAACCTTGAATGGAAGGAAGTTTTCTTTTTCCAGGGTCATCTTCAGAGTAGAATTATGTTATTTCCTCTCTGACTGCTAGTAGATCCAATGGGTATTGAAATCCCACAGGAACAATAGCAGTGATTGGTTTTTGAACTTGAGCTGATGATAATGGAACAGGGTTTGGAATAAGGACAAGGGACAGTGGTTGTGTAGATGTTGGAGTTGGGGAAGTGTCATCATCCAGCACAATGTTGGTTACCCTTCTCCTTTTGAGCTTAGGAGAGGTTGGTGGTGTGTTTGTGGATTGAGTAGTGGTGATTGAGGTGGTAGGTATCTGACTAGCAGTTGTTGAAACAACTGGTGTTTCAACCACTGTTTCCACTACAACAGTTGATGTGTCAAATGTTGTCTTCTGCTTTTTGGCAGGAGGTGTTTGAGGTGGTAAGGTTGTTTTTGGTGTGGTAGTGATTTGAGTGTGGATGGTAGTAGTGGTGGCAGTTGTTGGGTTAACATCTATTGAAACAACTGAAGTATCAACAACTGTTGATAAAACAGGCGTCTTAACATCTGTTGGTTTGAAAGATTGATGAGAGGAGCTTTTGGGAGGTTGAGGAGTATGTTTTGTGGATTTGGGAGGTGTGGTTTTGGGTTACCTTACCTTTCTAGTAGGCCTTCTTTTTGGCTTAGGATTTTCTTGCTCATCCTTGGGCTCAGAAGTACCCTGTTCTTCCATCTCCATTAAAACTTTCTTCTCTTGCTCAAACCTTTTTGCCCCTTTTATCTCCAAAGTCTCTTTTATGCCTGCTTTTGCTGCAGCAAGGGCATTTTAAGACTCATTAACCTTTTTGGAGCCATCTGGCTTAGGGATTTCAACAACCAGTTTTGACAAAGGATCTGGTTTGATATATAAGCCATCTTCATATCCCTTCTTCTTTTTCTCCCCCTTTTTGGCATCATCAGGTGGATTATCAACAAAGATGATAGAAGGAGGAGCAATGCCAGTGGTTTGCAACAGATGGGCCTTAATTGCCTTGATGTCTGCTTGTGTATCCATAAACCTAGCTTCCATCATATTTCTGATCTTTTGAACTTGAACTTCATGTTGCTGATCAGCATATTGTTTTTGTTGAAGAAGCATAGGCTGAAATAAATTCCAGAGCTCAGCAGGAGATGTAGCAGCTGTTGCAAATGAAGCAGATGTTGCAACAGTTGGTGTAGCTTTTTGAGCTTGTAACAACTGTTGCAGCATGTTTTTGATATCTGCAACAAATGTTTCAATTTTATCAACCCTCTCTGTCAATTCTCTGTATTTTAAACCATCACCCAAGTTAATGGGATCATCTGATTTCCCACCAGTGGTGGTTGTATCACTTGTTGACTTAGGGAAAGTTTCCCAAAAATCATCCACTGATGCCCCTTTGTCTTGGTACTGGGGACATCTTTCTTCAGCAGAGGTTACCAATCTAAGCCCACCAGTGAATAGAGAATATACACCAGTGGGTAGGATGGTTCCTAAAGAAGAAATTGCCTTCAAGGGAGTCTGACTTATGAAACTACTGTCCAAGTGTAAACCAGTGGGTTCAACACTTGTAGTAGCTGCTCCACTTGAACTACTGACAGGAATTACTTGTAATTCCTGCAGTGTAGCCTCCTCATGTCACACCCCAACCGATGGCGGAAACATCGGGGCATGGCACTGAGCGAAACAGATTGTCCAGAAGTTTCCATAACAATTATCATTACTATTCAATTAAGTAACATGTCCCATACCATGTCTCAAACAGTAAACAAATTATTACAGATAAAACTAGGCAAATAACTCTGTTCCGACAACTCAGATTTAAATAGAGAAATTGTTTATCTGCTTCTAGAGACCCTTGATTCATTTACTACAGACAACTATTTGTTGGGCTCTAAAGCTTTATTCTAGCTTCAACTTCCTACCAGGTGTGCATCCTAAGCACCTGTCACATACGTTAAAATAAAGTCAATACATAAAATGTAAAGGTGAGCATACAAGTTTGATAATAGCATATAGAGTTCGAATTCGTTTACGCATAACCAGCACGTACACATAGTGAAATGAAGCACGTTAGTTATCGACATAGATCCATCGATACCAATGACTACGAGTTGACTGCCCGGGGCAGTTCGCAATACATGGTTACCACCGTAATCCATGCAAGTAATTGTCCTTAACAACCCCCGTGTGAACGGGTGCTGAGTCCAAACTATAGTACTATCGTTGCTAAGGCAGGTAGACAACATTCCATGTGTAAACATAACAAACAAGCATTCATAAGCCACGTATAACATGCATTAACGGTTAGCGTTCAAATAGTATTGAGTAGTGTGGTTGATGTGATTTGAATAGTTGTAACGTATGTAACACCCAAAAGTGCTTAAAGCAAAAAGGGATCGAGTATACTCACAGCGGTTGATGGATTGAAGGGAGCACTTAGTGAGTAAAGTTAGCCTGAATGGATTGATAGCATAACGATGAGTGACGCGTAAAACGATTTCAAATGTGAATTGGTCGGATAGTAGTTTGGTCGGATGGTAATCCGATCGAACGGCTAATCATGCGGATAACAATCCGTTCGGATGGTCATCCGGTCGGACGGTAGTTCGGTCGAATGACTATTCGAGTGGATTGTTTCTTCCTATGAGATGAAAGTGTTTGTGTATAATGGCTTGTCTTTTGAAGTTTTCCTTGTAGCATTTTGAAAACATTGAAGTATCTCTATCCTTCAATTCGGTCGATCGGACGGTCATTCGTGCGGACAACAATCCGTTCAGATTGTCATTCAGTCGGATGGTAGTCCGGTCGGACGGCGACCTTAGTGATGAGATTACTTAGTGGAAACAATTCATAGCAGAAGTGTCACTCGGTCGGATGTCCGTTCGACCGGGTGGCAACCCTGTTAATGAACATGTTGAAAATTGTTTAAGTCTTTAAAGTCCTAGTATCTCATGATCCGAAGAGTAATCCGGTCGGATGGTAGTTCTATCGGATAGCAATCCGTTCAATACACAGACTTCAGATGAAGTTGACTAAGTGTGGGACCCAAGGTGTGATCCGTTCGGATGGCAATCCGTTCGGATAGTCTATCCGGTCGGACAGTAATTCGTTCGGACAACAATCCGTTCGTCTTACACTTGGTCGTTTTGTTTGTTTGTTGTTTTATCGAGACATTTTGATAACGCTTTAACCAACAGAACCCCATCTTGACCCAAGTGACCAAACCAACCAGGAATCACCCTAGTTCAGTCAGTTAACCGGTTCAAGATGGTTGTTCTTGTTTAACCCGAAATCGGTGGTCTCGTGAGTAGAATCCAGATCTCGGACTAGTACAACACTAAGAATCAGTAGGAGACTAGAACAAGGTCCGATTCTACCGATTTTGAGTGCATTGAGTGTAAAAGAGTTGAAAGAAAGTTAGAAACCATATTTCAATCCTTTTTCACTGTGTTTATGTTTAGATCTAGTGTAGATCTTTGTTTATTTGTGTGGAAATCGGTTAGATCCGAGTTGTTCTCGGTGGATTGAAGCCAAGACATGAAGTTCTTCAAGAACTCATGATGACATCATCCTAGAACACCTTAAATCTGGTGATTTCACGGTTAAAAGTTAAGATTCAAACGATAGAAAGGTGTAGGAGTGCGTGTAGATTAAGAAAGTACAAGGTTTAGGACGAGATCTTACCTGGATTGAGAGAAATCAAAGAAAAGGTGGAGAGCACGAGCTGTTCGGACAGAAGATTTCCAAAAGTAGAAATGATGACAATGACAGGGGTATTTATAGGATTCCAAAAGAGGAAAAGGCTGTCCGGTCGGATAGCACACCTCCCAGATGACTGTCCGGTCGGATGACATCTCGGTCGGATGGCACCTGACACCCATGACCAAGTGGCTATCCGGTCGGATGGCTATCCGGCCGGATGGCACTTGGGTTGTGTGTTTGACGTGATGATTTTTGCTGATTCGATTTCGATTGCGATCGATACGAGAGAGTTTCCTATTCAAATTAATTTTAATCCCAACCACTCATATCTTGCACTATCCCTTCTCCACTAATTATCATAGTTCGATTGTGATTTGAGTTCGATGTCGATTGTGTTCGATTGCATTTCGAGTTTCGATTGATTCCCATAACATACAAAATTAAACATGCACAAGTAACACATAAGGCATACACACACGTATAACAATAATTAAAATACGTAGTTCGAGTTGATATTTCAATGTCGATGTCGATTTGATTAACTTACTTGGATTATCGTTTCGTTAACTTTTTCACATTGTTACCTCCTATAGTTCACAGTCGTAAGTCGATTAGGTGGTGATTGTAATACGTCGATTGTTGTAATTATTAACACTTACTCCACATAATACAACTAGATTAAACACATAAAAAGAAATTCTCTACAAGTCAAGTTGCGCGAAATCGGTCGTTGACTTTGACCTTGACTTTGACTTTGACTTCTCGAAAACACGGGGTGTTACACCTCAAGTATTGGTGGGTTAGCAGAGATAGATACACCAGACTCGGTCACTTATAGTGGCATATTCTCATTTATAGGTGATTGAGAAGAACTGATTTGTGTCTGAGCCAAATCAACTGCATCCAATAGAGGTAGTATGGTTGGTGGAATTTGTGCAGTGAGGATAGGAGTGGAAAGGGAATTTACCACGGGAGGTGGGCTGTGGATGATGGAATCAAGTGATGGAATAAGTACAGGTTCTGGCGAAGCCAGAGTTGGTACCATTCTTGCATATTCGAAGAACGTAGTCGTATATTCACGACAATTCACATCTATCATTTTATGATTTAGGAACTTGTTAGCTATTCGTTCCTTTTCATAAGGAGGACAAAATTTCCTTTCTGTCATTTCCTTGAATTTTTTCCCAGTTCATAGCATAAGCCATGTCCCTTCCTTTTGCCTGAAGAATTGTATTCCACCATTCTAAGGCTTCTTCATTGAAGAGATTAGATGCATACATCACCTTATCTTCTTCGGCACATTTGCTGATTGTAAGAACAGCTTCCGTCTTTTCCAACCATCGCAGAGCAGCTGTGGCTCCTTCACTGCCGGCGAACTCAGTTGGTTTACAGGCTAAAAATTCTTTGTAGGTACACCCTAGAGTCATCGCCTTCTTTTTCTTGGGAAATGGGGTTTTGATAATATCATCATTACCTCCATTGACACTATGGCTAAAACCATCGTCACGAGTATGCTTGCTACTCACAACTTTGGTAGGTTCTACGGTATTTTTAACAGCTTTAATTATTGAAGGTAAAGCATTAGCTATTCCTTGGGCTATTAAATTTTCTATAGCATTTTTATCCAAAGGATTTTCATTATTAGCATGAACTTCTGGATTATGTGGTACTTCATTCGACATCTGAATTGTAAACATTTTCACATATTAACATCACAGAAAACAAACAATACTTCCAGGATATTATCTGTGTATATTAACATATATATATATATTCATATAGAACACATATGTTAATTTGTATCAGTTTCCTAACTTTATTGTTTAAGTTTAGGTATTAAAAAGAACACCTAATTAGCTTAAACAAGTGGCTCTTTGAGTTTTGGCTCTGATACCACCTTCTGTCACGACCCCCGACCCACCCTGGACGGAATCGGGTGCCGTGAACAGTCCAGCGGTACCGGTGATTATTTTAAAAACGTTGCAGCGGAAATTTCATCAGGACCGTGAGTTAGGAAAAATATCAGAGTTTAGAAACACCGGATTTTATTTATTAAATAGATGGGATAAACCCATGTTTTATAAAGGTAGCTTTAATAAGATAAATTTGTTTACATAAAACAATATTTCTTAATTTGATTTAATTAATAAAATAAGCCACTTCTTGAAGCCTTTCAGTGTCGTATCCAGCTCTTATTTCAATCTATTGTAATTACCTGAAAAATATTTGGAAAAGGTTTTGTCAGCGAAAATACTGAGTGAATTCATTCCATTTTTATAAAATATATTGTTATACCTTACAGTATTAAGGTTTTATATCTATTTATATTTACTCAATTCAATCAGTATTTGTCACATGGTGACAGTTCCTGATGTAACAGTAATCATATTAATTATTGGCTCACTTTAGTCAAATAGTGAATTTATCAAATAATTCTATTTTACTATTATTCAATTTATCTGTCACTAGGCGATTCCTGTGACTATAATCATATCAATATTGATTATTCTTTCAATTAATGATTCTGGTCATATCACTGTTGATCATTCTTTCAACTAGTGATTCTATAACACTGTTGATCATTCTCTCAACTAGTGCTTTCGGTCATGTCACTGTTGATCATTCTTTCAACTAGTAACTCAGATTATATTACTGTTGATCATTCTCTCAACTAGTAATTTCTATTCATAACACTGTTTGATCATTCTCTCAACTAGTGTCTTTGGACATAATTGTGTCCCGTGACATTTCTTTGTCAAATATATTACTTTTGGCATAAAACCATTTAATCCAGAAAATGACATATATCAATTTATATCAAATTACCATAACTTATCAAATATATTAATTAAATAATTGTAATATCATTATTTAATATTTTAACGTGACTACAACTAAAATATAATCTTAGTAAAATGCATAATTTCCACTGTTTTTGTAATCATGAATATATTAACTAACTTTCTGGCAATTAATAATGAGAATCAAATAATATATAAAATATTTTATACTAGTAGTTAATATAAAAACTTAATTACTGTAAGTATAACTGGTAATCATTTAGGATTCTGTAAAATCTTTGTAAATATAATTGTTTCACAAAAAGGTGATAAAACGGTGAGAAAATATAATGGACTCACAAACTGTGAGAAAAGAAGAATGAACTCACATTGCAGATTTCTACGGGCAAAGCTTAGTCTACAGATAATCCTTGATATATTGCAGATTCAATTTGAGCAGAGCCTAGCCTATTGATTAACCTTTTAACCTAATGCATATGAACTAGGTAAGTAACTTAATATAGCATTTTACGATAACTCACGAGATCATATTCTCACAACAAATGACAAAGTGCAATACTTCATCCATCGAATTAACGATGATCCGTCGAATTAACGACAATCCGTCAAATTAATGACGAACGATAAAGTATAACCCTAATGTGGGCGGCACTTAAACATCCATTGGATATATTGATCGATCGGACAATGAATCGTAATAGCGATTGAGTTAATACCCTGTTCTGCAGCACCCCGCTATACTTAATTGAAGATTCGTGTGTTTTAATTGAAGTAAACAGAAGATAACTCGAAGAATTGGACGAATTCTTTCGTCGTTTGAACACCAGAAATCAAGTGCCACAGCCTGCTATTTATACACGAAATCTGCCTAGCTTACGGACCGTAAGCTTCCTGATGTTGCGGTCCGTATGACACCTTACGGACCGTAAGCTTGGTAATGTTGCGGTCCGTATGGTACACCAATGCACTATAGGGTTGCCACGCGTGGGAGTAGGCCTGCTGAGTCGATGAATTTCATTAATTTCAACTTGGAGAGCACGTTATGTAGATAATCGTCAAGTAGGGAATGCCCCCCCCCCCCCCTGAGTTTTAGGGGCCCTAATCCTGATTCTGAAAATTATGAAAATCTTAGGGTTTGCACGGAATCACTTGGGTGTCTCAATTAGGGTTTCCTATTGGTTAAATTAATTTAATAATTATGACTTTTGATGAGAGTCGTTACATTCTCCCCACCTTAATAAAAATCTCGTCCTCGAGATTTGCTGGAATAAGTAGGAATATATTTTCTTCATCTCAGGTTCCAGCTCCCAAGTGTATTTGGGTTATGATATTTCTTTTAGACTTATGTCATATTCTAATTAATAAAAACAATATTAAGGTAAATGACATAGAATCGAATTTTGTGAATATAAGTTGTACAAATAGGTAGGATTTCAAAGGTTCAACTGAATAAGTTCAAGGAATCAATGTCAAACGAATGAGATGAAATGATACAATTTCCAATGTGACTATTTTCAAGTCAAAAGATATATGATCAAATAGATATTTAGAATGAATGTAAAGAATTTTTAGAATCAAATAAAAATTCTTTTGTCAAAAGAAAACTTACTTTGATTGGCAACTGAAGAAGACTCAGAATTAACAAGTTCAAAATGAAATAGAAGCACGAAAATATTTTGTCAACTATCGAATCATAACAAGAGAAAAATCAGTGTGTTGACATTATTGAATTTGCAAGGATACACTGGAATACAATAGAGTTTAGTGTATCATTGTCTTAATACATAATTGCATCAAGACTACGTTCAAATGATGAGTCAAACGAAATACATACGTGATTTTGAAAGATTCGTATGCTTATGATTAGCTCAAGCTACAAGTTTATAACGACGCCACAAGGTGTCGTAAGGATTGAAATAATTCAATAATTATGGTGACTGAACAATTTCACCGTGTAATCAACTGAAAGCTCTAATGAAGTAAATTTTGGATATTCAGTTCGAATAGGATTTTCAAATGAAAAGAACAAATGAATAGTATAAAATTTTCGATAAATGATGAAAGAAACATTAAGAGGTACACCGGAATATGATATGAATTTGTGTACACTTATCTTAACACATAATTGTATTAAGACTATTTAAGATGATGAACCAACAGAAATTAAAATTCGTTCATCAGGAATGAAAATGAGATTATCTCAAGATTCAAATTTAAAGAAAATGCCACCACAAGGTGTCATAGGAATTGAAAATAGTAGTGGTGAATGAAACGAGTTTCACCATGCTTTAAATCAAATGAAGTAAATCCAAATGTTTCAAATAAATCGAGTAAGATTGAAATCGAAATACTTGAATAATGTTTTTCGATCAAAGATGATAAAACAATAAGGATTACGAAATGCTCGATTGTTGATATAAAAATCATTAAGAGATACACTGAATATATGAAATGAATTTGTGTATCATTATCTTAGCACATGATTGTGTTAAGATTGATTTTATAGAATAAACCAGCAAAACGGATTCAATAGAAATGAATAATTAAACCCGTATGCAACGAGATTAGCACAAGCTTCAAATTTTATGAAAACGTCACCACAAGGTGAACGTGACCAAATAAATGATTCAGTAAAAGTGAAGACCAAACAATTCTGTTATGGTTTTGGAATAGATGAAATTCTTGACAGAATATATTTATTTATAAACTTTTACTTGTACTAGGGTCAAATAATAACTTAACTTAGATACTACATATCAGCGACTACGTCTGGAATTATTTCCGCTTCTTGCGTAGTAAGTACGAATGCTCGCGCGTTCTTCTTAGCTCCGTCTACAGTTCTGGCTTTGTTGTCAGGTGTTTTGGTTAGTTTAGGGCAATATGGTTTGATGTGTCCTGTTTCTCCGCAATTGAAACAAACAGTAGTTTTCCTTCTACACTCTTCTTCTATATGCCCGGCCATCTTGCAGAAGTCACAGTAGGATGTTTTCCTAAAACGGCATTTTCCTGAGTGCTTTTTGTTACAGCTTCTGCAGATAGGTTGCTCCAATGACGATTCAGTTCCTGTCTTTTTGTAGAATTCTTGGGAAATTTTCTGGGCTAACTCTTTCTTCTTATTTTCTTCTCTTGTGCGGATTAGTCCATCTGTCAGCATATTAGCAAGCTCGACTGCTTCTTCAATAGTCTGTGGTCTAGTGGCCTTAACTATGTCTCGGATTTCGCTAACTAATCCCCAAATATAACGAGAAATAAGTACAGGTTCTGGCGAAGCCAGAGTTGGTACCATTCTTGCATATTCGAAGAACGTAGTCGTATATTCACGACAATTCACATCTATCATTTTATGATTTAGGAACTTGTTAGCTATTCGTTCCTTTTCATAAGGAGGACAAAATTTCCTTTCTGTCATTTCCTTGAATTTTTTCCCAGTTCATAGCATAAGCCATGTCCCTTCCTTTTGCCTGAAGAATTGTATTCCACCATTCTAAGGCTTCTTCATTGAAGAGATTAGATGCATACATCACCTTATCTTCTTCGGCACATTTGCTGATTGTAAGAACAGCTTCCGTCTTTTCCAACCATCGCAGAGCAGCTGTGGCTCCTTCACTGCCGGCGAACTCAGTTGGTTTACAGGCTAAAAATTCTTTGTAGGTACACCCTAGAGTCATCGCCTTCTTTTTCTTGGGAAATGGGGTTTTGATAATATCATCATTACCTCCATTGACACTATGGCTAAAACCATCGTCACGAGTATGCTTGCTACTCACAACTTTGGTAGGTTCTACGGTATTTTTAACAGCTTTAATTATTGAAGGTAAAGCATTAGCTATTCCTTGGGCTATTAAATTTTCTATAGCATTTTTATCCAAAGGATTTTCATTATTAGCATGAACTTCTGGATTATGTGGTACTTCATTCGACATCTGAATTGCAAACATTTTCACATATTAACATCACAGAAAACAAACAATACTTCCAGGATATTATCTGTGTATATTAACATATATATATATATATTCATATAGAACACATATGTTAATTTGTATCAGTTTCCTAACTTTATTGTTTAAGTTTAGGTATTAAAAAGAACACCTAATTAGCTTAAACAAGTGGCTCTTTGAGTTTTGGCTCTGATACCACCTTCTGTCACGACCCCCGACCCACCCTGGACGGAATCGGGTGCCGTGAACAGTCCAGCGGTACCGGTGATTATTTTAATAACGTTGCAGCGGAAATTTCATCAGGACCGTGAGTTAGGAAAAATATCAGAGTTTAGAAACACCGGATTTTATTTATTAAATAGATGGGATAAACCCATGTTTTATAAAGGTAGCTTTAATAAGATAAATTTGTTTACATAAAACAATATTTCTTAATTTGATTTAATTAATAAAATAAGCCACTTCTTGAAGCCTTTCAGTGTCGTATCCAGCTCTTATTTCAATCTATTGTAATTACCTGAAAAATATTTGGAAAAGGTTTTGTCAGCGAAAATACTGAGTGAATTCATTCCATTTTTATAAAATATATTGTTATACCTTACAGTATTAAGGTTTTATATCTATTTATATTTACTCAATTCAATCAGTATTTGTCACATGGTGACAGTTCCTGATGTAACAGTAATCATATTAATTATTGGCTCACTTTAGTCCAATAGTGAATTTATCAAATAATTCTATTTTACTATTATTCAATTTATCTGTCACTAGGCGATTCCTGTGACTATAATCATATCAATATTGATTATTCTTTCAATTAATGATTCTGGTCATATCACTGTTGATCATTCTTTCAACTAGTGATTCTATAACACTGTTGATCATTCTCTCAACTAGTGCTTTCGGTCATGTCACTGTTGATCATTCTTTCAACTAGTAACTCAGATTATATTACTGTTGATCATTCTCTCAACTAGTAATTTCTATTCATAACACTGTTTGATCATTCTCTCAACTAGTGTCTTTGGACATAATTGTGTCCCGTGACATTTCTTTGTCAAATATATTACTTTTGGCATAAAACCATTTAATCCAGAAAATGACATATATCAATTTATATCAAATTACCATAACTTATCAAATATATTAATTAAATAATTGTAATATCATTATTTAATATTTTAACGTGACTACAACTAAAATATAATCTTAGTAAAATGCATAATTTCCACTGTTTTTGTAATCATGAATATATTAACTAACTTTCTGGCAATTAATAATGAGAATCAAATAATATATAAAATCTTTTATACTAGTAGTTAATATAAAAACTTAATTACTGTAAGTATAACTGGTAATCATTTAGGATTCTGTAAAATCTTTGTAAATATAACTGTTTCACAAAAAGGTGATAAAACGGTGAGAAAATATAATGGACTCACAAACTGTGAGAAAAGAAGAATGAACTCACATTGCAGATTTCTACGGGCAAAGCTTAGTCTACAGATAATCCTTGATATATTGCAGATTCAATTTGAGCAGAGCCTAGCCTATTGATTAACCTTTTAACCTAATGCATATGAACTAGGTAAGTAACTTAATATAGCATTTTACGATAACTCACGAGATCATATTCTCACAACAAATGACAAAGTGCAATACTTCATCCATCGAATTAACGATGATCCGTCGAATTAACGACAATCCGTCAAATTAATGACGAACGATAAAGTATAACCCTAATGTGGGTGGCACTTAAACATCCATTGGATATATTGATCGATCGGACAATGAATCGTAATAGCGATTGAGTTAATACCCTGTTCTGCAGCACCCCGCTATACTTAATTGAAGATTCGTGTGTTTTAATTGAAGTAAACAGAAGATAACTCGAAGAATTGGACGAATTCTTTCGTCGTTTGAACACCAGAAATCAAGTGCCACAGCCTGCTATTTATACACGAAATCTGCCTAGCTTACGGACCGTAAGCTTCCTGATGTTGCGGTCCGTATGACACCTTACGGACCGTAAGCTTGGTAATGTTGCGGTCCGTATGGTACACCAATGCACTATAGGGTTGCCACGCGTGGGAGTAGGCCTGCTGAGTCGATGAATTTCATTAATTTCAACTTGGAGAGCACGTTATGTAGATAATCGTCAAGTAGGGAATGCCCCCCCTGAGTTTTAGGGGCCCTAATCCTGATTCTGAAAATTATGAAAATCTTAGGGTTTGCACGGAATCACTTGGGTGTCTCAATTAGGGTTTCCTATTGGTTAAATTAATTTAATAATTATGACTTTTGATGAGAGTCGTTACATAGCAGCAGTGGTTATTGGTGACTTTTGTGTTATCACAGGTATAACCTCTGGGACCTCATCTTCCAGAGTTACCTTTTTGGTGGGTTTGGGGGGATTTTGGATATTTTTATTTTTAGGTCTTTTGGTGGTTTTAGGTGTGGGTTTCACAGCAGTGGTTGTGCTGCTGTGATCACCTTGAGTAGTGGGATCAACAGCAGATGCCTGAGGAGCAGTGGTAGCTGCTAAATTCTGCTCAGGAACCTCTGTTTGTGTTTTGGAAGGTTTTGACAGCCTTGTAAAAGTTTCAGATGATAGGCTATATATTTGGACGGGGTTTCCCTGGATAAGCACATGTGCATTATCCTTTGAAAATTACTTTTGTAAGTAAAAACTTAGAAATCTGGGAAACAATAGAAATGATTTTTTGTTAACATTTTGACCATATCATTGAAAATTTCCTGGGAGTAGTTAAAGTTTTCCTCAGACATGATAGCATAACCCAGATATTGAATTTTCAATGGTATTTCATTGAAAGCGGTTGTTTTATTGGACACACACATGAGAAGAGTATGAAACAAAAACCTCATGGCAGGAGGAAAAATGCCTTTTGTAAAGTATCTTTTTTCATTTCCTCTTCATACCCTCTCTCAAGAAAATCAGTTTGATACTCAGACTTTGGGAATGAGCTTTTACCTATCAGATCGTTGATTTCAAATACCTCTGAAATTGTTTGAGGTGTGATTGTAACTGGAACACCCTTTATTGAAGAATTTATTGCTAAGGGCTTTTTGTCCTTAGTTTCTATTTTCGCATTTTTCCAGAATTCCTGTTGGGTGTCCAGGAAGATAGCTTCATTGCAAGTCAACAAAGTTTTGTACTTTGAGGACGAGAGTGCATCAATGACTGAATGAAAGTCTGTGTTTTGACTCGTTTTAGCGAGGGTACACAAGTAGTTATGTGGGGTTTTGAATGGAAGAGCCATGGCGATTTGAAAGTGATGAAGAACGGGTGAAGAAAATGAGTGATTTGGAGATAATTTTGATGATAACTGCTTTGAAAAAGGAATTTTGAATTCGATTCGACAGTGGAAACCCTGTTTGGGGTTTTGATCAGGGTTTTATAGGTGGAAAAAGTGAATGCCGACGTGGCAGCGGTTACAAAAGATCTGACCGCTATGTACTGTCCACGTGCCAACCTCTGATGAGTAATGGATGACAGTTGTTTCAGAAACCACTGATGGAGCAATATCAGTGGTTTGCAACGGTTAGAATGAAAACAGTGGCTGACTTCACTATCAGTGGATAGCATATCAGTGGTTTAAAACACTGAGGTTTGACAACATTGATTATCAAGGAAATGAGAGAACATAGGTTGACTTTCAGCAGTGGATAGTATTAACAGAACAGATGTTTGAACCAAAAATAGTGGTTATGGCAGACTTTTAAGGATTAATGAAAATTTTCATTTTTTAGCTATTTTTAAGGATGAAATTTTGATTTTCTGAAAACATTTTAATGCTTTTTTATTCATAAAACAACAGGATTTTGCCTGTTATTCCATGTTATGCATGCCAATCCTAGAGATCAAGCTTTCAAAGGTAGATGTGTCTAATGCTTTTGTTAGCACATCTGCTAGCTGATCCTTGGTATGAACATCATGCAGAGAAATCAAACCTTTTTCATAGCAATCCCTCACAAAGTGATGTCTGATATCAATGTGCTTGGTGGTTGAATGTGAAACTGGATTTTTAATGATATTTTCTACTGACTTGACTGTCCAGCATTAGTGGTGTCTTTAGGGCAGTGATACCAAAATCCAGCAATTGATTTTGAAGCCATAACACTTGGGCTATACAGCTTGTAGCAGCTATATACTCTGCTTCAGAAGTGGATGTTGAAACAGCTGCTTGCTTTTTGCTTTGCCAAGATACTAAGCAATCACCTAGAAATTGGCACCCTCCTGATGTGGACTTCCTTTTTGCATTGTACCCAACAATGTCACTATCTGTGAAACCTGAAAGCATAATATTCCCATTAGCAGGGTACCAGATACCAAGTGTGGGAGCACTTTTTATGTATCTGAGTATCCTTTTCACAGCTATTAGGTTAGACTTTCTAGGGGCTGATTGGGATCTTGCACAAACACATGTTGCAAACATGATGTCTGGCCTTGTAACACCTTGAAAATAGAAATTTTTATAATACAATAAGGTTAGTGAATAAATAAGAAAAATAAACTAACTAGGAATGACATTAACCTACTTAGATGTTGAGTTATGAGTAGTTAAAGAGTAAAAACAAATAAAGAACGAAAGTAGAGGGGCCAAAAGTGTCTAAATGAAAACTATTATTAATAAAACAAAGGAATTAAACTCAAAACACACTTGCCTGTGTGTTGTTGAGATCGATCAGAAGCAGGGGCGACCCCAAGCTCCCCCAAAGCCCTAGTTCATCACAAAACTCATAAATTGAAGGTTCAAATCTGACCCAAAACGAAATCCGAGCTAAGATTAGTGATCTCCGTTGCAAGGGGGTCATAAGGTATGTAAAATTTGATAAGAAATCCCTACTTGAAATTCTCATGATTCTAGGGAAATTGAAATCTGTTGATGCATGATTGTTAAATGAATAGATTAGGGATGATATAGTGTCTAGGAGTAAACCCTAGACAACAATAAGTGAAATCATGTCTAATCTCTGAAAATTTCATGAACACACTGAAGGTGATTCATGGGTTTTGTGAGAAGTTGATGAACACTAGGGTTAGAAGGCTATTCTAGTGTAATTTGATTCATAGAAACTGATTTCTGAAGAATTTGATGTTTGATTCTATGTGTGATAGCTCGATTGATGTTAATTTTGGCTAAGCGACAAGCCATGAACTTGAATATAAAAGATATAAAATCTTGCCCTTTAAGTGTTTGTAGAAATGCCTCAAAGAAGGCTCGAAACTGAATTTTTAAAGTTAAAACGCATAATTGTGATGTTTTGGCAAATTATGCGATATGTGATTGAAAAGAGTTCTAAACGCGTCATGATTGAACTCTATAGGAAAAGATACTGGAGCGTCGAGCGTCGAGCGGACAAGCCGGTGGCGATTTGCGTTTGCAGGGCGTGCACTAAAGGTATGTAACTTGATTCGTTACATTGGGTAAACGTTAATAATTAGCATATGTGAAGTTGAGTTGTAGAATAAAGTTTATGTTGATTGAAGCCACAATGTTCGCTATATGGAATAATAGGTCAAAAACTGGTTAGAACTCGTTGGTAGTCATCATAATGGAGGACTCCGTAGATGAGCCAAACGGGTTGATCAATGATGTATTGGTAGTGTCAAAGTTAGTTATTTATTAGTTAGCATTGGCGGTTACAATCATACGAGCATGAAACCATAAGATGGATATTGAAATGCCGGTGATAATAAGCCCCGGAAGTTGGGTAAAAAGCTCCTTATGTTTACTAATGAAAAGATAGAAAAATAAGTGTAACTAAAACGGGTCGAATAAATACATAGTGATTTTAGTCATTCGGTCGGTAAACCGAATTTTCGGTATGATAAACATTATAGACGCGTCGGTAATTAAATTACAGACGTATAGGAAAAAGAATCACCTAAAACGGACTTACGAGTCAAAAGTTATGATAGTTTTAAGATTTATAATTCGAATTTAGTGTTGCTGAACTGATATACAGCAATCAGCAATAACTTTCTGTCGAAAATAGACCCTGGCACTATGCCACGGGTGAGTACAAAACCCGTCGCGCGACGCGACGGGTGGTGGCACTACGCGACCACCTTGGGTGTTCCTCGTCGCGCGGCGCGACCGCCCAGGGTGGTTGGATTTTGTCGTTTTTGCTTATTTTTGAGTTTGGAACTTAACCGGACTTATATTTAAGGCGTCAAAACTAATCTTTTGTGTGGTTTTGACCATAGGTGACGATGGACCTTATCCGGATGGCGATCAAGCATCTTTTCAAAAACCGAACACGATATTTTGAAGCTTCCGTGATTACATAATATGTTCAAATCAATGACTATGTGATTAACACTTAAACACTTGTTCTTTTGTCTTGAAATTTTTAAACTAGTAGTACTTATCCTAGATGTTAACTTGATTAAATTTTCCTTATGTTGATTTAAAAACCAAGGTTTTTGGTATAGTAAGGCCTTGTTATAATAAAATATTAAGAAAATGAGTAGAGTGTTACAGGACTAGATGCAGTTAGGTACAATAAAGACCCAATCATGCTTCTATATAGTGTTTGATCCACCAAATCATCCTTTTCATCAGTCATGACTAGCTTGGTGGTTGCCATGGGTGTACTACATGGTTTACAATCATTCATCTCAAATTTGTTTAAAAGTTCTTTAGCATATTTGCTTTGATGAATAAATGTTCCATTTTGTAGTTGTTTCACTTGGAGACCAAGGAAACACTGTAGTTCACCCATTGCACTCATTTCAAACTCAGTTGTCATGAGTTGTCTAAACTCTTCACACATTTTAGAACATGTGCTTCCAAAAATGACGTCATCCACATAAATCTGGACAATCATCAAGTCTTTCCCTCTCCATTTTAAAAACAGTGTTTTGTCTATTTTACCTCTTGTGAAACCAATAAAAAGAAGAAAGGTGGAAAGAGTTTTATACCAGGCTCTAGGTGCTTGTTTCAAGCCATACAAAGCTTTGTTTAGCTTGTAGACATGATTTGGATTAAATGGATCCTCAAAACCAGGAGGTTGACAAACATATACCTCTTCTTGAATCTTACCATAGAGGAATGCACATTTGATATCCATTTGAAACACCTTTATGTTGTGGTTGACAGCAAAGGCCAGGAACAGTCAGATAGCTTCCAATCTTGCTACAGGGGCAAAAGTTTCATCATAATCAATGACCTCTTCCTGTCTGAAACTTGAACCACTAGCCTTACTTTATTCTTGACAACAATGCCCCTTTCATCAGTTTTATTTTTGAAGACCCACTTTGTGCCAATAGGACTCACACCCTATGGAAGTGGTACAAGCTCCCATACTTGTTGTCTTTTAAACTGTTGGAGCTCCTCTTGCATGGCCTCCACCCAGCTGTTGTCTTTTAGTGCCTCTTGGTACTTGACTGGCTGATAGAGATATAGAAAACCAGCAAAAAGACAGATGTTTTGGGATTGGCTTCTTGTGAGCACCCCTTCACTGATGTTGCCAATGATTTGGTCTGGTGGATGAGACTTCAAGAAGATCAGATCTCCTTTGTATGGAACAATAACATTTAATGGTGAGGGCTGCAGATGTGAATCATATGAGCTAACAACTGTTGGTGACTTTGATGATCCAACAGTGTCTTGAATTGGAGGTGGAGGAATAGGTGGAATTGGTGTGGAAACATGTTGACTTTTATCCACTGTTTGAGGACATTTATCAACAGTGTTTGATGATGTGGAAGCAGGGGTTAATGGACTACCTTGGTCAACAATTGTTGAGGTAGCAGTGGTTGAGCTTTGACAGTTGTTTTGAACATCTGCTGCTCTGGCAATGGATTTGAAGGTTTGTAGTGGAAGAAACACTTCATACCCATTGTATGATGGAGGATTTTGAGATGGACCTGCACTGTTATTCTTGACAGAAACATTTTCAAAAGTAAATTTATCAAGATCAAACAACTCTGCAGGGTTTGCAGGGATTTTCATTGAAGAAAGTTCATTGAACTTTACATTCAAAGTCTCTTCCACTGTTTTGGTCCTTGTGTTAAACACTTTGTAGGCCTTAGCAGTGGTTGAGTATCCCAAATGATATCCACTATCTACTTTGGCTGCAAATTTGAAATTTAGTCTTTTAAATTCAAAATAAAGCATGGGCAGCCAAATACTTTAAACTATGAGATCAGTGGTTTAATTTTATACAACAGTTCATAGGCAGTCTTTTGATGCCTGGGGTTGATTAAAACTCTGTTCTGGACATAGCAAGCAGTGTTTACTGCCTCTGCCCAGAAAGTTAATGGCAAACTTGAATCAACAAGCATGGTTTTGGCAGCCTCTATCAATGTCCTGTTCTTTCTTTTAACAACCCCATTTTGCTCTGGTGCCCTTGGAATGCTGTACTTCCTTACAATTCCTTTTGACACACAAAACTCATCTAACTCCCTATTTCTGAACTCTGTGCCATTGTCACTCCTGAAGACTTTTACTGGCAAGTCAAACTGCTTTTCAACCTGTTTGACAAAGTCTTGCAGAATGCCTACAGTCTCATCTTTGGAATGTAAGAAATAAGTCCATGTAAACCTAGAAAAGTCATCTACAATTACCAAACAATATCTTTTCCTTTTAATACTCATGACTTTAACTGGGCCAAACAGATCCATGTGCAGCATTTGCAAGCACTTGGTTGTTTTGGACTCTTCAATGGACTTAAATGAGCTTTTATGTTGTTTTCCTTTTAAGCAATAAACACAATGCTCAGGACAGGTGAATAATTTTTGAGGAAGACCTCTTACTAAACCCTGTTTTGACAAAGCAGTTATTGTCTTGAGATTTGTGTGCCCCAATCTCCTGTGCCATAATTCTATCTCTTTGTTAGAGGCAGTTGAGAACAGACAGGCATCAGTCATGGGACTCTCTTTTGACAAATCAACTACATAAACATTGCCACTCCTTTGAGCAACAAGTTGAGTTTTTCCATTTTTTATTATTTCTTCAATCTTTTTAACCATTTCTGGTCCAACAATCCTACAACAATCCTTAGTGAAGAATGAGCCATTGCCCTTATCACTCATTTGCGAGACACTAAGGAGGTTGAATTTTAGATTGTCTATTAGATTGACATTTTCAAACTTAACATTTCCAGACTGTATTGTACTAGATCCCATAACCTTCCCTTTACTATTATTACCAAAAGATATATCACCCCCTCCATGAGTTTTGAATTCTTTGAGTAGGGCTCTACATCCAGTCATATGCCTGGAGCCTCCACTATCTACATACCAAAGACTATCTAAGCATGCAGAAGCTCCCTGCACATCAAGTAAATAATTAGTTCAGGAGGGTCTCCAAAGTCAATAAGGCTTTGGATGGAGTCTCAACAGTGTCTGTGTTAAGTTCAGGTGGATGGACAGTGGTTAGCTCAGGTGGTTGGACAGTTTTAGAACTGTTTTTCTCTAACCACTGTTGGGGGTCCTGCCCTATCAGCTGCTGGTACCCAAAGGGATTCCTATTCACTCTTCGCTTAGAAGGCTTTTTTTAAGCCTCATAAACATGTGGGACCCTAGGGTATGGTGGTCGACCTTTACCTCTTCGGTATTGTTTTGCTGGGGGTGCATCAGTCACCTGAACTTCTCTTTTAACAGAGGTTTGGTTCAGCTGTTTTGTAGCAGCTGTTTGAACTGGCACAAACAGTGGTTGGTGTTTGACAGATGATTTTGATGAACTCATTGGTGTTTTTGAAATGTACTCTTCCTTTTTGACCTCAAAGGATTTAAGGTACAGACACTGCTAAGTAGAATGGTTTGTTTTACCACAGATGGTGCAGCTACTTAAAGGCACAGTGGTACTTGTTTTGTTAAGATCATAAGCTTTTAAATGAAAACAATCTTTGGTCAGATGATTTTTCTTTTCACAAAAGTTACAAAACAAGTTTTTAATCTTTTCTCTTTCCTCCCTCTTTTCAGACTCCTTTGCAACAAAGTTTTGAACCACTGTTGGGATGTCCTTAAGAGGAATGACCTTGGCCTTAGGAGCTTTGACACCATCTATAGTTGTGAAGTCTGTTGGTTTGAAGTTTTCAAGGATGTCACACTCATCAGACCATGTGGGTTTAAATTGGTATTTCTCAATCTCCTCAAAAGTTGAGGACCCCACAGATCTTTCCAAAGTGATCTTGTTACCAAGTTTATCAGTTATTTTAACTTCTTGGCCATCCTTGTTGGTGGGTATGATTTCAACAGATGTTTGAACAGATTCATTTGCAGCAGTGTTTTCAATTTGATCATGTTTTCTAAAACCTACACCAAATTTTACATTGCTTTTGATCTATTTTTCAAGCATGACTTCATAACCTTTGCAGGATTCCACCCATTTTTCACAAGTGATTTGGGTGGATTCCAACTCCTTTTTACAAACTTGATATTTTTCTATCATGGTTTGGAGTTGGTCCTTTGTTATGCTATGCTCTTGTTTGAGACTGCAGATTTCATTATCTTTTTCAGCCAATTTGATTTTTAATTCTTTTAAAGATTTTTCAAATTGAACTTCATCATTTAACACCTTATCCCTGAAGTTTTCATTCACCTCTTTAATGTTAGCAAATACTATGATGCATTTGTCTGAACAAAGGTTTTTAAGAACCTGAGATGATACCTTAGCTGCAGCCATCATGGCACAATCACAAACATGCTCTTTCTCATCAGCCACCTTCTCTTCCTTTTCACCATGTTTCTTCTCTTCTTCTTCTTCTTCTTCTTCTTCTTCAGACCAGGGGTCAGACAGTGGTTCCAATAGGGGTTCTGAGTTTTCTCCTAACAGTATTTCACCAGCAACAACAGTAACCACTACTTCAGCAATTTCATCCACTGTTTCAGCACTTGACTGTCCTTCTTCAGCTTCCAGCCCTTCTAGTATTGACTCTAATGCTAAAAAACAGAATTCATTACTAGAAAAAGTATCATTATCATATAAAGCAAAATTTTCATGTCCTAATTCATTAGGTAAGCTGCTCCAGTCAATAAAGCCTTGTGTGAAGAAGCTTTGCTAATCGGGTTGAACCACTGTTGGTGCAGCTTGTTGAGGTGCAACTGGTTGCACCTGAACCTGAGGGACAGGGGCTTGGACATACTGAATTTGAGGAACAGTGGTTTGGACATACTGCACAGGAACAGGGGTTCCAGGGTTTGCATAATGAGCAGTGTTTACATGGGTAGCAGGGGTATAATGGGTATACTGCACAGTGCTTTGGTTATTTTGTGGTCTTGAACTAGGGTGGGTGATAATTGGTCCATTTGTTTGACTCCTACATTCCCTAGCAAAGTTTCCTAACCTGTTGCACTTGTAGCATTTGATTTTTGACTTATCCAGCCCTACTTTTAGACTCCCATGCAACCCTGGGAATTTTCTCCCTGTCCTTTTTGTAAAACTTGCTGGTTCTAACACTCAGCAGTGCAAGTTGGTGTAATATGTCCATTTCCTCTAAGTCAGTTGGATCAACATGCTGAATATCATTGAGTTCAAAGCATAGATTTTCAGAGTTCTGGCTTTCTCCATTTGCTGTGAAAGGATAATTGGATGAGTGAGGATCAGAGTTGAAGTTTCCATCAGCAGTTATGTCAATAAAGTGATCATAACTCTGATCCTTACTACTGCCAGACTCTTCCTGACCCAAACGAGCTGTGTTGCCAAATGAATAATCATCTGCAACTTTCCCAGACTCTTGCAACTTCTTTTTCTGGTTCAACTCCCTTTCATAGGTCAGGAGTCTAGTATGAAGTTGGGTCAGGGTCAGAGCTTTGAACGCAACTAAATTTCTGGTCACAAAAGCAATTGTATCCCATTTTTCAGGTAGTGACCTAAGAAACCTGCTATTTTGTGTTGAGTTAGCAAATTCAACATTAACAAGTCTTAACTCACTAATGAGACAACTGAATCGCTTAAACTGTTGTGTTATTGATTCACCCTTAATGTGACAAAAGGTTTCATACTGTTGATTCAAAATTTCCCTATTATTTTCAATCACTTCTTCAGTCCCCCCAAACTGTTCCTTCAGTGCATCCCACAATTCCTTGGCACTGTTGCAATGTAACAGCCCATCATAAATTTCATTTGGTAGTGCGGATGCAACGATGCTGAATGCCTTGGCATCTAGTTCAATTTTTCTGAAAATCCTGGTCAGTATAGTTCTCAACTTTCTTAGGAACAAAAACCTTTAGATCCTCAGTACTCGGCACCATTGGAACATGTGGTCCAAAGATAACCGACTTCCAACATCCGGTATTCTGTTGAGCAAGGATGTGACACATCCTTCTCTGCCAGATGTTGTATTCAGATCTCTTCAACAAGGGTGGTTTGAAGAATGAGCCGATTTTATTATTAACATCCTGTGATTGTGACGTCATTCTGGTTGTCCTACATGTACTAATTAATCAACTTTGTATGTGAATACTCCTTATTCTGTTTTTCAATGAAACGAACAATTAAAAGTATCAATGATTATGAGTTGAACTTTTACGTCAAAATGATTGTTAGATCAAATTTGATTGTCCTAGCTCTGATACCAATTGTTAGGATCTGAGTTTCTTATGATTGTGTTTTTGTTTGATAATTATGAATATGAATGAGTATAAGTGCAACGGAATTAAAATGGAAACAAACTTTCAACACACAATCAAATGGAAGAATTGCTTTCAACACACATGTTTGACATGAAATCGAATGATTATATTTATTACAATAATTCAATTACACTTGCATGCATGCAATACAATCTCCCCCTCAGCCTGAGCTCACTGTGGTTGTTCGTACAGAAAGACTTAGAGAAGAAAGAACTAATAGAACAGTACAGGGTACTGCTCTATTTATAGTACCGAACAAACCACTGAAGCATCTTTGCTGACATCACCATGAAAGTGACATCTAACCTCCTAACAACCTACAACCACTGATCTATACAAGCACTATTATCTAATCACTGATTACAATACAATACAATACAAAGAAGTAAACTAAACTACTGCTTCCCATTCCATTGTTATACTCCCAGCAGTGCTTTGTTTTCAGCAGTACTTGAACCATTACTGTAGATTGAGCATCAGTGCTTAGTCCTCAACAGACTTTATAACTCTTTAGCAGTTGTTAAAGATCTGCAGTTGTTGTAGACGAACACTGGATGGAGGTCATCAGATATTAGGGACACTACCAAGGGGAAAGACTGATGCAAACATCTGCTTATTCTGAATCCACTGATCTGATCCAGTTTTGCCTTTAATCAACTGTTCCTTTGTAGGGTTCAATCCCAACAAAAAGTCAAACTGATACAAATGCTAATGTCATTTATTAGATGAAAAACACAAATAAGCGAAAGAAAGAGTTTCGCTTCTGCAAGTAAATCCTATATTAGGGAAATCATAATCATGATCTATATCTAAAAAATGAGTCTGGTCACCAATATTTGAAAACTTGATAGGCGGATATGCACTGCCCTTAAAACACATAAGTATCCCTAACCATGACAAAAAAAAAAGTTGAAAGGTGTCCATGCATAACTCAAAGAGTCAATGTTGGATTTTTCTACCTGGTTCGCGACGACGATTCGAGGACTGATCATAGCTTTACTAAACTTCCCCGCGCGTCTCGACGGACGTAATATTTGTGGACTTTATTAAGAAAACCACATGATTAAGGGATATGATAATACTTATTAATCTTATATACGTCACACTAACTTTTTAAAAGTAAAAAAGGTAATATCTTTGGACGATAAGTATTTTTGGGTCAAATCAGTTGTGACTTGTTTCGACATACCATGGATAACTCTCTCATGTAGTTGTAGCTTAAATCAAACTGGTTCAAACATATATTAACAATATTCTTTGTATCGAATTTCCCGAATACCGATTCGGTACTGACTTTTGACGTTTTCGGTACCGATTTTTACCTTCATATACAGTGACAGTACCGGTATTGAATCGTATACCTGTGCCGGTTGGTACCCGAGCTCATCCCTAATTCTTAGTTGGTAAAAACATGTTTTGACCGGGGCCAAATCAATATTTTTTATAACCACCCGTTTTGACCCAAAATCGCTCAACCCTATATAAAAAGATGAATTTTTAGTATTCTTTCAAATACCTAAGATTTTCATTTTTCTCACAATTTGAAATAATTATCTAGCATTCTCGTTGTGATAGTTTTCCCGCAAAACAACTCTTTTTTATCCTTTTCATATCAACATGTGTTCCTCCATATTTCCCTTAATAAAAAGTTCCAAATGTGCCAGATCCTGTAGTTCTTCGAGTTCAACATTCTTAATCAGCTGCATGTATTACCAGATGTTTTGTTATATTAACAAATATAATAATAATAATAATAATAATAATAATAATAATAATAATAATAATTATAATATTAATAATAATAACAATAACAATAGTACCTGGATACGATGTAGCCTTGCATCCACTTGAGTTGTTAAGTTCCTACTTCAATATATGTTGATCAGTTCTGTTTAAACATAATGGAAAACATGAAAACTGTAACACCCTAGAATTTATACCCTTGATTTTAAGCAAAATATAGTTAAGTACATTACTTTCATTTAGAAAATTTAATAATAACCATGGCCTTAGTCGAGTAATGACTAAGATACAAAATTTGTCAACTGTTTAAAATGTATTAACGACCATACACAAAGACTACAAAAGATCTAAAACGTTGCGGAAGCTTCAAAATAGAGTGTTCGGTTCTTCGTCATATCACTTGATCGTCATCCGTAAGACTTGTCGATTTACCTATGATCAAAACCAATTAAAACATTAGTTTTGACGTTATCGTATAACATAAACACAAGGTTGAACGTGACATTTGAAATAACAAAAGCAAAAATAACCTTCCTGGATCCACCGTAAATTACGGTATCACCGTAATTTACGGTGATCCTTGATAGTTCCTGGTCACCGTAAATCAGGAAGTAATCGCCGTAACATGTCTGACCTATACCGTAAATTACGATATTACCGTAATTTACGGTAAGTGCTGGGAATCTATGTTTTGATTTGTTAGTTCCTTTCCTTCAAACCAATTTCGAAATTTGCCTTTCCCACAACCCATTACATCTAAAACTAGTATTTCCAGCATGTGATAGATATTAACCAATAGCGTAGAACAATCTAACATATTTCCGGAATATAATTCATGTTTACTCGATTATTTGACCCGTTTGGCTCGTCTAAAGAATCCTTCTATGTGACGACTACCAACGGGTACCAACCGAATTTAATAAATAAATCAATATAACGACTTCATTGCTTAATTCAAAACAACTCTTATTCAAAATTTAATTGCACATAGAATCATCCGATATAATAAATGTAACGGGTCAAGTTACATACCTTAGCGCACGCCCTTCAACCGTGAATCCCCACCGGCTTGTCCACTTGACGTTCCGGTATCTTGTCCTATAGAGTTCAATTCAATACATGTTTAGAACTCTTTTCATATCATAATTCGCATAATACACCGGACATCATGATTATGCGTTTAAACTCGAAATTTCAATTTTTAAGCCTTCATAGAGGCATTTTAACAAACACTTCATATGCAGAATTTTTATATCTTTAGAAATCAACTTCTTAGCTTGCTAATTAGCTAACTTGACAACAATAGAGCCCTCCTATAGTGTTTTTAAGCATCATATCTTTCTGGAATCACTTTCAACAATCAAATTACACTAGAATAACCCTTCTTAACCCTAGTGTTCATCAACATCATGTAAAACCCATAACCCACCTTCAAGGTGTTCATGCAATTTTCTGAAATTGGACATGATTTCATATGTAGTTGTCTAGGTTTCACTTCTAGACACTACATCATCTCTAATCAAATCAAACAACACACATGCAACATCTAATCTTAGATTTCCAAAATCATGAGAATTTCAAACAAAGGATTAACACGAATTTTTACATACCTTATGATCCTCTTGTGATGAGGATCGATAATCTAAACTCGGATTTCGTTTTGGATTAGAATTGCATCTTCAATTTAAGAGTTTTGTGAGATTAGGGTTCTTGGATTGGGGGTGTCGCCCCCTGCACTCTTTCTGGTCGACCAACACCTCAAATTGAGGTGTTTGGTTTATTTTTTATTTGTTCCATTTAGTTAAGTTTTCAATTTAAACAACTATGGTCCCTTAACTTTGTTCAACATATAGTTTGGTAGCTTTTAATCAAGTTATAAACTATTTCTAGACTAGTTAACTAACTAGGTTAAAACTCTTAGTTAGTAAACTCCCATTTATTTATGCTTTATAATTCCGATAATGTCTTATATTTTCGGGGTGTTACAAGTCCACCCCTCTTAAAAAGGGTTTCGTCCCCGAAACCAAGGTACGTACCAAATAGCGTAGGATGAAGACGTCGCATCTCCTCTTCGGACTCCCATGTAGTGTCCGAACCTTTTCTATGCTCCCATTTAACCTTGACTTGTTCAATTTGCTTATTTCGTAAACGTTTGACCTTTCTGTCTAAAATTTCAACCGGTCTTACCACATAATTTAGACTATTATCCACTTCGATATCATCGTAATGGATATAGGTCGTTTCGTCTGCTAGGCACTTTCTTAATTGAGATACGTGAAACGTTCCATGGATCCCACTCAGCTCCTCCGGTAGTTCAAGACGGTAAGCTACCTTGCCAGCTCTTCCGATAATTTTAAATGGCCCGATAAACCTTGGGCTTAACTTCCCCTTCTTTCTAAATCTAATAACACCTTTCCATGGGGACACTTTTAGCATGACCATGTCACCGACTTGAAATTCAATTGGCCTTTTCCTTTTATCAACATACGCCTTTTGCCTGTCTTGGGCCGCTTTCAAGTGTGCCCGAACTTTATCGATCTTTTCGTTCGTGGCTCGTACTATGTCTTGGTGGGCGAGTTCACGTGGACCCACTTCACCCCAACAAACCGGGGTTCGACACTTCCTACCGTAAAGCAGTTCGTATGGTGCCATTTTAATACTAGATTGGTAACTGTTGTTATATGAAAACTCAACTAACGGTAGGTGAACATCCCAACTGCCTCCAAAGTCGATTATACACGCCCGTAGCATGTCTCCCAATATTTGTATCGTTCTTTCACTTTGTCCATCCGTTTGAGGATGGTACGCTGTGCTAATGAACAATTTGGTCCCCATTTGTTCTTGGAAATCACGCTAGAAATTCGAAGTAAACCGGGTATCCCTATCCGATACGATGGACACTGGCACTCCATGACGTGCTATGATTTCATTGGTATAGACTTCTGACATCTTTTCTGACGTATAAGTCTCACGAATCGGAATGAAGTGAGCACTTTTCGTCAGTCTATCCACCACTACCCATATGGCATCAAAACCCCGATTCGTCTTAGGCAGTTTGGTTAGTAGGTCCATTGTAATATGTTCCCACTTCCAAACCGGAATTTCTAACGGTTGGAGTTTACCATATGGTTTCTGGTGCTCCGCCTTGACTTGTAAACATGTCAAGCATTTTTCCACATATTTTGCAACGTCCCTCTTCATTCCGGGCCACCAATAGTTTTGTTTCAAGTCATTGTACATCTTGGTTGCACCCGGATGAATTGAATAACGGGATTTATGAGATTCATCTAGTAGAAGCGCCTTTACTCCACAGGTATGTGGGACCCATATCCTTCCGGATCGAGTCTTTAACCCGTGATTCCCATCCGACAAGTCTTTCAACTGACCAATTATTCTTTCCTTCTTCCAATTCTCTTCTTTTACTGCTTCTAATTGCGCCTCTCGAATACGTTCAAGTATACCCGAGGTTACCACGAGTTGCATCGATCGTACTCGTATCGGGACATAATCCGCTTTTCTGCTCAGAGCGTCCGCTACCACATTTGCCCTTCCGGGGTGATAATGTATCTCACAATCATAGTCTTTCACCGTTTCCAACCATCGCCTTTGTCGCATATTTAACTCCTTCTGATCGAAAAAGTATTTCAAGCTCTTGTGGTCGGTGAATATGGTGCATTTTACCCCATACAAATAATGCCTCCATATTTTTAATGCAAATACCACCGCTGCCAGCTCAAGATCGTGCGTGGGGTATTTCTTCTCGTGTATCTTCAATTGTCTCGAGGCATAGGCTATTACCTTGCCCCGTTGCATCAACACGCAACCGAGCCCCGATAATGAAGCATCCGAATAAACCACCATGTCTTCGACTCCGTCCGGCAATGTCAGTACCGGAGCTTGAGTTAGCCTTTCTTTTAGCGTCCGAAACGCTTTCTCTTGATCGACTCCCCAAACAAACTTTGCTTTCTTTTGGGTTAACTTTGTTAGCGGCGATGCAATCTTGGAGAAATCTTGAATGAATCTCCTATAATATCCAGCAAGCCCCAAAAAGCTTCTAATTTCAGAAGGGTTCTTCGGGGAATTCCATTTTGACACTGCTTCTATCTTTGACGGATCCACCAATACTCCGTCGGCATTTATGACATGACCTAAAAATTGAACCTCTCGTAACCAAAAGGCACATTTAGAGAATTTTGCATATAACTTCTCTCGCCTAAGTGTCTCTAACACTTCTTGTAAATGGTGTGCGTGTTCAGCTTCATTTTTCGAGTACACCAAGATATCATCGATAAACACGATGACCGACTTATCTAACATTGGCTTGCAAACCCGATTCATGAGGTCCATGAAAGCCGCGGGTGCATTTGTCAGCCCAAATGACATCACGAGAAATTCGTAATGTCCGTATCTTGTGCGAAAAGCCGTCTTCGGCACATCTTCTTCTTTGACCTTTAGTTGGTGATACCCCGACCTAAGGTCAATTTTTGAAAACCAACTCGCGCCTTGTAGTTGATCAAATAAGTCATCTATCCTCGGGAGCGGGTATCGGTTCTTTACCGTGAGTTTGTTTAACTCCCGATAGTCGATACACATGCGCATGCTCCCGTCCTTCTTTCTCACAAACAACACCGGTGCGCCCCAAGGAGACACACTCGGCCTTATGAATCCCTTGTCAAGCAAATCTTGAATTTGGGACATCAGCTCTTGTAATTCCGACGGTGCAAGTCGGTACAGGGCTTTTGCTACAGGCTTCGCGCCCGGAATCAATTCGATCCCGAACTCTACTTCCCGTTCAGGCGGTATCCCCGGTAAATCTTCCGGAAAAACATCTCCATAATCTCGTACTACCGGTACATCTCCAATCTTCCGTGATTCTTTCTCGGCCTCATTTGCATAAATTATGAATGCCTTGCATCCTCGCTTCATGAGCTTGTGAGCTTTCAACATCGAACATACTATGGGGTTGCCTCGTTTTTCGCCGTAAATGGTGACGTGTTTTCCGCTCGGAGATGTTAGTTTTATCTCTTTACGAAAACACACGACCTTTGCATGGTATTGAGATAGCCAATCCATCCCCACGACTACTTGGAATTCTCCCATCGACATCGGGATTAGATTTATCAAATATTCTTCATCATCGATGCTCAGTTTACAATTTTCACATACATCACAAACAATAAAGCTTTTGTTATTACCTATCTCTACTTCTAAAGGCACAGGTAATTTCGTTAGAATAAATGAAGGATGTCGAATAAACCCATATGAAACAAAGGATTTATTCGCACCCGTATCAAATAACACGTGTGCGGGAATTGAATTTACAGCAAATATACCTGAGACCACGTCAGGTTCAATCTTCGCTTCTGCAGCAGTTAGTTGGAAAGATCTTGCCTTTGCTTTCGGGGCTTCACCTTTCGGTTCTTGCCCATCCTTCTTTCCAACCAGTTCCGGGCATTCCGACTTCTTGTGTCCCGTTCGATAACAGTTGTAACAAACCGTCACTTTCTCCGGGCATGACATAGCCATATGTCCCGTTTTCTTGCATATAGGACAAGGCTTATCCTTGTAACGGCATTCACCCTTATGATTTTTCCCACAAATTTTGCAACCTGGTGTACTACCTTTAGCATCTGGTCTCTTTGCTGTTTCATTCGTTCTTGCTTTCTTGGTAGGGTTTGGATTCACATCTAGTGCCCTTCGTTCACCCCGTTCTATACTCTTTTTCAATTCGATCTCCCTTTCCCGAGCAGCATTGACAATCTCGGTAAGGGTCTCGTACTTTGAAGGGGTTATGAACTCTCTATATTCCGCGCTTAGCATGTTATGATAATAATAGACCTTTTGCTCTTCATTCGTTATCAATTCATCACAGAACTTCATCTTGTCCATAAACATCCCCGTGATCTTGTCTATGGATTCACCTTTGTGTCTGAGTTGCATGAACTCTAACTTGATTTTATTTACGACCGCCTTGGGACTATGGTGTTTAAGAAACGGCGTCTTAAACTCCTCCCAAGTCATGGCCTTAGCCGCTTCACTTCCAATCTCCTTCTTTTTGTTATCCCACCAATCTTTCGCTTGACTCCTTAGTTGACCCGTACCATAGGCTACGTAGTCTTCTTCGTCACAATGGGTTCTCTCGAATACTCCTTCGATGTCACTTAGCCATCGTTGGCACACTATTGGGTCAACCTCCCCATTATATGTTGGTGGTTTACAAGCCATGAATTCCTTGTATGAACAAGGCTTTCTTCCTCCACGCTTTTCCTTTGCTACATTTGAATCATCTTCCAGTTTCTTGATTCTATCTTCTACTATTGATAAAACCGTGTGTTGGATTTTATCAATAAAGCCCAACAAACTGTTTTCGATCGCCTTTCCAACCTCTTCGGCAATCACTTCCCTCACTTGTTCGGTGACTCTTGGCACCGCATTATCATTGCCTTCATCAGCCATCTCGATTTCTGAAATGTTTACATAGATTGTTAAACATTCCATTTATAACACATGCTTTACTTGTTTTGATTTAATCAAGTTCGTAACTTGATTTAATCATTCTTGTTTTAATTCAATCAAGTTCGTAACTTGATTTAATAATTCTTGTTTCTATTCAATCAAGTCCGTAACTTGATTTGATCATTCTTGTTTCTATTCAATCAAGTCCGTAACTTGATTTGATCATTCTTGTTTCTATTCAATCAGGTCCGTAACTTGATTTGATCATTCTTGTTTCTATTCAATCAAGTCCGTAACTTGATTTGATCATTCTTGTTTCGTGCATTTCTTGTTTTTGAGTGAGCTTACACACTCTTTTCATGCATATTGTTCGTTTCTCATTCTATACATAGTACATAATTTATTAACAAAATAAGTTAATTCTTACCGGACGATCGATCAAGCTTGAACCGAACACTTATTAACAACCATGAGCTCTGATTACCAACTTGTAACACCCTAGAATTTATACCCTTGATTTTAAGCAAAATATAGTTAAGTACATGACTTTCATTTAGAAAATTTAATAATAACCATGGCCTTAGTCGAGTAATGACTAAGATACAAAATTTGTCAACTGTTTAAAATGTATTAACGACCATACACAAAGACTACAAAAGATCTAAAACGTTGCGGAAGCTTCAAAATAGAGTGTTTGGTTCTTCGTCATATCACTTGATCGTCATCCGTAAGACTTGTCGATTTACCTATGATCAAAACCAATTAAAACATTAGTTTTGACGTTATCGTATAACATAAACACAAGGTTGAACGTGACATTTGAAATAACAAAAGCAAAAATAACCTTCCTGGATCCACCTTAAATTACGGTATCACCGTAATTTACGGTGATCCTTGATAGTTCCTGGTCACCGTAAATCAGGAAGTAATCGCCGTAACATGTCTGACCTATACCGTAAATTACGATATTACCGTAATTTACGGTAAGTGCTGGGAATCTATGTTTTGATTTGTTAGTTCCTTTCCTTCAAACCAATTTCGAAATTTGCCTTTCCAACAACCCATTACATCTAAAACTAGTATTTCCAGCATGTGATAGATATTAACCAATAGCGTAGAACAATCTAACATATTTCCGGAATATAATTCATGTTTACTCGATTATTTGACCCGTTTGGCTCGTCTAAAGAATCCTTCTATGTGACGACTACCAACGGGTACCAACCGAATTTAATAAATAAATCAATATAACGACTTCATTGCTTAATTCAAAACAACTCTTATTCAAAATTTAATTGCACATAGAATCATCTGATATAATAAATGTAACGGGTCAAGTTACATACCTTAGCGCACGCCCTTCAACCGTGAATCCCCACCGGCTTGTCCACTTGACGTTCCGGTATCTTGTCCTATAGAGTTCAATTCAATACATGTTTAGAACTCTTTTCATATCATAATTCGCATAATACACCGGACATCATGATTATGCGTTTAAACTCGAAATTTCAATTTTTAAGCCTTCATAGAGGCATTTCAACAAACACTTCATATGCAGAATTTTTATATCTTTAGAAATCAACTTCTTAGCTTGCTAATTAGCTAACTTGACAACAATAGAGCCCTCCTATAGTGTTTTTAAGCATCATATCTTTCTGGAATCACTTTCAACAATCAAATTACACTAGAATAACCCTTCTTAACCCTAGTGTTCATCAACATCATGTAAAACCCATAACCCACCTTCAAGGTGTTCATGCAATTTTCTGAAATTGGACATGATTTCATATGTAGTTGTCTAGGTTTCACTTCTAGACACTACATCATCTCTAATCAAATCAAACAACACACATGCAACATCTAATCTTAGATTTCCAAAATCATGAGAATTTCAAACAAAGGATTAACACGAATTTTTACATACCTTATGATCCTCTTGTGATGAGGATCGATAATCTAAACTCGGATTTCGTTTTGGATTAGAATTGCATCTTCAATTTAAGAGTTTTGTGAGATTAGGGTTCTTGGATTGGGGGTGTCGCCCCCTGCACTCTTTCTGGTCGACCAACACCTCAAATTGAGGTGTTTGGTTTATTTTTTATTTGTTCCATTTAGTTAAGTTTTCAATTTAAACAACTATGGTCCCTCAACTTTGTTCAACATATAGTTTGGTAGCTTTTAATCAAGTTATAAACTATTTCTAGACTAGTTAACTAACTAGGTTAAAACTCTTAGTTAGTAAACTCCCATTTATTTATGCTTTATAATTCCGATAATGTCTTATATTTTCGGGGTGTTACAAAAACATACCTGATTGCAGCAGTACAGGCCAGCAAAGAATCTAGATGGAGACGCAGCAACAGTGTTTGACATGATTGTCAGCTTGGTCTGGTTCCTCCTTAGGGTGCAATCTAATGATGGTGATGATGAAACCGAATAAGGGAGTTCGGTTATGGAGAGAGGGGCGATTTCATGAGTGATGTTATTGTGATTAGAGTCTAACCCTTTAACCCTCTAATTATCTCCTTATATATGCACCCAAGAGGAAACCCTAATTAGTTAATAAGGGTAATTTGGCCCATCATCAATTACCAACTAATTATTTCATAGGTTGTTATATATTTTGATCCATATAATGTAAATGATTATAATGGCTACTAGATTAAATATAAAATAATATATATTTAATCTTACATTCCCCCACTTAGCTGAGCAATCATTTACTATGAGTATTAGATAAGCTTGATCAGGAGTTAACACTCATTTTAGCCTTAAACAAGTACTATAGCAGAGAAATACAGCCGTTGAATCATTATGCGACTCGGGACCCCCATTAGTCATACTATAGCCTTAATTTAAAACCTAATCGTCATGATCAAAATACGCATAAGCCCTTTGTTTGATTTGTAACTTTATTTGTCTATATGCCGTTATGTCGACTTGACATATTCTTAGAGACATACAAAATCAAACTGATGAGGAAATTTAACTAATACTTAGTCATTCATAGTACGATATGCAATTACGCACGACCATTAATTAATACCCGTCTATGAGCTCTCTTAATAAGACTTATGGGTAATAGTGTGACAACCCTCGAAATTCCATGTATCTGTACAATTTATTTATGATAATTAAAGTGCGTGATGAATGTGCTGAATCATTTAACTGCTCTCTGATGACCGTGTCATACTTACATGTGTTTGTTAACGTACTTGCCTTGTGCAGAAAACTTGACTAAATGGTCCTGAATATTTTCCTATGTATTAGGAATTAAAAGTGTTACAAAAATATATATATAAGATGCCTTACGGAACAATTAAACAATTTAACGGAACAGTATCCGACCGAACAACCGGACATTTCCCGGAACACCAAATATTTGCCAAATACATTGTGTTATTATTTTTGGCTAGTCTTGATCCCCGTTTACCATAACACCCACTAAAAACCAAATAACTAGCATATATCACCACATTACTTACCATCTAACTATCTTTTACATTTAGTTGAAATCTTTACAAATATACCCCCAACCGAAATTTCGGTCCTTATGGACCCCCCCATATCATTCACCATACTTGCTATCTACTACTTGATTTTAATCTAATTGTTTATTTGATTTGGCTTGTGTAAGTATCCAAAAAATGCAAAGATGATTATAAGAGGCATGGTTCTTAGATATCTCATCATCACACCTAAGATTACACTCCATCCTCACTCTCCTCTCTCTCATTTTCGGTCCTTCATAACCGAACCCACCACCATCACTTCAACATCTTCATCTTCTCCAACATCAAATTCCATACAAAGCTTCAAAGTGATCCATGGAGGTTGCAAGTTGAAGAGCATTCAAAGGAGCTTTGTTCTTGCCTTCTTCAGCATCTTTTCTTCTTCATCTTTTGCACTAGAGAATCACCCCTAGCTTTAAGCTAGTAGTAAGTCTCTATTTAACCCTTGTTCATGTCCATTTTGTGTAGAGAAAGATGTAATATGTTAAATCTACAAGAACACTAAAAAGGGTTTAAACAAGAAGATGAAACATGATGTATTTATGTTAGTATGATGTTGTCTTGTGATGTTACTGATTATTTGCTGATTTACTTTTTAATATTGATGTTTGATGTTGTTGTGATCACTAAACATATTAACGGAATCAATCGAACACACTTTAGAATGTTAAAAGCTGAAAACAGTTTGCTGTTTGATGATTACAGCCAACTTCAATTGGCTGTAACCGAACCTTAATAAAGCAGAAAATGTATTTTCTGAACTCTAGATTTATGTATTATGAAATACGGTTCTAATGGCACCGGAATCATAATTTTTGGACTTCGTTTACTATTTTTAAAGACCCTTTTAAAAACAGCAGCTGAAGCTGAGTTTTTGCTGCAGTAAATGGGTGATGTGTTTTTGGTCATAACTGGAAATTTATGATGAATCAGATCATGAAATTTGTACAGTAGATGAAAACTGATGTATTTGTAATTACCCCACTGGAATTTCGTAAATCGGACTTACGAGGAATTTTTAATAAATTATTCCGTGGACTGCGATCAGAAAAAGATGAATCTGATTGCAGTCTGGAAAATGAATTTTTATAAAATATTGGTAATGATGAATTGGATCCCGAGATTTTTACACAATAATATTTGGATCGTTTAAGACCTTCTGTAAAAAGTTGGGAATTTTTGAAACAAGTTAACTATTTTATTAAAATCTCCGAAAACAGCCCAGTTTTGAATATAAAAGCTAAAATGACTTAAGTCGTAAATTGCGTGTCTAAATGTCGGGTATGTTATTTGTGAATGATATAACATGTTATATGTGTTATGTGCAATATCGTATGTTTGTTTATGAGTGGGGAATGGATGGGAAGTTTATATGGGCATGAACCATTAAAGTAATGCATGTTATGTGATAGTTACGTGTAGGAACTTTGTGCTCTATTTGAAGTCACTAATAAACTAAGTGGTAATCATACTAGGACGTGATTGACCGACCTTGACTGTTAGCTATTTTTGAGAGTCAAATCCAAGCAACCGAGGTGAGTTCACACTCCTAAGGCATGGGATTCCCGGTGGGTTGGGAATGGGATTGAATAACTACTCATACTTCCAACATTACTAGACTACTTACCACCGTCCTCGGATTGGGAAGGACGCCTGTGCTAAAAACCTACGTAAAACCTACGTACTACTGTCCTCGGATTGGGAAGGACACCTGCACTAAACCTACATAAAAGCTACGTACTACTGTCCTCGGATTGGGAAGGACACCAGCGCTAAACCTACGTAAAACTTACGTACCACTGTCCTCGGATTGGGAAGGACACATATATATACATCTAGTATAGTGGTTTACAACATGGTGTAGCCCCCACCGTTTATGGTTTGGGAAAAATAAGGAAAAGTGATTTAACCTGCAATTGCAAACAAACTCATAGTTCTTGAAAACTACTTTATAACGAACACCTACTGTGAACTCGCTCAACTTTGTTGTTGATTTGTTGTTACATGCCTTGCAGGTCGTTAGGTACTTATGGAGCTTGCATTGGAGTGAGAAGAGTCGTTGTGGGACTTGGACAGCTGTGTGCCATGCTAAACTTTTGAAACGTCTAAACTTATGACTTAGTTTTAAACATTATGCTTTCGCTTGCAACTTAAACTATTGTTTTGTTTAGACACCAATTGTATTGTGTTGGATCTTTATATACTACTTACGTGCTTGTTCAATATGATTGGTGGCTTGATCCTGGTCATGTCACGCCTCCAAGCGGTGATACTCTGCATGTGGATTTTTGGGGGTGTGACAGATTGGTATCAGAGCCATTGGTTATAGTGAACTTGGTTTTAATAAGGGAAAGAGTTTTTGTTAAAACCAGACTATAACCTGTACAGTGCTCAACGATCCACAACGACGCTTCGCTCCACATGCAAGACTCGACACTATAGGTGATATGATTTATGTTTATATTGCCTACTTGCTAATCACATAGTACATTACTCATAGTATGCTTAGATAAATGTAACAACTATTGCTTGAAACACATGTGTGCTTACTCTCTTCTGTCATCGCATTTTCGCGAACCTCTCTCACGCATGTTTCCTTTGATATGAAGATCATGAGTGGCTACGTTAACATGACTCAAGCCCAGTTGGCGGCTTTGATCACTGAACAAGTTACTGCAGCACTCGCCGCTGCCCAGGCAGGAGGTCAACACGCTCAGCCTCCTGTGTGCACGTTCAAGACTTTTATGGACTGTCGTCCTACTACTTTCAGTGGAACTGAAGGGGCCGTTGGACTCCTCCACTAATTCGAGAAGCTCAAATCGGTCTTCGAAATCTGTGAATGCCCTGAGGCACGTAGGGTGAAGTATGCCACTGGTACTCTCGAAGGCACTGCGCTGACTTGGTGGAACACGCAAGTTCAAATGTTAGGGCTGGCAGCTGCTAATGCCACCCCCTGGAACGACTTCAAGGAGCTGATCAAGCGAGAATACTATAATCGTGATGACATCCACAAGTTGGAAGTGGAGTTCCTTAACCTAAAGATGACGGGGCCAGAGATAGAGGCGTATACGAAGCGATCCAACGAGCTGGCAGTGTTATGTCCAACTATGGTGGATCCTCCCACCAAGCGCATTGAGCTGTACCTCAAAGGCTTAGTACCTGAGATACAAAGCCATGTGACTGCTGCTAACCTTGCTACCATCCAGGATGTTACTCATCTTGCTCATCGTCTCACAGGCCAGGCAGTGGAACAGAACAGGCTGCCTAAGCGTATAGGTGCTAATGCTACTACTACTTCTGCTATTCCCAGTGATAACAAACGAAAATGGGATGGAGCCTCCAACAAGGGTTCGACTACAGTTCAGTCCCAGGCACAGCAGCGGAAGATTGATGACTACCAGAGTCCTGGTCAGCAATCTTCTGGTAGTCAAGGGCAGGGTGGATATCGAGGAAACCACCCAAAGTGCAACAAATGCAACAGACACCACAGTGGTCAGTGCAATAAGGGACGTTGTCAGAGGTGTCTCAAGATGGGTCATGAAGCCAAGGATTGCAGGAGCTTACGGCCTACAAATCAGAATCGTCAGCAGCAACAGCAAGCACCGCAGAATCAGCAACAACAACAGGGCAACAAAGGATGCTTTCAGTGTGGTGCTGAAGGTCACTTCAAGAGACACTGCCCCCAGTTAAATCAAAATCAGAATAATAACAACAATAAAAATCAGGGCAACGGGAATAACAACGGAGGTAATAACGACGGAAATGGTGCCAGGGGACGTGTTTTCGTGCTGGGTCAGGGTGATGCAAGGAACGATCCCAACGTTGTGATGGGTAAGTTTCTTCTCGATGACTTTTATGTTACTGTTTTATTTGATTCGGGTGCCTATACCAGTTATGTGTCTCTAAAAGTTAGTCAAATGCTTAAACGTACCCCAACACTTTTGAACACCAAGCACACGGTAGAGCTAGCAAATGGTAAAAGTCTTGAAGCCACACGCATAGTTAAGGGCTGTAACCTCGTCTTAGCTGGTCAGACCTTCTCTATCGACCTCATTCCTATTGTTTTGGGTAGTTTCGACATCGTTGTTGGTATGGATTGGTTATCCCAACAGCAAGCAGAGATCCTTTGCAAGGAGAAAATCGTCCGCATTCCTCGTTCTGGTGAAGAACCTCTCATGATTCATGGTGACAAGAGTGGTGCTGTTGTGGGCATCATCTCTTTCCTTAAGGCCCAGAAGTGTTTGCGTAAGGGCCACACTGCCATTCTTGCACTCGTTACTGACGCATCAATGGAAGAGAAGAGAATTGAAGACATTCCTATAGTGCGCGATTTTCCTGAGGTGTTTCCTGAGGAATTACCTGGTCTTCCGCCTCATCGACAAGTCAAATTCCAAATCGAGCTAGCTCCTGGAGTAGCGCCCATAGCTCGAGCACCTTATCGCTTAGCCCCAACCGAACTAGTAGAACTGTCCAAGCATTTACAAGAACTTTTGGAAAAAGGTTTTATTCATCCTAGCTCGTCGCCCTGGGGAGCTCTAGTACTATTCGTGAAGAAGAAAGACGGTACCTTCAGAATGTGCATCGACTACCGCGAACTCAATAAGGTAACCGTAAAGAATCGTTATCCTCTCCCGCGCATTGATGACTTATTCGACCAGCTGCAAGGGTCGAGCTACTACTCCAAGATTGATATGAGATTGGGTTACCATCAACTGAGAGTCCGAGACGAGGATGTCTCTAAAACAGCGTTCAGAACTCGTTACGGCCATTACGAGTTTCTGGTTATGCCTTTCGGATTAACGAACGCACCAGCGGTTTTCATGGATCTCATGAACCGGGTATGCAAACCTTACTTAGATAAGTTCGTTATTGTTTTCATCGACGACATCCTGATCTATTCTAAAAGTCAGGAGGAACACGAGCAACACCTACGACTTATGCTGGAACTTCTTCGAGCAGAGCAACTGTATGCCAAATTTTCAAAATGTGACTTCTTGCTTCGCGAAGTCCATTTTCTAGACCACGTGGTAAACAAGGATGGGATTCATGTTGATCCATCCAAGGTTGACTCGATCAAGAACTGGCCTGCACCCCGTACACCAACAGAAATCTGCCAATTCTTGGGTTTGGCAGGATATTATAGAAGGTTTATCAAGGATTTCTCAAGGATTGCGCAACCTCTCACTTCACTAACACAAAAGGGCGTCATCTATCGTTGGGGTGATACACAGGAATCTGCATTTCAGCACTTAAAAGACAGGCTTTGTAGCGCGCCTATCCTCTCATTGCCTGAAGGCACAGATGATTTTGTGGTTTATTGCGACGCTTCCATTCAAGGACTTGGTTGCGTGTTGATGCAACATGACAAGGTCATTGCCTACGCATCGCGCCAACTTAAGGTTCACGAAAGGAACTACACTTCTCACGACCTGGAACTGGGAGTAGTTGTTTTCGCACTTAAGATATGGAGACATTACCTGTACGGTACCAAGTGCACCATTTACACCGATCACAGGAGTCTCGAGCATATCTTCAAGCAAAAGTAATTAAACATGCGACAACGCCGATGGGTCGAGCTCTTGAATGATTATGAATGCGCTATCAAGTATCATCCGGGTAAAGCCAATGTTGTGGCTGACGCCCTTAGTCGAAAGGATACTATACCTAAGCGTGTACGTGCATTACAGCTTACCATCCAATCTAGTCTTCCTGCCCAGATACGAGATGCTCAGGTCGAAGCATTGAAAGCAGAGAACATCAGGGCTGAGTCCTTGCGAGGATCGAGGCAGCGGCTAGAACAAAAGGAAGACGGCGCTTACTATGTAACAGGGCGCATCTGGGTTCCGCTTTACGGAAACTTACGCGAGCTTGTAATGGATGAAGCACATAAGTCTCGCTACTTAATACATCCTAGTTCGGATAAGATGTACCACGATCTCAGAACTACGTATTGGTGGCCTAGCATGAAAGCTCACATAGCAACTTACGTTAGCAAATGTTTGACTTGTGAGAGTCAAGAATGAATATCAGAAACCATCGGGCCTACTCCAACAACCAGAGATACCACAATGGAAATGGGAGCAAATTTCCATGGATTTCGTTACTGGTCTGCCTAGATCTCAACGTGGAAATGATACTATTTGGGTGATCGTGGATCGACTCACAAAATCTGCACACTTTTTGGCTATCAAGGAAACGGATAAGTTCTCCACTCTAGCAGACGTCTACCTAAAGGAAGTAGTATCAAGGCACGGAGTGCCAACCTCTATTATCTCTGATCGTGATGCACGTTTTACTTCAGAACTGTGGCAAGCGATGCACAAATCTTTTGGCTCACGATTAGACATGAGCACAGCTTACCACCCGCAAACGGATGGGCAGTCTGAACGCACCATCCAAACCCTAGAAGACATGCTTCGGGCATGTGTAATTGATTTCGGAAACGGCTGGGAAAAACATCTCCCGTTAGTGGAGTTTTCGTATAACAACAGTTACCACACCAGCATTCAAGCCGCTCCATTTGAGGCATTGTACGGGCGTAAATGCCGATCACCTCTTTGTTGGACAGAGGTGGGTGACAGTCAAACCACTGGCCCAGAACTTGTAGTAGATACAACCTAGAGAATTGCTTAGATACGACAGCGAATGGCGGCAGCGCGTGACCGTCAGAAAAGCTATGCTGATAAGGGAAGAAAGCCACTCGAGTTCCAAGTTGGGGACCGGGTGCTACTCAAAGTCTCACCTTGGAAAGGTGTAGTCCGTTTTGGCAACGAGGCAAACTCAATCCGCGTTATGTCGGACCATTCGAAATCATCGAGAAAATAGGCCAAGTGGCCTACAGACTGAACCTGCCCGCAGAACTCAGTGGAGTTCACGACATTTTTCATGTGTCAAATCTGAAGAAGTGTCTGTCAGATGAGACCCTTATAGTTCCTTTGAAGGAGCTCACTATCGACGATCAGTTGCGATTCGTCGAGGAACCAGTTGAAATCACAGACCGAGACGTTAAGGTTCTCAAGCGCACTAGAATACCTCTTGTTCGAGTTCGTTGGAATTCCCGTCATGGCCCAGAGTATACCTGGGAACGAGAAGACCAAATGCAACTCAAGTATCCCCAGCTGTTTAAGAAAAATGCAACCACTACTGAGGCTGAAGCTACTGCAGAATTTCGGGACGAAATTCCAAATCAACGGGTGGATGATGTGACACCCCAGGAAAACCAGGAAACCAACGCAACATAACTAGCTTCCTCAGTAACCACGCACAAAATTTCGGGACGAAATTTTCTTAACAGGGGGAGAATGTGACAACCCTCTAAATTCCATGTATCTGTATAATTTATTTATGATAATTAAAGTGCGTGATGAATGTGCTGAATCATTTAACTGCTCTCTGATGATTGTGTCATACTTACATGTGTTTGTTAACGTACTTGGCTTGTGCAGAAAACTTGACTAAATGGTCCTGAATATTTTCCTATGTATTAGGAATTAAAAGTGTTACAAAAATATATATATATAAGACGCCTTACGGAACAATTAAACAATTTAACGGAACAGTATCCGACCGAACAACCGGACATTTCCCGGAACACCAAATATTTGCCAAATACATTGTGTTATTATTTTTGGCTAGTCTTGATCCCCGTTTACCATAACACCCACTAAAAACCCAATAACTAGCATATATCACCACATTACTTACCATCTAACTATCTTTTACATTTAGTTGAAATCTTTGCAAATATACCCCCCCAACCGAAATTTCGGTCCTTGTGGACCCCCCCCCCCCCCCATATCATTCACCATACTTGCTATCTCCTACTTGATTTTAATCTAATTGTTTATTTGATTTGGCTTGTGTAAGTATCCAAAAAATGCAAAGATGATTATAAGAGGCATGGTTCTTAGATATCTCATCATCACACCTAAGATTACACTCCATCCTCACTCTCCTCTCTCTCATTTTCGGTCCTTCATAACCGAACCCACCACCATCACTTCAACATCTTCATCTTCTCCAACATCAAATTCCATACAAAGCTTCAAAGTGATCCATGGAGGTTGCAAGTTGAAGAGCATTCAAAGGAGCTTTGTTCTTGCCTTCTTCACCATCTTTTCTTCTTCATCTTTTGCACTAGAGAATCACCCCTAGCTTTAAGCTATTAGTAAGTCTCTATTTAACCCTTGTTCATGTCCATTTTGTGTAGAGAAAGATGTAATATGTTAAATCTACAAGAACACTAAAAAGGGTTTAAACAAGAAGATGAAACATGATGTATTTATGTTAGTATGATGTTGTCTTGAGATGTTACTGATTATTTGCTGATTTACTTGTTAATATTGATGTTTGATGTTGTTGTGATCAATAAACATATTAACGGAATCAATCGAACACACTTTAGAATGTTAAAAGCTGAAAACAGTTTGCTGTTTGATGATTACAGCCAACTTCAGTTGGCTGTAACCGAACCTTAATAAAGCAGAAAATGTATTTTCTAAACTCTAGATTTATTTATTATGAAATACGGTTCTAATGGCACTGGAATCATAATTTTTGGACTTCGTTTACTATTTTTAAAGACCCTTTTAAAAACAGCAGCTGAAGCTGAGTTTTTGCTGCAGTAAATGGGTGATGTGTTTTTGGTCATAACTGGAAATATATGATGAATCAGATCATGAAATTTGTAAAGTAGATGAAAACTAATGTATTTGTAATTACCCCACTGGAATTTTGTAAATCGGACTTACGAGGAATTTTTAATAAATTATTCCGTGGACTGCGATCAGAAAAAGATGAATCTGATTGCAGTCTGGAAAATGAATTTTTATAAAATATTGGTGATGAATTGGATCCCGATATTTTTACACAATAATATTTGGATCGTTTAAGACCTTCTGTAAAAAGTTGGGAATTTTTGAAACAAGTTAACTATTTTATTAAAATCTCCGAAAACAGCTCAGTTTTGAATATAAAAGCTGAAATGACTTAAGTCGTAAATTGCGTGTCTAAATGTCGGGTATGTTATCTGTGAATGATATAACATGTTATATGTGTTATGTGCAATATCGTATGTTTGTTTATGAGTGGGGAATGGATGGGAAGTTTATATGGGCATGAACCATTAAAGTAATGCATGTTATGTGATAGTTACGTGTAGGAACTTTGTGCTCTATTTGAAGTCACTAATAAACTAAGTGGTAATCATACTAGGACGTGATTGACCGACCTTGACTGTTAGCTATTTTTGAGAGTCAAATCCAAGCAACCGAGGTGAGTTCACACTCCTAAGGCATGGGATTCCCAGTGGGTTGGGAATGGGATTGAATAACTACTCATACTTCCAACATTACTAGACTACTTACCACCGTCCTCGGATTGGGAAGGACGCCTGTGCTAAAAACCTTCGTAAAACCTACGTACTACTGTCCTCGGATTGGGAAGGACACCTGCACTAAACCTATGTAAAACCTACGTACTACTGTCCTCGGATTGGGAAGGACACCAGCGTTAAACCTACGTAAAACCTACGTACCACTGTCCTCGGATTGGGAAGGACACATATATATACATCTAGTCTAGTGGTTTACAACATGGGGTAGCCCCCACCGTTTATGGTTTGGGAAAAATAAGGAAAGTTGATTTGACCTGCAATTGCAAACAAACTCATAGTTCTTGAAAACTACTTTATAACGAACACCTACGGTGAACTCGCTCAACTTTCTTCAATTCGTTCATAAACGAATAATTAATTGCGTATCGAAATTTAATGCAGCACCTCTTGAACTGTTACTGTTCAAGGAGTCATGGTAGCTGACTTTATCACACTAAGTCTTCAAAACATTAATTATATGGAGTTAATAAACTTATGAGTCCACTGATATATTTCCAACAACATTTAGTGACTATATTATGTCGTTATAACTTAGGTTGTTAATATTAGTGCATTATGACTCCTCCATGAGATAGGTTTTGTCTGCTGACATAAAGATATACCCGAAATTACATTTTGTCATCTTTGAATATTATAAAGTTAAAGTAATCAACCGGTTTTTAGTTCTCACTTTTACTTCAAATTGTAGCCTCTCGTTTCTTTTAAAGATATTGTAACACTGCATTAGATGCTTCACATTAATCTAGACAAATCTAGTGTGTTGCAATGTGAGTAATATCTAAACGAGTATAGACTTGAATTTACATAAGGCTTCTAATTAATGAAGCGAAAGGAAATAATCTCATTTATCCTATTACTCTCTAAAGGAGAGCAGTATTGTTTGTTACATATGTATGGACCCATTTAAGGTTAAACTTATGGAACAAAACCAATGTCCCATTGGGTCTATCTCGGTATGTTATGATATCAATCACGTAAGAGATATCTCTGAGATCTATTATATCAAAGTTTGTGTTAACAATGCTTTGACTTATGTAACATATACTTGTCAAAAGAATATCATCTATATAGACAAGTTTAATTTAGTTGCTCCCACTCATTTTGAGGTAGGTACATTAATCCACTTGATTGTTGATGAAAACAATTACGTTAAGATTTCATCACATTATGATGTTTGCATTAACCCATACATGGATTTTATTGGCTTACAAATAAAGTGTTCTTTAACCTTCAGTTTGGAACTTTCAGGTTGTTTTATGAACATGTAAATATGTCAGCCATTTGTTAGGGAAAATTGTTTTTAATGTTCATCTAATGTAGCTTTAAACTATTATAAGCTACTAGAACAGTGATGATCCTCAAATTTTATCTCTTCCTAAGTATAACCTTTGACAATCAATCATGCCTTTTCGTGTCTTAACGCTTATATTAGGATTTGGTTTAGTTATGAACACTCTTAGGTAATTCAATCAAATCCCAAACGTTATATGAACACATAAAATCAGTTTTACTAGAAAACTGTTTTATTCCATTTAGAAGATTAATTGACGCTAATGGCTTAATTCGAAGAGATAGGATTAGTAAACATTTCCAAAATCCATTTCAACTTCAGTTAGGGAGGTTATGTAATCATCAAAGTTAGTAGATTTTTAAATCTAGAGGACCTCCTGAGTTGATTATTGGGTTCATTAGAAGTTTCAGTTTTATGGATTAGCTCTTGGTTAGGTTGCTATCATTTTCAGGATTCTAAGTTTGTAAGAGTTGGTGCAGTATGGTGTACAAGAGGTGTAATCAGAGTTAAATTTGGAGTGAAATTTAATGACACTCTTCCCCCCGCCTCTTGTATTCCTTGCAAGTCATAATAAGGACTTTGACTGCTCCCACTGACCTTAGAAATACTCAGCATGCTTAGGGTCAATATTTAACGACCAACAAATTCTAATAGAGAAACAAGTTAATGAAGTTAGTCGTTGTGATTTCTCTTGTTGATGATTATGTTAGTTTAGGTAAGAAATCTAAGTGTGCCCACAATTAAGCAACAATGAAACTTTTGTAAGAGTAACATTAGATTTAAGGAGACAAGTTTTGATAGAACAGTGTCGTGATGGAGCGGTGTCTTGTACAAGAGGTGCAAATTGAGGTAATGTAAAATTTCCACTCCCCCACCTCTTGCAACTATTGCAAGTTATCATTAAGACACTTAATGCTCCCACTGATCTTTAATATCTCTAGAATGCTACAAGAGAAGTTTCAATGAGCTACGTGACGTGGGAACCTATCATATATATGTTAGACTTTATTTGATTTCTTTAATGTCCAGATGTCATAATAAAACTCAGGGACATATCTAATAGAAATCTTATTAAGTGTGTATATATATGTGTATATATATATATAAATAGATTTCTTCTAAGACCATGGGCCATATGCGACAAAATTTAGATACAAGTTGATAGTCTTTTTAAATGATAAATGAATTATGTCTGAATATTCCATTTGGAATAAGTTCCACGAATGTCAATGAATGACTTGTGATGGACCCATACTTATTCCTTAAGCCAAGTAATATTTAGGGCTATAACGCCATGATTTAAAATCACTTAGAATGAGATTAGATAAAAATAATCCTCATTAACCATGTCATGATTTCTCATGAATTTTGGTTATAATGGAAGAAATTTGTAAGTCTCATTTTCCTTTTGTCAAATTCTCATTTACATGATGACAAAAGTTGTGAAAGTGTAAGGTATCATCTAGTTTTATCTTAGTAATGTTTCAATCCAGATATTTAGAACAAATAAAATGAGAGTTTAAGGTAAGTGTGACTTTATGTTGACTATGCAAACCTCACAACATTCATAACATTGCTTAATATGGTTCTTATAGCCTTAACATTTAATTTTGTCACTAACTCTCATGTTTAGTTATTTGTCGAGTTCTGGTAAGGAAACGTATGGAACTAGAGTCAACTAATCATGTGTTAATTTGAATATTAAAATTATCAGACTTAAATATCATTAGGAAATGACTACCTAATTAACTTATCCAACTGTTCTTTAGAGTAATGGATAGTCTCGTTGCTTATGCCTAGTCTAATGGCATAATTATGCAGTGATATTTTCCCTTGAAGAACCTTAGAGTTGGGATTTTGTACTTGTATTTTGTCTATGGACCTTAGAACAATCCTCTTTTAAAGTTTAAGTGGTTGTAAGGTGAGTAACAACTTATTTTCCAGCTTCAAACATTTATTTCTTTGTACGTATGTTGCTTATCAACACACTCATTATACTTTGGTATTTTTGAGTGTTATAGTTGATTTATAAGGCATCAAATTGTACAAGTGAAAATCTTAATATGTAATGTACTGAAAATATGTACTTATTTCCATGCGTAAGCCCTTAACTTTATGGGTCATGGTATTATACATTATAATGCATTCACATATACCACTTAACTTTATAGTTTAGAATTTTAAATGAAGGCATGCATCTTAGGAATTTTGTAATTATTCCACAGATAATAGATTAGTCTTAGGAAAGACTTAATCTGGAATAACTTTAGTGATAGCATTTATGTTAGAGAGTTCTTGATTGTCATAAGAGACGTAATGTTCGACTTATCCTATTCATCATGCTCTATTTTTTTCTGTAGTACTTTTATCAGAAGAGAGCAATAGGATTATCGTGTCTTAAGAGATAATCAAGGATTTAATTTAAGAGCTAATTCATACAGAAACTTTAAGCAAAACATATCAGATTTGGGAATTAGAGTGGATGAGATATAGATTTATAGAAGAAAATTATAGTGAGTAAAAATTATGGGTACTAAGAATAAGGCAGACGAAATGATCATAAAAAAATAAAGGATCGTTAATCTAAGGATCATTATGTGAAGAGGTTGTGATATGTCTATTACTAACATCAAAATAATAGACTATTTAAAGTTCTACTTAAACGAAGACAAATCAGCTTTGGCCAGAAGTGTAATCATTTAAGCATGTGTGCAAAGTATTTGTGACAAATCAGCTTTGGCCAGAATTGAAACAATCACTTTAGTTATGCACTCGTTAAGTATGCCATCTATGAAGGAATTAAATCAGCTTTGGCCAGATATTAAGACATTCATGTTTATGATGCACACTTAACATAGCTTTCGTAATACTTGAACGATAAGTAGATGCATCAAATCAGCTTTGGCCAGAAGTGATACATCAGAAGCTCATTCAAGTTAAGCCATTTTGGTTTTGTGAAACATTATTTGATCCTTATTAATTAACTAAGTATTTACAAAACCAATCATTTAAATCTTAGTTCACATTAAACAACCTAAAATAATGAGGTTTCAGGTGAGATCTCGACTCAATTATGAGGTCTCGAGTGAGGTCTCGAGTCAAGTCTCAACTCATCTTGCAACATTATGAGGTCTCGACTCATTAATGGACTCGAGTCGCAATCTCAGTGTCTCGAGTCGAAATCATGGTCTCGACTACTGTGTTTTATGAGATCTCGAGTGCTTGATGAGATCTCGAGTCGCAACCATTGTCTCGAGTTGTGAAGATTGAAGCCCTTAGTCGAAACCTCAGTGGTCTCGAGTTGAAACCTTATGGTCTCGAGTCGAAATCATTGTCTTGAGTTGTAAACATTTGAGAACACTTATGATTTCGAGTTGAGGCCTTGTGGTCTCGAGTCGAGATCTTGGTCTCGAGTCGAAACCTGATGGTCTCGAGTCCACTGCTACAGCTGTTAATGTAAAAGCATAACTGAAAATTCGAATTCTAAGGTATTATGAGATATGGTTTCCTAATTTAAGATGATCTAATTTTATCAAAAATATTTTGCAAATTATAACTGTATATCTTTTTAACAATTTTCGAATAAACTTAAAAGATACCCATGGAGAAGATGCGACTGCCATTAACGGACGATTTCATCTTCGAGCATAACATATCGATTGTAAGAAAGGGAAGAGAGTTTGAGAGATTGATGGATTTAGGGTTCAAACCAAAGATGTGCTTGAAGACAGAATGGAGGTCGCCGATTATCTTCAGAGTGAGTGAGAGAGATGATGATAATTAGGGTTAAGTGTTAGAATGAAGAGTCTGGTGTAAGAAACTTCCCTTATACGCTGAAACCAATACTCGCACCAGACATATGCCACGTGGATTGCTTAGGTGGCTTAACCATGGGGTGACGTGTGTCCCCCAATGGTTTCTTTTATTATAGATACTAGCGGTAAGACCCATGTGCAAACACGATGCGTTTCTTAGAAAACCATGCATAACACATATTGACAGAGAGTAAAAAAATATTTAGTGCAGATTTACAAAATTGATATAAACTAATGGTCAATAGATTTATTCAACAACAATTCCATTATGTTGATAGCAAACCACTGTTGTCTATTAACTGTTAAAAACCTCTGTTGCTTTCCAACAGACTTTCCTAAAAACTGTTATCCATTATCTCCAACAGAGCTTGCCAGATGGATAGATAGTAAACAGATATGCGTGTTAGTCAACCCATGTTAAAAAGGTCAGTCAACAGAAATTACAAAGGTCAGTCAACCCATGTTAAGAGAATAATGTTATTAACAAAGAATTTAGTACTCTCATTAAAAATGAGAGCTGCAAACACGGGTCGTTTCTTAGACAAGCATACATAACACATATTAATAGAACATATAGATACGTGCATAGATATTGTACCAAAACGTGTTATCTATTATAGCTAAAAGACAACTATAAACATAGATTATCAGTTACATACAATTTAACTGTTTACCCAAAAAGACAATATAAACTGTTTATAGACATACGTACTTAATAGAATTTGAATACAACTTAAGGTTCAACAAACGTTAATTACAAACACACAATCACCTGCCTCAACAAATTTCAGCAAAACTAAATCAAGGAATCAACAGATTTTAGAAATCAGCAGATCTTTATTCTCTCATCAACATTTCCCGGATTTGCCCTTTGAATTGGAGCTCAAAATCCAACGAATTAGTATCATCTTCATCCCTATCAAGCTGAAGGTTAAAAAGATCTTGGAGGTCAACTGGATTAAGACCAAGTGCATTATCCCTTGATATCTTTTCAACACTACCATCAGACTTGATCAAAGTCAATTCATGGGTCTGTTTGTCAGACTTCCAAATTACTATTTTTGGATCTGATGGGTTTGTTGGGAGAAGTTTTATTTGAGAGGGGTTTGGCGATTGAGGCCTGTTTGCCAACTTCTGAAATGCTTGAGCAAATTGAGCTTGTAGTTGCAACAAAGCATCATCCAATCCATATCATAACTAATTTCTAATAGACTCTTTTCTGTACTCAGCATACCTATTTTCATCTTCCTCATCCATCAGTTGTTGTCTTTTTCTTTGGTTCAAGGCAACGATGGATACATCTGCTGATGAGAACAACTTTTTAGATGTAATGGTCTGCCGACGTATAACAGTCATTTCATCTTTGTATACTGGCTTTTTAGGAAGGGATGGATCTGTCTTTCTTCGGTCTTCTAACTTACTGTAAGCTCGATCAATATACTGCCTAGTCCATTTTCCAATTTGTCTAGCAGTCCCAACCTTAGCTGCTACAAGTTCTGCCTTCATTCTTTTGTACTTCAACACTTCATCCACTTCAACCTTTTTGTATTGTTTCCAGTTGGGAGCAGATTTTGGCATTTGAGGATCTTTATTCATCTTTTCAAATCTATTAACTTCCTCATTAAGAGCCTCAAGGGGCCAGTCTTTGAAATCAGACATGTAGGCATCGTAGGGCTTGGTTTCCATGATAGTGTTCAAGAAATCATTTCTTAATGTCTTTTCTAGCTCAGCATTTGGTGACAGATTTGACATATTCTTACTCAGGTCTCTAGCAAAATCTTCCAACTTTTTGACTTCAACAAGCCAATGTTGCATGCGAGCTGATAACTTAATGTCAACTAGCCCTTTACACTCTTCATTTGCCTTATCTTCTGCTTGCTTTCCCTTTAGCTTCAGATATTCATAAATATTCTTTGGAGTTTCGAATCCCTGAAGAGATGGGAAGGTTCTTTTGGATGGATCATCCTCTGTGTAAAATTGAGTCATTTCATCTTGAACTGCAAGCAGTTCCAGATGGAAAGTTACTGCCAATGGGTTGATCTTTGTTGATGGAGGTGGGACGAATGGTTTGGGTGAAGTTTGAATGAACGGAGTAGCTGATAACGGAATTGGTGCGGGTATATCTTTTTCTTCCATCTCATATTCATGCACCATGAATTTTGTCTTTCTTGTGTAAACTGATTTTGGAGAAGGAGGAGTTAGGGAAGAAAAAGGTGCTATGAGTGTAAGGGTTGATTGTGATGGTAGTTGAAATTGGGTAGAATCAGTGGATTGACTAACAACTGTTGAAACAACTGGAGTGTCAACCGCTGTTGTCTTAACATGTGCTGAAACATTTGTTGCATCAACAATTGTTTTAGTGGAGGTTGGCAGTGGTGATGAGGATTTTGTATTCTGCTTTTTGACAGGTGGTTTTTCTGGTGAGAGTTTTGTTTTAGGTGTATCAAAATCTGACTTCTTAGGTTCAGCAGTGGTTTTAAGTTTCGCAGCAGTGGTTGGTTTTTCTGGTGGTGATATTGGTTTAGGAAATATGACAATAGGAGATTCATTGTGTTTGTGTGATTTTCTTCTATTTGAAGTTCCAATGTTGAGCACTTCATCTTCCTCTTTTCTATGCTTCCTCTTCTACTTTCGTTCAATCTCCTTATCGGTCTGTTTGTTAACGGAATCATCAATTCCCTTTTTCTTACCAGTATCAGATTTTCCAAGAGATTTTGTAGAAGTTTGCTTGGCAAGCTTTGGATTTTGTTTTGGCTGATTCCTTGGTGTTGGTTTGCCAAAGTTTTTCATGGAATCTTTTTCCCTCTTTTCAGCATCATCTTCATCGTCTTTTTCAAACACAGGTGCAGGGGTAGTACCAGTTAACTTTCCAATGCATTCTTTTATGCCCTTGATGTCAGCATGTGTGTCTTTGTATCTTGCTTCAACCATAACTCTAATTAGCTTCATGTGGGAATTAAGTTGAATCTTAGCAGTTCCCTTTGAGCTGCAAGAATGGGTTGTACCGAATTCCAAAGCTCTTAGCATAACTGCTGATGAGAAGGTCGACTTTTGAAAGAATCCACCAACTGCTTCAATTGATATTTCATATCAGCAACAGTTGTTTCCAAGTTAGATATCATGTCCGTCAAATCCTGGTATTTTAATCCATCACCTAACTTAATAGGATCATCTGAATTCCCACCAGAGGTGGTTGTATCTGCTTTTGAAAGAGGAGGTATCTCCAAATTTTCATTTGTAGATGCCCCTTGTTCTTGGTTCTGGGGACTTCCCTCTGCATTAGTGGTTACCTTAGTGATCTCACCCGTGGTTAACTTGAACTCACCAGTGGATACCTTGATAGACACAGCAATGGTTGCCTTCAAGGGAGTCTGACTGATGAAACTACTGTCCAAATATAAATAAGTGGATTTAACATTTGTAGTAGCTGCTCCACTTGAAATACCATCAAGAATTTGCTAAAATTCAAGAGGTGTAGCCTCCTCAACTATTTCTGGGTTAGGTAATTGAAAAGGTTCAGACATAGCTATTGTTGAAGTTAAACTCTCAGTAAAGTGTTCGTGGGAGGGACTGCTATCAGTCTGAATGTCAATAGCTTGAAGCAGTGTTACAAACTTTGGTGGAATGGAAGATGAAGGGATTGCTGTCGAAAGAGACATTTCCGCGGGAGAAGGGCTTATGAGGGTATGACATCATATTGTGGTGTCCCTGTGGATACAACATGTTCCTTTTGTGAGGAATCATGAGGAGTTTGGTTTATGGGTTGAGATCTTTCCACATGTTGTGAGGAAGTAGCAACAGTGGTTTGTAGTGACATCTGTGTTGTCACGGGGTTAACCTCTGGGATCTCATCTTCCAGAGGACCCGTTTTGCTGGTTTCGGTGGGCTTTTTGGATTTTGTTTTGGTCTTTTTGAGTTTTGTTGGTGGGGGTTTCACAGCAGTGGTTGTAGTGCTGTGATCACCAAGAGCAGTGGGCTCAGCAACAGACGTTTGAGGAGCAGTTGTGGACTCATCTAAAATTTTCTCATTCCCCTCTGCTTCAGTTTTGAAAACATCTAACTCTTTAGCCATAAGGTGAGTAAAAGTTTCAGATGTTAGACTATTCATTTTAATAGCTTCACCTTTTTCAAAAGCTTTTTGAGAAACATGTTTTTGCAGGTAGTAGCTTAATAGTCTAGGAAACATAAGAAAACCAGCAGTTTTCCCCTTTTTAATAGCAGCAGTTTTCCCCTTTTTAATAGCAGTAGTTTTGCCCTTTTTAATGTTTTTTAAATTTGCAACCAAATCAACAAACAGTGCTTGGGAGTAGTTAAAATCGGTACTTGTCAAAATTGCATACCCCAATGACTGAATTATCAAAGGTATTTCATTAAAAGAAGTAGTTTTATTTGAGAGACAGATTAAGAGAGTATGGAACAGGAATTTCATTGGTGGTGGAAAATTACCTTTAAACATAGTTGCCTGATTCAACTGTCCATCATATCCCCTCCCAATCAAGTATGTTTGAATCTCATTTTTCGGCAAAAAGGTCTTACCTGCCAAGTCGTTTACCTCAAATGTTGTTGATATGGTACTGGGGGTAATAGCAACCGATTCACCTCCGACTTTTGAAGTTATACTTACCGCCACATTGTTTTGTTCTCCAATATTCGCATTAGCCCAAAAATCGCGAAGCGTCTCTTGGTAAATGGGTGCGTCGGCGGTAAAAATGACCTTATATTTTGATGATGTAAGAACATCAATCATTGAATGATAGAGAGTATTGTTCTCGGTTTTCTCAAAAATAGCCAGGTAGTTATGCGAATTTTTCATCATCAAAGTCATGATCGGAATTGAAAGTTGCGAGACGTTGACGAAGAAGTGTTGAAGAAGAAGGTGGAAACCGCTCTACTGAATTTTAAACTCGAGACGAAAGTAAAACCTCTGTTTGGGGATGAAACAGGGGTTTATAAAGTGAAAAGGTGAATGCTGACGTGTCAGAAGTTGCAAAGATCTGATGGCTAACATCTGTCCACGTCACAACCTCTGCTCTTATAATGGATGACAGTTGTTTGAAAACCACTGTTGGCTAACAACAGATGTTAGGCAACATTAGTAACTCAGCAGTCCGCAGATTAAACAGAACATATGAGAACAGACAATACCCTTCAGCAGTGTTTGGAAACCACTGTTGGGCAACAACAGATCTTATGCAACAATAGTAAGTCAACAGTCTTTAGTCAAACACAGGTTTGGAAAACAGTTGTTTTCAATAGACTTTTAATATAAACGAATAAATTGATATTAAATATCAGCAACCATTTAATGCAAAACATTTAAAAAATAAATTTTCATGGGAAAACTATAAAATTAAATATCAAGAAACTGAAAGGACAAATTTTAAACCTCTGCTATAAAAAAAATCTTTAAAAAAACCTCTTCATTTAAAGACCAACAATAACAGATGTTCAGAACTGTTGAGCAGTGGTAAATCAACAGTGGTAAAAAAACTCTTCATTTAAAGACGTTTTACAAAGATCTGTTGAGCAATAACAGATGTTCAGAACTTCTATTGTGTTAATCGTTGACAATTCTTTGGAAACTGCTGTTGGGAATAACAGATGTTCGCAACAATAGCAACTCAACAGTCGTTACAAAAAACAGAAATTATGAGAACAGACAATACCTTTAAACAGTGGATGAATCTTTTGCCAAACAGATGTTTTAAGAACAGCTGTTTTCAACAGACTTTTAAATATTTTTGTCAAATTTTTTCAAAATACCTATTTTTTAAGAATGTTCAGAACTTCTATTGTGTTAATGGTTGACAATTCTTTGGAAACTGCTGTTGGGAATAACAGATGTTGGCAACAGTAGCAACTCAACAGTCGTTACAGAAAACATGAATTATGAGAACAGACAATAACTTTAAACAGTGGATGAATCTTTTGCCAAACATATGTTTTAAAAACAGCTGTTTTCAACAGACTTTTAAAGATTTTTGTCTATTTTTTAAGAATGTTCGGAACTTCTATTGTGTTAATGGTTGAATATTCTTTGGAAACTGCTGTTGGGAATAACAGATGTTGGCAATAGTAGCAACTCAACATTTACAATAGCAGGTATCAACACTAACAACTGTTGATGCTCAAATTAGTAAAAATAAAATGCTCTACAAAGATTAATAGAATTAAAATTTACATATCACATATGACGATAGATCAACAATTACATTGAGAACTGAACAACGAAATTTAATAATCTTCAGCTATTGAACAGTAGCCTTATCCTCATATACTTGATCCTCAACTTGCTTGATAAAACGATACTTTAAATCATAAGAACCTACAGAAGGGTATGATGACATTTTTAACTTGTATATGTCTTCAACTCTGATGTAAAAGAAGGATATAATGGTAGTAAAACGTGATGAAAAGCTTCTACACTGTTTTTGAAGTCTGGAGTGCAGAAAGACATCACCATCAGGTTTCTGGACACTTGGTCTCTCGTAAACAGACCAAGATGCAGTCCATCAGAACACCTCTTCAGCTATTGAACAGTAGCCCTATCCTCATATACTTGATCCTCAACTTGCTTGATAAAGCGATACTTTAAATCATAAGAACCTACAGAAGGGTATGATGACATTTTTAACTTGTATATTTCTTCAACTCTGATGTAAAAGAAGGATATAATGGTAGTAAAACGTGATGAAAAGCTTCTGCACTGTTTTTTAAGTCTGAAGTGCAAAAAGACATCACCATGAGGTTTTTGGACACTTGGTCTCTCGTAAACAGACCAAGATGCAGTCCATCAAAACACCTCTTCAGCTCTTAAACAGTAGCCCTATCCTCATATACGTGATGCTCAACTTGCTTGATAAAGCGATACTTTAAATCATAAGAACCTACAGAAGGGTATGATGACATTTTTCAACTTGTATATTTCTTCAACTCTGATGTAAAAGAAGGATACAATGGTAGTAAAACGTGATGAAAAGCTTCTGCACTGTTTTTGAAGTCTGAAGTGCAGAAAGACTTCACCATCAGGTTTCTGGACACTTGGTCTCTCGTAAACAGACCAAGATCCAGTCCATCAAAACACCTCTTCAGCTCTTGAACAGTAGCCCTATCCTCATATACTTGATCCTCAACTTGCTTGATAAAGCGATACTTTAAATCATAAGAACCTACAGAAGGGTATGATGACATTTTTAACTTGTATATTTAATACAAAAAACGTGTACATTGAAGAAATAACAGCAGCCATTCAATGCAAAGCCTCTCAAAAAAGTTTTCATAGGAAAACTAAAAAGTTAAATATAAAATGGACATCATCAGCGATGCATAAAGATGCTTTTTAAACACTATAAAAGGCTGATGATTAGGCTGATTGAAGAACTAATATATAAAATGGACATCATCAGCGATAATAAATACAAGAAAACCTGAAACAGCATCGGCGCTTCATGAAGTACTCCACTTTCTGCACTCCAGAGTTCAAAAACAGTGCAGAAGAACTCCCCACTGCTCGCTCGGAAAAAACAAAGCTGAAATATATCAACACCTTAAAATAAATATTATCAACATATATCAACAGTTTAAAAGAATCCACAAACCTAAAATAACCCGCAACTGATTGTTTGAATTTTAAACAACTCTGATTAGGCTGAAATATAAACCGAGAATTAGAACAGATCAGTTCACATTTTAAGTTAAAAATCAGAGAAGAAAACATACCGTCAATGATGTTGCAACAATGATGTTGGAAAAATTACGTGAAGTACAAAAAGCTGTAATCGCAGATGAACAGGCTGAATATGCAAATTTGGAATCCTGTAAAAGGAGAAAACCAAGTGACATAAGAAAAGCCGAGGTCACACGTTGGTGTGTGAAACAGAGCTTAAAATGAAACAACGATGTTGGTACAATGATATTGGAACAAAGAACTGTAATCAAAGATTAACCGCCTCAATCATGTTGGTGCATTTTATGTGACAACAACGTTAGATTGGTCTTTGGATATTGAACACGTGTTTGGGCCGCGAAGACTTATGAAGACTGAACGGAATTCGAGTTTGTTAAAGCCCAAATCATTCAAATTCAAGTTTAAAGTCCATCTAGTTTAGCCCGAATTGTATCTAGAATTCGTATGGGCTTGTCCCAGTTCGAATTGTATGGTTGTGTGTATATAAACAACCTTAAGCTAGAGTTTTAGGGTTAGACTTTTAGGCAATTGAGAGAGAATTCGAATACACAGAACATTGGCTGTGAGTTCGTGGAGATCTTTAGTGATTGTAAACGTTTTCGTTGGATAATCATAGAAGATCAGTTGGTAAATCGTTTCGTGTTCTTGTTTCTGTTTGTTTGGTTTATCAAGGGGATTCCGCACCCTTGGTAGATTGTCGGTTTTGTTAAGATCCATACGGGATAGGGACCTACAATTGGTATTAGAGCATTTGCTCTTGTGTACGGTTCAAAACTGATATTATAAATTCAAGGAGTTTCAGTTTGGAAAGTTATCAATCAGAAGATTCTGCGGTTTAAAAAGTGCTGATTTTTCGGGATTTATTATTGGAAGATTGCTAGAAGATTGCTGGTCTCGACTAGAATTGCTGGTCTCTACTAAGGAGGTCTCGAGTTGTCCATTTAGACTCGAAACCGGAGGTTTCGACTAGTGGTCTCGACTGGTCTCGACTAGTCCATTTTTACTCGAAACCAGAGGTCTCGACTGGAGGTCTCGACTAGTCCTTTCTTCACTCGAAACAAGTGGTCTCGACTGGGTACTGTTCACTCGAAACCAGAGGTCTCGACTGGGGTCTCCACTCGAAACAATAGTCTCGACTAGAAACTGTAGTATCGACTGGACTGAGTGGTTGCGAGTTTGAAAGTGGTGGAATTTTTCTAGGCAATCGTAGGAAAAATTTCACTGTTTCGTGTTTAGAGAATTATCCATAACTCATCTGGACAAACCGTTTGCACCGTTGGAATCCTTGGATTTTTAGGACAAAAAAAGACTCTGGAAAATCCCGAAAAAGGTCTTCGACATTATATATCATTAGAATCGTATTTTCGAGACCAGTCTAACGGTATAATTTGGTAAAAACAGTTTTCGAAAAAAAATTGTACGGTTTTACTAGTCAGCAACGTTAAAATGTCGAACATGTCTAATTTGAATGAGCTTTTGAGAATGGAGCATGAGGTTGGCACTACCAACAAACCACCTAAGATGATGAAGGTGGAAAATTATTTGACATGGAAGGATCGTTTTCAATCTTTCATTGAATATCAGGACACACGCATGTGGATATGTATTGAAGATGGGTACACAAACCCAACACACGACTTTGAGGGCAGACCACGTAGAACAGCCTATGTGAACATGCAAGAGGCTGATAAAAAGATGTATGAGGCTGAAAAGAGAGCCTTGGGTGCAATAAAAATGTCCTTACCTGATAGCATCAAGCATACCTTCAAAAAGTACACTAATTCAAAGGATATGTGGGATGCATTAGAAAAGCGATATCAGGGAAATGCAGATGTCAAGAAGAACAAAATTGATCTACTGAAGAAGCAGTTCGTTGTTTTCAAGTACATGAAACATGAGTCACTTGAGGACATCATCACTCGATACTACCATCTGATGTCGGAAATGGAAAATTATGAGATAGATTGCTATTCTGATGTAGAGAAGAATGACAAGCTGCTCGATGCCTTACCTACTAAATAGGATATCTACACTCTCAGGATCAAGGGAGAAGCAGATTATGAGACAAAGGAGCTGGAAGAAGTAGTTGGCAAGCTGAGAGCTTATGAGCTCAGTATGAAGAAGAAAGACACTGGATATGATCAGGTTCAAGATCCAGGGATTTACAATGGGCTTACATCTTCTTCATCTTACAACGCTTCTAGCGACTCTGCTACTGCGTTTCTATCGTGTGAGAATGAGCAGGTCACAGTAAATGAGGATGGTGATGTGTGTTTTGTAGCCGCTTCAGGAGGATCAACAGGAGCCAAAAGAACATTAGCTTCTAAGCAGAGTAGTAGTGCAAATTCGATGCCTATGAGTGTTAAGTCTGTAGAAGAGCATCTTGCTCTACTTGCTTCATTTGTTGCCTCTTATGAAAACTACATTCAGGGGAAGATTTCTGATCCTGCCACTTTAAATGAAGATTATGATCAGATTGACCCTGATGATCTTGAAGAGATGGATTTGCAATGGCAGATGGCCATGATTTCTAGACGAGTGAAGAGATTTATGAACCGGTCAGGAAGGAAGTTTGTAGAAAAGACTATTGGTTTCGATAAAACCAAAGTGAGATGCTTTAACTGTCAAAGTTATGGGCATTTCGCTAGGGAATGTCAAAAACAAAAGCAGGAGACTTCGAGTCAGGGTTCAAACAATAGGAATGCATCAAACAACTCTAACTTGAGAGCGCTGATCTCTACAGCTAGAGAAGGTTCATATGACTAGAGTGTTCACTTGGAAAATGATGACAATGTCACTCAGGCTTTCATGGCAGAAATTGTGCCAGTTGATGTTGGTGAAGCTACAGTAAATGATGCTGAAGTTGAGAAGAAAAGTGAAGCTACAGTAGATGATGCTAAAGTTGAGAAGAAAAGTGAAGCTAAGGTAGATAAGGATGATCAGACAACAGATGCTGAAAAAGAAAAGCCAAAGTCATGAAAGGGAAGCTGAAGAGAAAGATGCAAAATACAAAAGAATGGAAGCTCAACTTGCTGCTCTCATGGCCAACTCAGACAAATCAACAGGAGAGGTAAGTAACTCTGCTACTTCTGTTTGCTTAAAATGTCGTGAATTACAGGGTGAGGTTGACAGGTTGTCAACACAAAACCAAAGTCTGGTAAACGAGATGTCTAACATAAAAGAATCAAATTTTTTCGCTAAAAGAAATGAGTCGTTATATTTGAAAAAGATAAAAGGCAATGAAGCTGAAATTGAAGCTTTAACCTGCAAACTAAACGAAAAACTTCAAGTCATAGACTTAGCTCATGACATGATGGGTGAGACAACAAAAGAGATTTCTGATAAATGCAAAGAGTTGTTAAATGCACAACTCAAAATTGTTGAACTTGAAAAGAAATTAAGTCAATTCAGGGACTCTACTTTTGTTATGAAACACATGATGGGTGGGTTGAAGAAAAGTAATGACAAGACTAGTGTGGGTTTCAAGGGCTTTAATGAAGTCCCACCTCCTCTTAGTCACGACTATTCGTTCTTACCAGACGAAGATGAGTTAACAGACTTTCTGTCAACATCACCTAGTAGTTCTACATCAAGTCAAGGTGATGTGTCTGAGAATGATGATTCTAAGAAGGAAAATAACAGCAAAAAGAAAATTTCACATCCTAAGAATAAAAATCCAACTCTTCTTAAAAAGGTAAATTTTGTTCAAGGAAGTGACATGAAAAACGAAACAACTGTTATAGAAAATGAATCAAATGTAGAGTTTGCTAAAAACAAAAACAAAGAAAAATCTGAAACTAAGCAAACTGAACCAAATCCTTCTAAGGCATCATCATCAAAACAAGGATCTAGTTCAAAGGCTTCAGATAAGAAGTCTTCAAAAAAGAGATCGTGCTTCAAGTGTCACACCAAGGGACATGTAGCTAGCTGCTGTCCTAACAAAAAGACTGAAGAACAAGTGAGTGAGCAACAAAGAGGGAAATCACCAGAAAAAAAGGTGATAAGGAGGAGAAAGTCTCAAATTCTCCAAAGAAAGCTGCTCCTAAGCAAAAAGAGGGTGTTGCTGGTGGTGTAGATAAGGCTGACAAAGGAACTCCACAAGTTCCTCGTTTTCAAAGAAATCAACCAAGATTTCACCCTGAATCTACATCAGGAAGATATGATAGACCTAGAAGTAGTTCACCAAGAATGAACAATTATAATTCTAATAATTTCAGAAGTCAATGTCAATATCAAAATCGATACCATGAAAATGGTGGCCGAACCTTTTATAACAATGGCTTTAGAAATTACAACAATCAAGCTTCTAGAAATCAAAACTCAAGGTTTCAAAGGTCAAATAGTCCAAACACATATAGGAACCCTCAGGACCAGAGACCTTATGGAAATCAAACCCCATTTCCATCAACAGGTCTGAGATCCAAGACTCCAATTAGGAGGAATGGATATTGGATAGATGTTGATGTAGTTGGTGAATTTGAACGACCCAAGACCATTAAGGCTAGGGCCCCCAATCTAACTAATCCTTTGGTTGGTGGGTGCAGGAGCTGCTAAGGAGGATTATCAACTTATGGTATGTTGATAGTGGCTGCTCCAGGCACATGACGGGGGATGCGAGATTGTTTTATGAATTTGAAGAATATGATGGTGGACATGTAAATTTTGCTGGTGCTAAAGGTGGAAGAATTACCGGACGAGGAAAAGTGACGAATGGGAAGATCACTTTGAACAAAGTGAACTATGTTGAGCAGCTTAAACACAATCTCATGAGCGTGTCACAAGTCTGCGACAGGGGTCACTCGGTCCATTTTACTAAGTCTGAGGCATTGGTATTGAAACCGGGTTTGGTTATTCCAGACGACTGGATAGTGATGCGTGCACCAAGGAAAAATTATACTTATGTCATGGACATGGGTGTCAAGGATCCGTTTGCTGTGGTGGCGTGTTTACTGTCAAAAGCATCTGAAGCTGAATCTATGTTGTGGCACAGACGCATGGCCCATATTCACTATCGAAAAATGAATTACCTTGTTAAAAATGAACTAGTGAAAGGGGTTCCAATGCAGAGGTTTCAAGTGGAAGATAAGTGTCTACCTTGTCAAAAGGGAAAACAACACAAGAAACCTCATAAGTCTAAAATAGTAAATTCCATAGATGCCCCTTATGAATTACTTCACATGGATTTATTCGGTCCAGTGAACGTGAGGAGCATAGGTGGAAAGTACAATTATCTTGTTGTCACTGATGATTAGTCACGATACTCATGGGTTTTCTTTTTAGGTACAAAAGATGAGACAGCAGAGATGTTGATAGATCTTTTTACAAAACTGGAAAACGTCCATGATGCAAAGATCAAGAGGATAAGGAGTGATAATGGCACGGAGTTCAAGAATCGGATTCTGGATCTCTATTGTCTTCGCAAGGGAATTGAACATCAATATTCTGCTCCTTATACGCCTCAACAGAATGGAGTCGCTGAGAGGAAAAATAGGACGTTGATTGAAGCCGCTACGACGATGCTTTCAGATTCAAAGCTACCAGTTCTTTTATGGGGGGAAGCTGTGAATACAGCTTGCTACGTCCTAAACAAAGTTTTAACTGTTAAACGTTTTAACAAAACTTGTCATGAGTTGATGTTTAACAAAAAGCCAAACTTAGAAGGCTTTGAACCATTTGGATTCAACAGCAGATGCGTGATTACGGTTTGGATTTCACTCGTACTCCTATTATGATAGAAAATAATGCCACTATATCTATCACAAATAATCCCGTAAAGCACAGTAGAACTAAACATATTGACATACGTCATCATTTTATACGGGATTGTGCCGAAAAGAGACTAATTGAACTGCACCGAGTCGACACACTAGATAACCTTGCTGATCTTTACACTAAAGCTTTTGATAGAGCTTGCTTTGAACATTTAGTCGAACTCAACGGGATGAGGAATCCTAAATAGCTGGTTTTTCATAAGAATTTTGTAAATAATTTACTGCTTTCTTAAAAATCAAAAATACAAAAACAATGAAAAATAAAAAACATAAAAAAATAGAAAATCAAAAATGAGTTATCACTGTGTGAAAAAGAAGAAATGATAGTACATCAGCAAGTTAGACTGTCACACTGAAACTGAAATTAAATTACTTAAGTGTGATAGCAGCTTCATCATATGATGTACCAGTAGGCAAAAGTATGAAATAATCAACTTACCAAAGTGATATATACCTAAATGCACTGAGTATGAGTGGGGAACACATCAGTGGTGTATGGTTTAATGACCTTAAATCTTGCGTTGATAGATTGCCAAAATCTGAGGTTTTGGGTCTTTATACTGTTATTTCATCCGGGGATATCAAGGTTGTCCTTCTGCTGCATCCAGATACATGCTGACCTAGGCACAACCAGGATATCTTAAAAGAGCTAAAAATGCCAAAACCCTGAAAATGAAGAAGCTCTCCTAGAGAGTTATTCAAAAAGTGCAAAATGCATAAATCGTACCAAAATGGTATTTGTCTTAGCCCTCGTTAGATATTTTGGTCCCTTTGTTGTACGGAAGTACTGACCTGATCACCAATTATCTAAACGTTGAAAAATAAAACGGATGAATTCAGTATACTCACCTACTACGATGAATCTTTGTGCATACCTTGATCGCGGGGGTATATCCTGAAGTGGGACACACTTGTATTTCAGTAATAATATTACCTTAACGTATCATACGGTAATGGAACTTGAAATGTTCATGCATTTTGTTTAAGTGGATAAACAATACGGGTAATCATCTTGAACTGCTTTTCACGAAAAAATAAATAAAGAATTATCAAATAGTGTGAAAACAGTTTGATTGTGCTGATATGATCTTCTTACTAGTGATTCTCACAAAAATAGAGTGTTTATTGTTTTTCGTATTTATTTGCTTTCAGAAAATACAAAAATAGTGTCTTTTTCTGTTAAAAATCTTAATGTACGGAAAACTGTTATTCTTGGAGGAGTTGTTACCAATAGGGGGAGACGGTGTTAAAAAAGTGGGTTCAAAATTTTCAAATCAAGCAGGTTATATGGTGTTTGTTTAAAATTTGTGCGTGTTGGTGCTTAATTGAAAGTGCTTAATCCGTGATACAGTTGAACTATCTCTTGAATAATAATAATTTGTTTAACTTCATTGAAAAATTCTTATGGTTTCTCGAGATGTTTGTTTCATAGTATACAAACTAAGTAGTAAACCTACGATGACCAGGTCATCAACAGTGTAATGAGAAGAGATATGCTCATCAGAGGATGGATCCCATTCAGTAACATCAATGCCATTTGTGATCCCGTTCGCAACAAACTTTCGGCTTATCAGAAGCTCATGTAGACCATATCCACCTTTCGGGGTTGTTATTTCCCAAGCATAACCCTGAATAGAACAATAATCAAGTCGTTAACTAACATGTGAAGAACTTCACTAGTAATGGTACATAAAGCTCTATTCTAACATGTAGCAAAAGGTGAAAAATCCATGGAAAATATCTAGTACCTCGCTAACAGTCAATATCCGGTCAGCAGTTACAATTGCGCCTTTTAGAATATTAACAGTGTCGAGAGCATGTGTCCTTGCCCAAGTAGGAAATATCCATTCCAAAGCTCCATACCACTCCCAAGGCAATCCCAAATTACAATAAGTTGAGGCAGCCTCAACAACCTTTCGTATGTAAATTAAAATCTCATATCACATGATTGAAGGATATCTTTTGTATTCGGGAAATACTTTCCTAAACAATGTACCCAATTTGACATTGCAACTTTAAGGAATATTTTCTTTGATGAACAACATTTAAAACAAGTGTACCTGGTGTGCAATATTATGAATCACAATGATACTTCTAGTGTGACAACCCTCAAAATTTCAGGTACTGTACAAATTAATTAATCTTAAATTACGTGCTTAATGATTGTGCTTGATCACAACTGATAATTTAAACTGCTCTATGATTCTATATCATATATACATGCATCACATTTTATACAGTCACTCCATTCATTACACACCGACATTAGTGACATACTTGACGCACTCAGCACAGTTGACACACTGAACGGTTGATTCAGAAATAATGTTGACAATGCCAGCACTTAGACAGACAATATTATTATGGCCAGTATGAGCCAGGGATAGGGTACTACGCTGGTTTGTAGTGTAGGGAAGTGAGGACCAAAGACAGCGTCACTAGGTGATAGATATAGTGCCGGGAAGTGCCTAAAACATGCGTTAATTACAGAATTCTGCTTTCTTTTATTTAATTCAGCTTTTTATCATACCAGTAGAATACACAAATATAGCAGAATGGTCCTGTATACTTTCCTAAGTGCCAGGAACGTTTTCGTTACAAAAAGATGCACAAAAGACACTATACGGTACAATTAAACGCTTTAACGGAACGATACGTAACCGAACAACCAGACAATACCCGAGACACAAAAATATTGTCAGAAATATTATTTTATCTTTCTTAATTAATTTCGGTCACAAAAATTCCCATACGCCATGTAAACATGACATACACCCACTATACTTGGGAATACCCTTAACCTTCTAATTTAATACCTATTAGTTAACAAAAATTTTCATATTACCCCCCCCCCCCCTAACCGAATTCAGCCCCCATCATTACATATATTTTGTTTAGATATTTGGATTATCTTGCCTTGATTTGGTGAGTATTCTCCTAATTGTGGATTGGCCAACAAGGGTTGCACTCATGACCATAGAATAGGGTGGCACTTGTTTTTTCAAGGAGAACCATCATTACAACAAAACCCACACTCCATCTCACTCTCTCTCCCAAAATTCTGCCCCTTCATAACCGAAACCAACCCCCCACACTCTCATACGCTCATCTCTTTCACTAACAAACCCCATTCCAAGCTCCAAGATTGATCCATAGAGGTGCAAGTTGAAGTGCTCTCAAGGAAGTCTTGTTCAAGCTTTTCTCACCATCATTCTTCATCATCCTTACACTAAGATTCTACTCTAGCCTTGTGCTGGTGGTATGTCCCTTCACACTCTTGCTTCATCTTGTTGTTTGTTATGATTCATAGTAGGATGTTGTTGATTAATCACAAATGCTAAAACACTAAATATATGAACATGAAATTCTGCATAAAAACCATAGATAAAAGGGTTGTATGAAGTTGAAATCTGGGTGGTTTAGGGTTGGTTAAAGCATGATTGAGGTTTGAACATTTATTCATGGATAAAACATGGTTAGGGTCTTTGTTTATGCGTTTTTAGTCACTTCTACAATGTAAACAGCTTGCTGAGTTAAATTTCCAGCCCGCTTCAACGGGCTGTAACTGGTTCATTTTTAATCGAAAAATTCAATTTCTCGAGTCTAAATTGTGTAATTTCGAATATCTGAACAAATGGCACTGGAATCGTGATTTTTCGAGGTCGTTTACTATTTTTAAGGAATTATTTTAAGACAGCAGCTTAAGCTGAAATTTTCCTGCTGAAAAAGTGTGTCGTAGTCGGAGTCAAAACTTAAAACCTGGACAGAATCGGCTCGTGGTATTTTTACTGTAGATAGTCACTGTTTTTCCCGTGACCCTCCAACTGGAATTTCGTCGATCCGACTTACGATTGATTTTTAGTGAATTTTTCCGTAAAACTGCAATCAGAAAGTAACAAATCTGATTGCAGTCGGGTAAAATAATTTTTATATAAAATTGGTAATGAACTGGTTTCCGAAACTTTTACACAATAAATTTTGGATTATATGTGACTTCCTGTAAAAATTTGAGAATTTTTGGAAAAGGTTAACTATTTTATTTAAATACTCGAAAACAGTCATGTTTTGTTTAATAAATCTGAAAAGACGTAATTAGGGCATTGCATGTATGTTTGTCGGGTTGGCTATGTGGGAACACTCTACGGGATTTGTATTAAAGAAAATAATATGCTTTTAAGCATGGACACCTCTATTTACAGAGGGGGCTATGGCGAAACTTTCCAAAAAATTATAACACTTAGTAAATAATTGCATTCTAAGACTAGAACTTACTAAGAACACTGAACGAACAAATATTTATCACGCGAATCAATATAAGTAACGCAACTCTAAACATTAAACTCTAAGCCAAGGCACGGCCCGTTCGTCTAATAGACATTAGTACGTGTAGGTTGTCGTGTAGCAGACAGGGTTGAGTATCGGTACAAGACGCATTACAGTGAGTTCATGTCCCCCTTTTCTCTTAACTATTTTCAGTTTTACTTTTCGGGGGTGAAATACATGTTACAGACATTTATTATGGTATGGTTAGCTTAAGGAGGGTTTTTACTACGCGATCATGTGAGTGGTGGGTACAACGCTTAAGGCCATTAATCCTCATAGTAGGACCACGGGACATGAGTGATAGATCTATTTGGGTGTAGCGAGCCCACACCCATGAGGCCGGGGCGGCCCATAGTGGTGACTATGTCTTCATACCGGAGACAAATTTGCTAGGTTTGAGTCTTCCTGCACCATTTCACACATACTATTGGTTTTGCAACCCAATGGTGATCAGGTTTTTCCTTAATTGCTACATACCAGGGATTTTACTTATACAGACATTTTAAAGGCTTTTATATACTCACTTACACATGAACTCGCTCAACTTTTCGTTGACTTTTTCAAATTACATGTATTTCAGGAAATGAATAGGATCTGGCAGGTGGTGCATGTTAGGTGCGTACTAGATAAGGATGTCATCCAGCGTCATAGGGTTTTGGAAGTGCGACTCATTCCTGGACGGGTTGCATGTCTTAAATCCTCGTTTTATTAGTGGTTCTTCGTTGAGTCTTATGAACTCATTTTAAACAAAGTCATGGTTTGTAACGTATTCAGTGGTTGATTTTTTTTTTCAAAGACAATATGTTATGCGTTTTCTAAACTATTTTAAATGGATGAACATCCCATATTTTATCATATAGCATTGTTGTGATTGTTGCTATGGTATTAAGAAGTCACACCAATTAAACCCACGCTTCCGCAAAAGCCAGGGTGTGACAGCTTGGTATCAGAGCCTCGGTCATAGCGAACTAGGATTCATTCTCGAGTCTAGACTATGATTACTAGGGCTCTCACGAAAATGTTTTCAAACATTTTACATTGCATGCACTAAATGTCCAGATCCAGGGCACAAACATTTTTACAAACAAAAAGGCACAAATACACTTTTCAAAAAAAAAATTATATTTCGGTCTTAGAGACTGAGGGAGTTCGGTCTTAGAGACTGAGGGAGTTCAATCTTAGAGATTGGGAAAGAATTAGTCTTAGAGACTGGGAGGTTGGTCTTAGAGACCAGGGTAGTCTAAGAGGCTAGGGAGTTCAGTTTAGAGATTTGGAGGAATAGTCTGGGAAGATTAGGATACATACATGATTACATTGTTATTTGTTTACATGCTTACCTAATTTATGTGCATATGTTGTGGATGTGTTACAGACACCATGGCATCTTCTGGCAGTGGAGTATCCAACACGAGCGACCCGATGGCCTTTACCTCCGATGACGAGATGGCCACAGACTCGGGAGTTTACACTTCAGACTACACGAGCACAGATGAAGACGATTTTCAGCCTTTCGCCCTACCGGACTTCGGGGACGACATGCCCTTAGCTGATGGCCCGCCAGGAGAGGATCTACCCCTTGTTCCGATCCCTGCTCCTCTCCCTTTTGCTGCAGTTCCATTTGAGGAACAACCTCTCGACGCGTTACCCGATGATGGTATCGATCTACCCATCGAGGGTCCCCTAGAGGGAGACCAGGATGGTGGGGCCCCGATGGAGGACGATGCTCCGCATGCTGTTATCCCAGTTGTTGACCCCGTTATTCCCATGGTTGAGCTTCCTGACATGGAGGTTCATTCCGATTCTTCAGCCTCAGATTTCGTTGAATCAATAGTTTCCTCTTACCCACCCTTGGGATTCGGTAACTTCCCTCGTATTAACTACGATGAGGATACATATATGGAGGATGAGTTGGTTCCTGAGGAGTAGCCTGCTGAGGCTCCTGTCCTCCCGAATGATCAGGATCCTGCTATGCCTGCTCCCGTCATTCCCGAGCCCGTTCTTGCTCTTGACCCCATTCCTGAGGATGCACCCGTAGTTGCACTACCTGTCACTGATGCACCTGTCATTGCACCACCAGCCGCTGAGATCCCAGATGTAGCACCCATACCCGACCCTATTTTTGATGACCTAGCACCGTTTGCCACCCATATCGACCCGAGATACGCTGACACCGAGAATGGGTGGATCGAGGAGGATGACTACCCTCCGTATGCGACCCCAGTCACTCCCCCTACCGCACCTATTTCTGCATCGCTGGATATCCCATCCCTTCACCCGCACACCACAGATATCCAGCGTACCGATCTTCAGATTACCTTCCTACAGGACATTCCCCCGCCCCGACCTGGGGAGGGATCGTCAAGACAGCCCCCCAGCCACGCACCCTTTGCTACCAGTGATAGCCAGCCTATGCCACAGTTTCCTTATCATGGTTTTGTCCCATCCATGTCATCTACTGCACCCTTCATGTCTTATTTTCCCCATACTACCTCACCGTTTACATCTACCCCGCACACTACTCGTCCGGTTTCAGCTCCGATGGGCGAGCCATTTCTATGGTCATCACCCCATGTTATGCCACCTACAGGTCCACATCACCCCTACCATGTCGGGCCTTCTACCGAGGATATTCTTGTTTCATTTATGATGCAGCAGGAGGCGCTGACCCGGCGCATGCTGGAGCTAGAGAGATCTTATCGTGCTATGGAGGAGGATTGGCTGCTTATGCACAGTCTACTCTTCTCTCATTTTCCTCCACCTCCTCCACCGCCATCAGCTTAGCTACCCTTAGTCTTTTGCCGGTAGGGACTACTTTTGAAGAGAAGACATCAATTGGGCCAGACTATGCGGATTTTGAAGACCACGTTTTGACAGGATGACCTTGGTTATGTGATTTTTGCTTATTGTATTTGTCTAGACAGTTAAGACAAGGGCATTTTGACCCTTAGTCTCTTTTGGATGTATGTACGTTTGGAAAACATGTAAACAGTGTATGGTGGTCTTAATTTTATGAAAGCCCAATTGCAGTATTCTCATTACATGCTTTGTTAAAGTTGTTTGGTTATGTTTATTAACATGAGATGTTATGTGATTGATTTATTTATAACATGAGATGTTATGTGTGGATATTGCTGAGTACATACGTATTTTTACCTACTATGACCTGACCAACATGAAACCTCCTCTAGAAAATGCCTCCCCGACGCGAAGCACGCATGCCGACTAACCAGGCAGAACTACAAGGGATCATCGCGGCTGCTATTGCGCAATATCAAGCATCCCAACCGGGATCGAGCGGAAGTATCAACAACAACCAGGGCAACAACCCTCCGAATGGTAATGATCAGTCATAGGAGACACATTACACTATATTTGGATGATTCATGTGCGACTACTAATAATGACATTGCTTGTACAGGGTGTACTTTCAAGCAATTCTTAGATTGCAAGCCACTAAACTTTGATGGCACTGGAGGTGCCGTGGCTTTTACCCGCTGGACCGAAAAGACTGAAACAACAATAAGGATGAGCAAATGTGAGCCGGGACAACAAGTTACATACATCTCTGGGCTTTTTACTGACGGTGCCCTATCATGGTGGAATCTCCAAGTTCAAACCTTAGGAGAGGTTGCAGCGTACGCCATGACTTGGGCTGAACTGAAAGAGCTGATGCGCATGAAGTATTGCTCCAGAGCCGAGATCCAGAAATTGGAAACGGAGTTTTGGCATTTAAAGATGGACGGTCCCAAAATCGCAGAATATGTTCAGAGATTCCACGACTTGTCACATGTGGTACCTTATATGGTTACACCGGAATTCAAAAGGATTGAGCGCTTTATCTGGGGATTGGCACCCCAAATCCTGAGTATGGTTACCACGTCCAAGCCGGCAACAATTACGGAAGCAATTGACGTTAGTGTGGCACTTACGGAGGAGGCCGTAAGGTTGGGCAAGTTCTCAATCTCTGAACCCAAGAAGAAAGAAACTTATGCGGAGTCGGCTGGTGATAACAAACGAAAGTTTTCCAACTTCAAGCAGGGTACAAGCCATGTGAGCAAGAGGGGCGAGTCAAGCACACCGGCCAGAGCCAAAACCGGTGATGAAAACAGAGGAAAGGGTTACATGGGCACTCTGCCCAAGTGTGGTATTTGCCAGTTCCATCACCTCGGTCCATGCCGACTTAGGAAATGTGAATCTTGCGGGAAGACGGGCCATTCAAAGGAAACATGTTGGGTTGGATCAGGCCAGGGCGGCCAAAGGGGTTTCAATAACAACAACCGTGGTAATGGAAACTAGCCACAAGGGAATAATGGGGGAAATGGTAATCGTGGGAATGTCGCAAATCAAGCTGGAAACCGAGGAACCAACAGAAATCGAGGAGGGAATGGAAATGGAAATGGAAATGGCCGAGGGCCAGGATGCTTCAACTGTGGTGACATTGGGCACTTCAAAAGAGAATGCCCAAAGCTGAATCAGGCGCAAGGCCGAATCTTTAACATTGGTGCGAGGGAGGCGCGCCAAGATCCAAACGTTGACTTTTTCAAATTACATGTATTTCAGGAAATGAATAGGATCTGGCAGGTGGTGCATGTTAGCTGCGTACTAGATAAGGATGTCATCCAGGGTCATAGGGTTTTGGAAGTGCGACTCATTCCTGGACGGGTTGCATGTCTTAAATCCTCGTTTTATTAGTGGTTCTTTGTTGAGTCTTATGAACTCATTTTAAACAAAGTCATGGTTTGTAACGTATTCAGTGGTTGATTTTTTTTTCAAAGACAATATGTTATGCATTTTCTAAACTATTTTAAATGGATGAACATCCCATATTTTATCATATAGCATTGTTGTGATTGTTGCTATGGTATTAAGAAGTCACACCAATTAAACCCACGCTTCCGCAAAAGCCAGGGTGTGACATCTAGCATCCTTATAGATTCCGTGTGGACGATATTTTGCTGCCAATAGTCTAATACAGAAAATCAAACGAATCTTGGTATTTGAATATAATTATTTAGTTTGGAGGGAATGATAACAAAGTTCATTAAAAGCCTTAAATAAATGAATGGAATTTGCAAGGGATGTGTCAGAAAGAAGACAAGAAGTTATACTATAGGGGCTAGTGTGTAACATGGTGTCATATATAAACACCTCAAACACCTCTCTGGTAAACCCTAATGTGCATTCATTTTCAATCTAATATAAGCCCCTGTTTTTCTCTATACCGTATTACATGGTATCAGAGCAGAGTTTCTGATCCTTGACCACTTTTTTTCTCTAAAACGTAATACAAGCCCCTGTTTTTTCTCTATACCATAATACAAGCCCCTGTTTTTTCTCTAAAACGACGATAGTAACCAGCAAGACCAAGAAATGAACGTATTTCGGACGGAGACTTAGGTGCGATTCAATTCTTCACAGCTTCGATTTTAGCGGGATCAACATGAATACCAAGTTCGTTGACAGTATGACCAAGGAATTGAACCTCTTTTAACCAAAATTCACACTTGGAGAATTTGGCGTATAGACGTTCAGTACGAAGAAGTTCAAGGATAAGACGCAAGTGTTGCTTATGCTCTTCTCGTGTCTTGGAATAGATAAGAATATCATCGATGAAGACGATCACGAAACGGTCCAACTACGCTTTGCACACGCGGTTCATCAAATCCATGAAAACAGCAGGGGCGTTGGTCAAACCAAAGGGCATTGTAGGATCGATATTGACGATCTAATGAGTCAATCAGAGTCAAAATACCACTGTTTATATGGCGGAAACACACAAACAGTTTGAATCAAAGAGAATGGAGTAGAAATAGACAGAATATCATTTTAAACACTGTTTCTCATTAATTGATCACATAAAAATTTGGCAGCAGTTCGGCTACAACTTGGACATTCGGTGCCAAATGAGAAACAACTACAACTATATATAGGGGATCTAATTCCGCTCCAAATGAAACCTTGTCATTTTGAGCGGAATCACAAGCTTCTGATTTCGCTCCAAATGACAAAGTGTCATTTCGAGCGGAATCCCAACATTAATACATAAAACTTGGCCTCGAGTGGGTTGTTGAGCCTGTTGATGCTGCGGTTGTTGCTGTTGAGGCTGGTTTCGTTGAGGACAGACATCTGCCATATGGTTGACATCACCACATTTATAACATGCTAACACACGAGCGACTTAGTTTTGAGCTTGATTGGGGGCAGGGTGTCGAGCTACCATAGCCTGGTTTTGATCGGGCTTCAGGTTATTGCGACAACAGTTGGCAAAATGCCCCAGTCTGTTACAGGTGGAGCATTTGCGACAGGGGGTGACAGTAGGATGATGGTAAAAACATTGGTTGCACTTGAGCCACGACCAAACGTAGTTTTCTTATGGTCCGAGGGTTATGGGGTTAACGGTAGTTACAGCTTGTGAAGGTTGTGGGTTTGGCGGAGTGACAACCGCACAATTCTGGCTCGAAGCCTTTCGCTTCTTGCCTTGGATTTTCTTGGTGGATGAGGAGGGTTCAACAGTGGCTTGATGGGCGGTTTTTGACGGGGTTTTCGAGGCATTCCTACGCATGACATGGTTACTGTTCAAACGGGCAGCTAAACGATAGGTTTCCTCGATAGTGGCTGGGCTAGCAGCTTCCATGAGGTTCATGAAAGAATCAGGGCAGCAGTGGATGTATTTGTTGATGGCTTTTTCAGGTGTATCAACTTGGCTAGGACACAGGATGCTAAGTTGTTTGAAACGGAGTGTTAAACCATCGTTGTCATCTTCCACCTGTTTGAGGTGCCAAAACTCACTCTCTAACTTCCTTATCTCATGCGGCGGACAAAACTCCTCTTTCATAATCCTTTTCAACTCAGCCCATGGCAACGCGTGGGTGGCGTCTTCTCCCCTTGTACCTCGTTCAGAGGTCCACCAATCAAGAGCCCTTGATCGGAAAACCCCTGTGGCATTTTGGGTGCGTAGGTCGTCAGGACAACCACTCTGACAAAAGGTGATTTCCATGGCATCAAACCAAGAGAGTAGTGCGGTAGCACCATCTTTTCCAGTAAATTCCAATGGTTTGCAAGCCATGAATTGTTTGAAGAGAAATGGTGTCTTTGGCCTATCCACCTTGGAGTCCACCGAGCCATGAGGCGAATCGATGTTGGTTTGAATGCGGCTAACAATGTCGGGTATAACTCGAGCCATTTGGTCGGCCATTTCTTCAGCAATGAGCCCAACTAGCTCTTGTTTGGAGATAGATTCGCTGTTGGAACCTTTCTTTGACTTGGTCTTCTTTGATGAGCTTGGAGATGCCATCTAGAAGTTTGAAAGAAAAGGAAAGGATGAGACTTGATCATAAATTTTAAAACAAGGTTTTTGCATGTAAAAGCATGTAAGTGTTCATGTATCATGTATAATTCACGTAAAGCACAAGTTCTCAACATGTAGACAACAAGTATAACACGTATGAATGCGTAAAAGTATAAATTTAGTTTGTTCACGAGGATTATTATTGTTTTTGGTTGCGATAACGTGCGAAACGAGTTTAAAAGTTTGAAACGAAGAACGTTCAAGTATAAAAATCAAGTATAAATTGAGATACATAAAAGAGAGGCTCAATAAAACATAGGATTGTTTCGGGTAGAGAAACGTCGACAATTCCAAAGTGAATCGAAAGTCCTTTCAAATTATAGAAACGTGCTTTGGCCTATAGGTAAGATACTCTCGTCGAGAAGCGATTAACGGTATCTTACCCTTCCAGTTACTACACGTCTCTAATCGATTGAAACAATCGAAACTTTGGCGAGATCGAAAATCGAGGAATGGGACTTAATCGACAAGGTGTGGGTTTCACCCCTAACTTGACGATTTCGTACCCTAATGTGGTTGGTACTCGTCGAGCCAAAATATAATTTCGACACTTTGACGAGGGTCCACTAGAGTTTGAATTGGAAATTTACCATTAAGTTGTGGATTTCACTCCTAGCTTAATGGTGGAATTTCGTGCAAAAAAAATAGTTTAAGGAAGAATGAGAGTCATTTACCAAATTATGGGTTTCACGCCTATTTTGGTAAAGTCGTCTTGTTTATGTTGCAAGAATCTTCAAATTAACAAAAGTGTATTTGTGCTAGCCTTAGGAAAGGCATGTAAATTTAACAAACATGAAGTATTGCTAGGAAGCATATAAGGTAGAATGCATAAGTTTTAAACAACAAATAAGAGACAAAGTTCCTAAAACTATAGACTAGGGCAAAAGCATGGCAATTTTCCTAATTCCCTATAGTTATGGCTCTGATACCAATCTGTCACACCCCAACCAATGGCGGAAACATCGGGATGAGACGAAGTGTGAAGATTGCTAGAGACTTCATAACACTATTTGTGTCAATATTTAATAAACCGATTTCATTTCATTAAGTAAGTTGTCAACATTACAAGGAATTCAAATAACAAAAAGTTCAAAAGAAATACATAACAATCATAAGCAAAATTGATACATCATTTAAACCTAAACGTATATATGTGTATCTAGGCATCAACGCTACTTCATTTCATAGCATCATCGTCATCAACCTGTAACATGTTAAAATAAAGTTCAATGCAAAAGCAAAGGCGAGTACACAAGGTTAAAATAGTATAACATAAGTATAAAGCATTTTACTCGAATCCACATGGCAATTTGTTTACAAGGTAACTAGCATGCATAACATTACGTCTAACCCAAAGTGTCCACTAGTATTTAGCATCCCTCGCCACAAAAGTGACGAGACCGTTTAGTATATTGACTTAACAAACCCCTGACGTGTGGTGTGCTACTCCTATAGCGCTATAATTGTTAAGCGAGGGCATAGCATAGTAATGGCATAAAGCATGTATTATCTAGCATAACAAGTAGCATGTATATCGGATTGAGTTCACAAGGTATGTTTAAGTGTGTGCAAGTATAATTTTTGTATGGTAACATATTACAACCCAAAAGTGGTTTAAAATGTAAATGGGTCGAGTGTACTCACGGTTTTGCAAGCTTTCCTACTTGAATCCGTGAAGAGTTGGTTGATGGAGGGAACACCAAGTTATCCTACAAGAGGAAAATCAAGGTGTATGGGTAATTTGGAAGAGTGATGGGATATTCGGACTTAAGATTCAAAGAATGACAAAGTAAATATTATGAAAATATTCACTATGGTATTAGCACTTGTCTTGTCTTGACACTATAGTAATCTCTAAGGATTGTATGTGATTTCATAGGTTCAAGACCTATTGGAATCGTGACAAGGAACTACACACATAGTGATAAACTTATTAACTTGTTAGAGGATTTATATAATCTCTATCAAGGGTTCGGTTTTAGGGATTATTATAGTCATAATATATACATAATAATATATTTAGTCATGTAGGAGGCGGAAAGTTGAACCTACCACTTTTGTACCTCTTGGTGTCATATAAGTCAAGTAGGAGGTGGGAGGTGAAACCCTCCACTTTGGTACCTCGAATGATATGTTAACATATAGGTCATGTAGGAGGTAGGAAGACGAATCTTCCATTTAGGAACCTCTTAGATATGTACAAGAAATGATACAACTAAACTAAGCAAAACATCAAGTGATGTGTGGACTTGTATGTAGGTTTGCCTAGGCTAACCAAGTAGTCACACTATCTTCAAGTTCAAGACTTGGCACCACTTGTGAGTTAAGAACTCGATTAAAACAGAAAGTTTAGAGTGTTTAGACACTCACGTTAAGTGTAAAACAACCTTGGTTTGGCTTTACTAATCATACACTTGATTAGAAGCATAAGAACACAAGTTTGTTTGAAGTATACAATAGTTTAAGAAAGTTTTAAAACACAACAGAAAGTTTATGGACACTTTTCGGGCATTTCCAGGTCTGATTTCTCCAAGGAGAGATCAAGGAATCAAACCCAAAGATTATCCAAGCATTTAGAAAGAAGAATCAAGTGATTTGGTTGAGTTTTGAGCAAGTTATGCTCACTTTTGTAAGGAGGTATGAATCCGTCCGAATTTCTGATTTGCAAGAGCTTTGAGAGTGATTTTATATAGATTAGAGAGTTGTGAAAGTGTCTAAGGGCTTGGAGAAGGTGTGTATTTATAGGGGATGAGTTTAGGGTTGGATTGGAGGAGTAATTAATTGCTAGAAGTGGGTTTAAACTAAAAAAACACATAAAATCCCACCCAAACGCGCTGAAAGGGAGCCTGGTCGCGGCTGCCAGCTCCTTTTAACGGGTGAATAAATGAATTAAGAGCTGGGTTCCTTTCGATATCAAGGCCGCAGCCTAGTGGTTAAGAGTGTTGCTATTGTTGTGCGACCCGGGTTCGAATCCTGGGTTGTGTAATCTTTTTGTTCATTTATTTTTTTGTGTTTTAAGCATTGAACTTTCATCTAATTGCACAATTGGTCCCTGTAAGTTTAAACTTTCCGCACATTACACTATCAACCCTTGTTTTTAACTAAGTTATAACACACTTTTTTTTCTTGAAAGCTAACTTTTGTTAGTGCATACGTCTGTCGACTTCGTCTTGTATCGAGTCTTGTATTGTATTAGATAGATCAGGGCACGCAAAACGAGAAAAGTGTGTTTGTAGGTAATTTCGCACGAAATTACACATAGGTAATTTCGTACGAAATCAGATAGTAATTTCGCACGAAATTAGATTTCGCATGAAATCTAATTCCGTTTGAGCTGGTCCATGCGAAATTAGCTTGCCTATAAATACCTTTGATGTCTTGTCATTTGTAATTTTCCGGATTCAGTACCGAAGTGCTGCCGAAGTGTCTACTCCTTTTTATCAGGTATATTCTTTTTGAACTTTGCCCAATCTGGAGGAGTGTGTTTGACCTTATTCTTTATCATTTCTTGAATCCTGGCTGCTTCTTGTTCAAGCTCAGGAATGGTCCACTCCTTGTACATATGCTTCTCTCCCTTGTACTTCTTGGTTGCCATGATGCTTTCAATGTAGTCTTTTCTCAAAGTTTCATCTGCTTTCTCTGAGATTTGTTCACAAACATTTTTTTCAAATTGCTCTAAAGATCTGACTTGTGTAAGCAAGTATTGATAGTTCTGCTGAATTTCTCTATCAGATTTCCCATGTGTATTTCTTTTTGAGATATCCTCTGCTTGCTTAGCCTTGATTTTCAAATATTCTTCAATATTGTTAGGCCTGGGATATCCTTCAACAGATGGCAAATTTCTTTTAGCAGGGTCATCCTCATAGTAGAAAGATTTGATTTCTTCTTTGACTGCTATAAGTTCAAGAGGGAATTGAACACCTGCAGGAGTTAAGGGCTTTTGAATTTGAGCTGATGAGAGAGGAACAGGCTTTGGTATTGTAACAAGTGATAGAGATTTTGAAGATGTTGGTGGTGGTGATGGAGAATCATCATCTAGTATGAAAATCCTTCTCCTTTTTATTGTAGGAGAGGCAGATGATGTTTTGGGTGGATCAGTGATGGTGGATTGAGTGGCAGTGATTTTTGATTGACTAACAGCTGTTGAAACAACTGGTGTTTCAACCACTGTTGTCATTACAACAAATGTTGTAACATCTGCTGTCTTCTGCTTTTTGGCAGGAGGCGATGGTGGTGATGTTGTTTTTGGTGGTGATGGTGGTGGTGGTAAGGCAGTGATTGTGGTGTGTGTTGAAGTGACAACAGATGTTGAAACAACTGAAGTACCAGCAGATGTTGATACAGCAGGAGTTACAACAACTGTTTGGGTGGAGGTTTGATGTTGGGGGCTTTTGGACGGTGGTTTTGGAGTATGCTTTGTGAGTCTGGATGGTATGGATTTGGGTTCCCTCACTTTTCTAGTGAGATTTCTTTTTGGCACAGGATTTTTATCATCCTTTGGCTCAGAACAACCCTGCGCATTCAGCTCCATGTAAGCTCTTTTCTCCTCATTCCATCTTGACATATCCTTTGCCTCTCTGTCCCTTTTTACACTTGCTATAGCTTCATCAAGTGCATTTTGGGTAACATCAACCTTTTTGCTACCATCTGGCAAAGGAATTTTTCTGGTCATTGCATCCCTTTCTGGTTCAATGTAGAGACCATCATCTATTCCTTTCTTTTTCCACTCCTGAAATATCTCCCCCTTTTTGGCATTATCTGGGGGTAATTGATCAATAAAGAGAACAGTTGGAAGAGCAGTGACAGTGGTTTTCAATATGTGGGCCTTGATAGCCTTGATGTCTGCTTGTGTTTTCTTGAACCTAGACTCCATGGTATTTCTCAGCTCTTGTACATGTATTGCATGTTGCTGATCAGCCATTTGTTTTTGTTATTGGAGAAAAGGTTGGAAGAAGTTCCATATCTCATCTGCAGCAGATGCTTGTGGTGGAGCAGGTGCTTGAGGTGGAACAACAGTGGATTGCACCTTTTGTACTTTCAACAATTGTTGCAACATTTCTTTGATTTCTGCAACAGAAGTATCTAGTTTTTCAACTCGTTCCGTCAATTCCAGGTACTTTAAACCATCACCCAATTTAATGGGATCATCTGATTTCCCACTAGCAGTGGTTTTATCAGTGGTTGAGGTAGGGAGTGTACTCCAAACATTAACCATTGATGCCCCTTTTTCTTGGTACTGGGGTCTTCTTCCTTCAACACTTGACAACCTTTTGATGTTGCCAGTGGTCAAAACAAATCCACTAGTGGTTAGCAGAGGTGCTATAGAAGGAATTGCCTCCAAGGAAGTCTTATTGATGTAACCACTGTCCAAATGCAAACCAGTGGGTTCAGCACTTGTAGCGGCTGCTTCACTTGGAATACCACCAAGAGTTACTCGTAACTCAAGGGGTGTAACCTCCTCAGGCATTGTTGGTGGGTTAACTATGATTGATACATCAGACCCAGTCATTGGTTGAGGTATATTCTCATTGACAGGTGATTGAGAAGGACTGGTTTGTGCCTGGTTCAAATCAATAGCATTTAACAAAAGTTTAGTTGGTGGGGGAATTGTGGAGGTGATGTTTCGTGTAGAAAGAGAATTTGCCCCGGGCATTGGGCTGTGGATGATGGAAGCAAGTGATTCCAGAGCATCATATTGTGGAGTCCCTATGTGTACAAGCTGTTCTTTTTTAGAAGAAACAGGAGGAGTTTCGGTTATGGTTTGAGATATTTGTACCAACTACTGTGAGGAAGTAGCAGCAGTGGTTTCTTGTGACTTTTGTGCTGTCACTGGTAGTTGCCCTGGTATCTCATCCTCCAGAGTTGCCTTTTTGATAGGTTTGGGGGTTTTTTGAGTTTTCTTTTTGTTTGGCTTTTTGGTGATTATAGGTGTGGGTTTCAAAGCAGTTGTTTTGCTACTTTGATCACCTTGAGCAGTGGGCTCAGCAGCAGATACCTGAGGAGCAGTGGTAGCTGCTAAAATCTGCCCAGGCACCTCTGCTTGTGTTTTGCAAGGTGTTGACATCCGTGTAAAAGTTTCAGCAGTTAAGCTGTTTATTTGAAAAGATTCAACTTGTTCTATTGCAGCAGCATCATTCTTACCAAGTTTCTTTTCAAAATAGTAACTTAAAAATCTTGGAAAAAGTAAGAATGGCTTTTTATCAACATTTTTAACCAGATCATTAAAGATTTCCCGGGAATAATTGTAATTTTATTCTTGAAGAATAGCATACCCCAGATTTTGAATCTTCAATGGTATTTCATTAAAAGAGGTGGTTTTGTTTGAAACACACATAAGCAGAGTATGAAACAAGAATCTTGTTGCAGGTGGAAAATTACCTTTTTGTAAGGTATCCCTTTTTATTTGCTCTGCATAACCCCTTTCAAGGAAATCAGTTTTTAACTCATTTTTAGGAAAAGAAGTTTTACCTTGCTGATCATTGAGTTCAAAGACTTCCGAGATGGATTGTGGTGTGATTTTGACAGCTTTACCCTTTAGAGAAGAGTTAATGGCTATTACAGTCTCACCTTGTTTGTCAAGGGTTACATTTTTCCAAAACTCCCTTTGGGTCGCCAAGTAAACGGGTGCATCTGCTGTAAGCAAAGTTTTGTACTTTGATGCAGACATGAGATTAATGATGGAATCAAAAGCATCGGTGGTGCCGGGTTTTGTGAGAAGACCCAGAAGGTTGTGAGAAGGTTTGTGTGGAATTTCAATGGATGTAGCCTTTTGAGAGGCCTCTTTTGAAGATGATTTGGAAGTGGGTTTTGCAGATGATTTCGATTTTGTCATTTTGGAGATGATGATCGAAGAAAGTTATGAAGAAATTTGAGTAGACGAGATGAAAAACTGCTTTGAGAAGAGAATTTTTAAGAATTCAATTCGACAGTAAAACTCTGTTTGGGTTTTGAATTGGGGTTTTATGGAGAAAAAGTGAATGCTGACGTGGCAGCGGTTACAAAAGGTCTGACCGCTATGTACTGTCCACGTGCCAACCCCTGATGAAATGAAGGACAATACTTTTATGAAAACTACTGATGAAAGGCAGTGGTTACAACGGTAACAAATGGAAGCAGTGGGTGATTTTCACTATCAGTAGATAGCACATCAGTGGATAAAACACTGATTTTGAGCATTAGTGCTTATCAGGAAAATGAGAGAATAGGGGATGACTTTCAGCAGTGGACAGACTTTGAAGTAGAGCAGACTTTTGAACAAGCAGTGGTTATGGCAAACTTTTAAGTATTTTAATGAAAACTACATTTTTAGCTATTTTTAAGGATGGATTTTTTATTTTCTGAAAATATCTTAATGCTTTTATTCATAGAAAAACAAGATGTTGCTTGTTATTCCATGTTTAGCATGCCAATTCTAGAGACCAAGCTTTCAAAAGTGGATGTATCAAATGCTTTTGTGAGCACATCTGCCAGGTGGTCTTTAGTTGGAACATGATGCATAGAAATCAAACCTTTTTCATAGCAATCCCTCACAAAGTGATGTCTGATGCCGATGTGTTTGGTGGTTGAATGGGAAACTGGATTTTTGATGATATTTTCTGCTGCCTGGCTATCCAACATGAGTGGTGTCTTTAAGGCAGTGATACCAAAATCCAGCAACTGATTTTGAAGCCATAGGAGTTGGGTTGTACAGCTTGCAGCAGCAATGTATTCAGCTTCAGCAGTGGATGTTGAAACAGCTGCTTGCTTTTTGCTTTGCCATGAAACTAAGCAATCACCTAGAAACTGGCACCCTCCTGATGTGGACTTCCTTGTGGTGTTACATCCAGCAAAGTCACTGTCTGAAAATCCTGAAAGCTTGATATTCCCATTAGCTGGATACCAGATACCAAGTGTGGGAGCACTTGTTATGTATCTGAATATCCTTTTTACAGCAATAAGGTTGGATTTTCTAGGGGCTGATTGACTTCTTGCACAAACACATGTTGCAAACATGATGTCTGGCCTAGATGCAGTTAGGTACAACAAAGACCCAATCATGCTTCTATATAGAGTTTGGTCAATCAGCTCATCCTTTTCATCAGACATGACTAGCTCATTTGTTGCCATAGGTGTGCTGCATGGTTTACAATCATTCATATCAAATTTGTTTAAAAGTTCTTTAGCATATTTGCTTTGATGAATGAAAGTTCCATTGTGCATTTGCTGAACTTGGAGACCAAGAAAGCATTGCAGCTCACCCATTGCACTCATTTCAAACTCAGCTGTCATGAGTTCCCTAAACTCTTCACACATTTTATTACATGTGCTTCCAAAAATAATGTCATCCACATAAATTTGGACAATCATTAAATCCTCTCCTCTCCATTTTAGAAACAATGTTTTATCAATGGTACCTCTTTTGAAACCATTTGAGAGTAGAAAGGTGGAAAGAGTTTCATAACAGGCCCTAGGTGCTTGTTTCAAGCCATACAAGGCTTTGTTTAACCTGTAGACATGATCTGGATAAAATGGATCCTCAAAACCTGGAGGTTGACAAACATAAACCTCTTCTTGAATTGTACCATAGAGGAAAGCACTTTTGATATCCATTTGAAACACCTTCATGTTGTGGTTGACAGCAAAGGCCAGGAACAGTCTTATAGCTTCCAATCTTGCTACAGGGGCAAAAGTTTCATCATAGTCTATCCCCTCTTCCTGTATGTAACCTTGAACCACAAGCCTGGCTTTATTCTTGACAACAATGCCCCTATCACCAGTTTTGTTTTTGAAGACCCACTTTGTGCCGATGGGACTAACATCTTTTGGCAGTGGTACAAGCTCCCATACTTGTTGTCTTTTAAACTGTTGGAGCTCCTCTTGCATGGCTTCTACCCAGCTGTTGTCTTTCAGTGCCTTTTGGTACTTGACTGGCTGATGGAGTGATAGAAAACCAGCAAAAAGATAAATGTTTTGGGGTCGGCTTCTTGTGAGCACCCCTTCATTGATGTTGCCAATGATTTGGTCAGGTGGATGAGATCTCAATAAGATTAAATCTCCTTGGTATGGTATGATGGCATTTGTTGGTGAAGGCTGCAGATGTGTATCATCTGAGCTAACCACTGCTGGTGACTTTGATGATCCAGCAGTGGCTTCAAAAGGTGGTGGAATAGGAGGCAAAGGTGTGGACGCATGCTGACTTTGATCCATTGTTTGTGGACTTTTATCAACAGTGCTTGATGATGTGGAAGCAGTGGTTAAGGGGCTACTTTGGTCAACAACTGTTGATGTAGCAGTGGTTGAGCTTTGACAACTGTTTTGAGCATCTGCTGCTCTTCCCATTTTGACAGACTTTTGAGGGATGATGATTTCATACCCATAGTCTGGTGTTGAATCCTCTGATGGACCTGCACTGTTAGTCTTGACAGCAGTATTTTCAAAAGTGATTTTATCAAGATCAAACAAATCTACAGGATTTGCTGGGATTTTCATTGATGAAAGTTCATTGAACTTTACATTCAAGGTCTCCTCCACTGCTTTGGTCTGTGTATTAAATACTTTGTAGGCCTTGGCAGTGGTTGAGTATCCCAGGTGATAACCACAATCTACTTTGGCTGCAAATTTTGAGATGGAGTCTTTTAAATTCAAAATAAAGCATGGGCAGCCAAATACTTTAAAGTATGAGATCAGTGGTTTGATTTTATACAGAATTTCATAAGCAGTCTTTTTGTGCCTGGGGTTTATTAAAACTCTGTTTTGGACATAGCAAGCAGTGTTTACTGCCTCTGCCCAAAAAGTTAATGGCAAACCTGAATCAGCAAGCATGGTTCTGGCAGCCTCAATCAAAGTTCTGTTCTTTATTTCAACTACCCCATTTTGCTCTGGTGTTCTATGGATATTGTACTGCCTTACAATCCCTTTCTTCACACAGAAGGCATCCAACTCCTTATTTTTGAATTATGTGCCATTGTCACTCCTGAAGACTTTTACTGGAAGGTCAAATTGCTTTTCAACCTGTGTCACAAAGTCTTGCAAAATGCCTGCAGTCTCATCTTTTGAGTGTAAAAAGAAGGTCCATGTAAACCTAGAGAAGTCATCAATAATAACCAAACAATATCTCTTCTTCTTGAGACTCATGACTTGAACTGGGCCAAACAAATCCATGTGCAGCATCTGCAAACACTGGGTTGTTTTGGACTCTTCAATGGACTTAAAAGAGCTTTTATGCTGTTTTCCTTTTAAACAGGAAACACAATGCTCAGGACATGAAAACAATTTTTGTGGTAAGCCTCTTACAAGGCCATTTTTTGAAATTTCAGTGATTGTCGTGAGATTTGTGTGCCCCAGTCTTCTGTGCCAAAGTTTTGTCTCTTTGTTAGAGGCAGCTGAGAACAGACAGGCATCAGTTCTGGGACACTCTTTTGACATATCAACAACATAAACATTGCCACTTCTTTGAGCAACAAGTTTTGTTTTTCCAGTTTTTATTATTGCTTCAATCTTTTCAACCATTTTTGGTCCAACAATCCTACAACACTCCTTTGTGAAGAATGACCCATACCCCTTATCACTCATTTGTGAAACACTAAGGAGGTTGAATTTTAGATTGTCTATCAGATTGACATTTTCAAACTTTACATTTCCAGACTGTACTGTACCAGACCCCAGAACTTTCCCTTTACTATTATTCCCAAAGGATATATCACCCCCTCCATGGATTTTGAAATCTTTGAGTAGGGCTTTACATCCTATCATGTGCCTGGAGCCTCCACTATCTACATACCAAAGACTATCTAAGCATGCAGAAGCTCCCTGAACATGAAGTAAAAGGAATAGTTCATTAGGGTTTCCAAAGCCAATAAGGCTTTGGATGGGGTCTCAACAATGTCTGGGATGGATACAGATTGATGGACAGTGGTTAGGTCAGGGGTTTGGACAGTTTTAGGACTGTTTCTTTCTAACCACTGTTGTGGGATTTGACCAATCACCTGTTGATACCCAAAAGGATGCATGTTCACTATAGGTTTAGAGGGCCTTTTGTAGGTCTCATAAACGTGTGGAATCCTTTGGTAACATGATTGTCCCTTGCCTTTTCTGAATTGGTTGGCAGGGGGTGCATCAGTCACTTGAACATCTCTTTGGACAGATGTTTGATTCAGCTGTTTTGTAACAGTTGTTTGGACTGGCACAAACAGTGGTTGATTCTTGGTGAATTTGACAAATGATGTTGATGAACTCAAGGATGTTTTAGCAGTGTACTCATTCTTTTTCACATCAAAGTTTTTGAGATACACACATGCTTGAGTTTTGTGGTTTGTTTTACCACAGATGGTGCAGCTTTCAGCAGGAACAATGACACTTGTTTTGTTTAGATCATATGCTTTTAGATGAAAACAGTCTTTTGTTAGATGGTTTCTCTTTTCACAGAATTCACAAAACAAGTTTTTGACCTTTTCTCTTTTCTTCCTTTTCTTAGACTCCTTTGCAACAGAGTTTTGAACCACTGTTGGGATGTCTTTGATAGGAATGACCTTTGCTTTTGGAGCTGTGACACCATCAGTGGTTGTAAAGTCCATGGGCTTGAAATTTTCAAGAATGTCACACTCATCAGACCATGTGGGTTTAAATTGGTATTTCTCAATTTCCTCAAAAGTTGAGGATCCCACAGATCTTTCCAAAGTGATTTTGTTACCAAGTTTGTCGGTTATTTTAACCTCTTGGCCATTCTTGTTGGTTGGTATAATTTCAGATGAACCAGCTTGTTTTTCAGCAGTGGTTACATCAGTGGTTTGAACAGATTTTTCAAAAGCAGTGTTTTCATCATCATATTTTCTATAACCAACACCAAATTTCACATTGCTTTTAATCTGTTTTTCAAGCATTACCTCATACCCTTTGCAAGATTCCACCCATCTTTCACAGGTGATCTGGGTGGATTCCAACTCCTTTTTGCAAACTTGGTATTTTTCTACCATAGTTTGGAGTTGAGTTTTGGTTATGCTCTGCTCTTCTTTGAGACTGCTGATCTCTTTATCTTTTTCAGCCAATTTATTTCTAAGTTCTTTTAATGACTTTTCAAATTTGACTTCATCAGTTAAGACTTTATCCCTAAGGTTTTCATTTACCTCTTTGATGTTAGCAAATGCAATAATGCATTTGTCTGAACACAGTTTTTCAAGAACTTGAGGTGATACCTTGGCAGCAGCCATCATGGCACAATCACATTGATGATCCTCTTCATCAGCTCTTCCTTCTTTCTCACCCTCTTTCTTCTCTTCCTTTTCTTCTTTGTCTTCTTCGGACCAGGGGTCGGTCAGTGGTTCAATCAGGGTTTCTGAATTTTCTCCCAGCAGTAGTTCACCAGCAACTGCAGTAACCACTGCTTCAGCCACTTTATCCTCAGTTTCAACACTTAGATGTTCACCTTCAGTTTCTACCCCTTCTGGTATTGACTCTAATGCCATCAAACAAAATTCATCATTAGAAGGATAATTAAAAGCATTGAGTGCAAAATTTTCATCACCAAGCTCATCAGGCATGCTGCTCCAGTCAACAAAGCCTTGAGTAAAAAAGCTTTGCTGATCTGGTTGTGTTGCTGTTGGAGCAGCTGTTTGAGGTGAAGCAGGTTACACGTGTGCCTGAGGGACAGGGGTTTGAACATATTGAATTTGTGGAACAGTTGTATGAACATAATGCACAGGCACAGGGGTTGCAGCATAGTGAGCAGTGTTAACATGGGCAGCAGGGGTATATTGGGTATAGTGCACAGTGCTTTGGTGTTGTGGTCTAGGATTTGAGCTGGGATGAGTGATTATTGGACCAGTGTTTTGACTCCTGCATTCCCTAGCAAAATGACCTAGCCTATTGCACTTATATGTAACACCCCAAAAACGGGTTTGGTAATCAAATCACGTTAATATTACTAACGGGTAAAATACCGTTAGTGGTAAAATTTTACCCGGTAAATATTAGTATTTAAATAATTAATCCTAATAATAAATAAAAAGTGAATAAAAGATTTTAAGAAATAAAATGATAGAAGGCCCGAGTTAACGGGACCTAAAATAAACTTAGTCATAAATATTCCCGAACACGCTAAGCTAATTAGGAATATTTAACCTAGTTAATAAGTGGGGAATATTGTTAGAAATAAGTAGGTTGTTCCCTACTTAATTAACTAACTAATGTTGTTAAAAATGAAACTTATATTATTAGTTTTATTTAAAAACAAAACCAAACATCTCAATTGAGATGTCTGGTCGAACAAGAACACAAGGGGCGACACAGGCTCCCCACCAAGCCCTAGTGCATATCAAACTTGATCAAATTGAGGGTTCAAATCAGCTCCAAATTGAATTTCAAGCACAAATTCATGAACACCTAGTTGAAAGGATCACAAGGTATGTAAAATTTGTGATGTTTTGATCCATCTTAAATTCTAGGTTATTTGTGAGAAACTGAAATTGAGTTTGATTATGTCATGCATGGATGAATCTTGAAGTAATATGATGTCTAGGAGTAAACCCTAGTAAACAACATGTTGGATTATTGGATAATCTATGAAATTCATAATGATCCATTGATAAGTTAAGTGGGTTTATTGACAATATGATGAACACTCGGATTAGAGTGTTAAATTGATGAAAAATTGATTGTTATAATATAAGTTCTTGATGTAATTCATGAACACTAGATTTAGAGGTTTGATTGTTATGTAAATCTTGGTGAAAATAACTAATTATAAACTAGTTGGTAAATATGTGAAATTATGCACATTAGGTGTTTGTTAAATTGCCTAAATGAGAACTAAAGTATTGAATTTAGAGTGAAAACGAGTATTCGAATGATGTGGCAATTACGCGTGATATGAAGTGATAAGAGTTCTAAATACTATGTTGATTTAGACTTAATGTTGTAAACCATGCGATTGGAAGTAGTTAACTTTAGATAAGTTAAGTTAACTAATCATGAAGTCGAATAGTAGCTTCGGCATAGGAAATAAGTGAGGTGGAATAGTCGTGATTTTTATGACTAATTTAACCGCCTTGTAAATGATTGACAATAGTTTGAAGCGTAACAAGCTAGATGAAAGCTTGGAGGAGGGAGCGAGTCAAACGGAGCAAGTACGGAAAGATAAGTGTGGCGTGGATGCGAGGTAAGTGTAATTTACACACTTATGTAGAATACCCGTTTATTCGATACGTTGTAAAAGTGATAACGATAATATTGGAAATATAGAAATTTATCAAGTGTCGACTAATGTAAATCAAAGTTAAAAGGATACCCATGGCGTAAGCCGAAATGGGTTGAATTTGTAAGAAAAAAGTGTAAAAGAAAAAGGGTATGGTTATTAAATCCGGGATGGGATGGATGTACGAGATGGAAATCAAAAACGATGTTTTTGATTAAATAAATAATGTTGGGCATATAGTCCAAACGGGTCGAATGGTGGTGATAACACCATTTGACAATATCGACTAATGTGGTTGTTAAGTCTTATGTTAACAGGACCGATTAGCAAATCGGGTAATTGTGTCACCATTGATGGTGTGATAATTAAAACGAGGTATAAATCGGGTCTACTTGTTGATCCGGGCCAGGTACGCATAATTATGTTATAGTTAAAAGTGCTATTTTGGTCGAATAATTTGAGAGAGAGTCCTTCGTCATAAAAGGACTAAAAATCAACCAAAACGCCCTTGTAGGCTAAATGGAACAAACAACCTTTAAAGGTTGTTTGGAAACGAGTTTTATGATTAGATAAATACTTAGAATAAGTATAGAAGCTGAAAGAGGTATTATATTAGTCAAATGGCACTATTTGGGTTTTTGCCGTAAAATAATGATTCGAGAGGTAAAATTTGGTTTTTATAGATCACCACATTAAACCCACCATAAATAAAGTTGTGGTGGGAGATTATAGGATAAGAAATGTGGTGATGGAATGCTATAAGCAATCGAAAGCGATTTTAGGCTCGAAAGTGCTTAAATACCCTTAACGGGTCAAAATAGAAGTATTAGCGAGACGGGTTAAGAATGTGTAATAACCCGTGATTTGAACCTTGTGCAATAGGAAATAATCATAATAATATGTTTACAAAAGAAACAAGGGCCACAAACAAGTTTGTTAGATGAAATCACGAACGGGTCAGAATTTGGTAAAAAGGGTAATAAGCCGAAGACTTAAAAGTCTTAAATTTTGTTAATCCGGATGTTGGATTTTAACTCCATATGATGGGGAATCAAATTACAAACACGTATGAAGAAACGGTAGGTCAAACGGACGAGCGGATTGAAAGATACGAAAGTTTTCGTGTCCAAAAACGGCAAAATGGAATAAGCTGATGCAGGGGCCACCGTAACTTACGGTGGGTACCGTAAGTTACGGTGGAGGCTGAATTCTTTACGGCAGTTCTCCACTGCCTTACGGTGGGGACATGTTATAACAGGGCTACCGTAAATTACGGTGTCCACCGTAATTTACGGTGGACCCTGTACAAAAATGTATTTTTGATCAGTTTTGTTTCCCGGACTCGTTTAGATACATTTTAAATCCCATATGACTAAAGCATTTCATGTTTTTATGAAATGTAGGTACTTTGTGGATGCCGGAAGAAGATCAAGCTCAACGAAGAACCGAACACGAATAAGACATATGCTTCCGCACTTGGCCTCGTCATAAATTTTAAATGACGAATCTGATTACGTTATGTCAAATAACTTTTGATTTGCGAAAAGTTTTAATAAACCCATATTTCCAATGTATATGTAATCTTAATTACATGATTGTTTTCGTAAAATATACGTTAAACCTTGAATTATAAGAACGGGTGTTACAAGTTGGTATCAGAGCCCTGGTTTAAGAGATTCAAGTATGGTGGGGAAAACCATGCTTGGACTTAAACCTTACACTCTTAATAAAGAATAGTGTTCGGTTCGAGGCTTGATCGCAAATCCGGTAAGTACATGTATGTTAATAGTTTAGCATGCTAAAGTGTTGTAAACAACACATAGGGCTATCGTGTGATACACGTTACCCCAATTAAAATGATTAATATGGTTGACGAAAATACACACGTTGATGCGTATAGTAGAAAAGCCTTGTATTATAATACGGGCAACCTTTAATGTTGAAATTACTAACTGTTGTATATGTTTTAGTTGAAGGATACTCGCATATGAGGATAGCGAGAGTTAAACAAATCGTAGATTTGACGGAAGAACGGTCCAAAGAGTATGCTCATCAAGGACCTAAATCGCGTAACGGTCGCGAACAAGGCTAATGGCAAGAGAAGCCCGTTAGGGCAAGCATTACCAGGTGCACATTTCCAATTTAATTGCACAATTAGTAATATGCAACAAATAAGTAGAAATTGAAAGTTGCATATGTAGATTAAAAACTTGGAAAAAAAAACCCGAATAGAAAATGTATTCGGGATATTGTTTCCAAGAGAAACAAATAGAGGCATTACTTACATAGGGCGTGATGTGAAAACTATAAAAAGGTCATGCGTGTCATGTGTTAATCGCTTACTCTGGCCAAGTAAGTAGGGGCATATGATACCATGAACTTCTTATAGCGGACACATTTACATCCGATGTAGTAAGGGCGGGGTGAATGGGACTAACTTAAAAAGTACCCAAATGAATCAAATGAGCAAAATATTTGATAATAATGTAAACGCACAGCCGGGTGACGGAAGCGTATTACATTAGGATGATGAGCCCGAGTGAAGGGACAAGGATTAATGTAAAATGATTAAGGTATGCATTGGGAGGGGTGTGCTTACACTCGAACCCGGAGAATACAAATATGACTCCTAACGGGCCGATTTTGTAAAACGCCAAACTTGAGAACAAAGTAGGAATATAAAAGCGAAACGAAGTCATAATGCATACTGTAAGGGTTGCAATAATAATGACTTCGGTAAAACACCCGGTTGGTGGGTAAGGATTGAAACACATCCGTAGATTTAGAAACGGGAACTCGGATGGAAAGTTAAAAGACTTGGATTTTGAGTCATGACTAAAAGATGACAAGACAAAGTAAATAGAAGTTTTGATAAATCATGTTCAACTATTTTAAAGTTGAACGGGTCGAACAAATATTGAAGTTTGACATTCATAAGTGACGAATTTTCACACGAAGAAGTTAAATGGGTCAGATAAAACGTAACATTGGAAAGGATAATGAGCCCGGTAATGGGACGAGATTGAATACAAATATGGGCGCAAACCAAATAAAGGAAAGCGCGAGCTATTAATGAACCCATGTAATGGGTCGGAAATTAAATATGAAATGATTGCAGACACGAATCACAGTCGGAGTGAACGAAATTTTGATGCGAAAACAAATGATTTTCGAACATAAAAGGGACGATCTACGGGATCATTATAACCTTCGGGTTATAAACAGTGTAATGGTCTACGGGACTAAACTGACCCACGGGTCCTGAATTGTAACACCTCGAAAATTAACGTCCAATAATGTATTGACACGTGTCATAAGCTTTGAATATGTGAAAAAGTACTTTAGAGGGACTAAAGTGGACAAACAGTGAAACTATGTGAATTTAAGGGTCCAAAGTGCCAACAATGGATAAATAGGCTCTACAATAACCCTACATGGTGTTTATAATCTTAAACGATTAAATCATGGATCATACAAAGCGGAAATATGAAAGAAAGTGTCAACATGTTGAAAGTATACCTCTGAGTGACCTTTTGGCAAACCTGAAGCTTTGTAATGATAAAATATACTCACTAGAATATGTGGTAAAAATTTCATAAAGTTTCGTTATCGTATGAGAAAGTTATGATCAAAACCGTGTACGAAGGGTTAAATGCGTCAACGTTGAATTTCGTGACTTTTCGGGTAAGCACAAAGTTAACCAAGGACTTTACCATGTTTGTAAATGTCCCAAGGTCCTTAAAAATCAGAATTGAGGGTCAAGAGTGCAAGATAAATAGCCAAAACCACGTTTCAAAGGACCAAGGACCAAATTGTAAAACATGAAAACTTGTTAAGCTGGTTCTGCACTTGTACGCGGCCCGCGAAGGGGCTCTCGCGGCCCGCCTACAAGCTACCAGCGACAGCAGCGCACAGATGTCAGTTAACAGGTCTGTTTCGATGCTTAACAGCTGTGAATCGATACAAGGGGCTCTCCAATGGTTTTTCATGCATGTAGGGGCACTTGGACTCATCTTACAACATCCCTAGACTGTTGTGGCAGCATCTAATGAGATCAAACTTGTGATAAAAGGGTCTTGAAGCTTACAACATTCAACACTTGTATTTACAAAAATTCACAAGATCAATTCTGGAGCTCTCTGGTCATCCACAAGGGTTCATTAGGCTTCCTACTCGTAATTAGGACTCTTGTAAGTGTTCATAACCCTTTCTAATTCGTTCTAGCTTAGTTAATTAGCTATTAGTCAAACCATCGTAATTTAAGTTTGACTTTAAGATTAAACAAAATTTGCTCAGTCATTTCTCGAATTGAAAGTACCTACAAGTAGGTATTTATGTGGGTAACAAACCCTTAAAAGGGTATTTTCAGATTCCCACTCTAACTATGCTAATTGTCGAGTCAAAGCACACTTTAAAAAGTCAACAGAATGATTATTTGCAAGTTTAAGCATAATTAACAATGTAGGGTACATGCAACCTGTTTGATCATTAAAATAACATGGTAATTAATGTAATAACATGTCTCAACATGTTCAACTCGACAATTTTCAGTTTAAACCCGGATCGGACCCGAAAGTCGCATATTTTGACTTTTGCTTTGACTATCAGTTCTGATCCGTTCATGCATGTTTGAGATCTGCCTTAGAGCTTATTTTGGACCAAGTTTCATATAAGTTTAACTCTCTGAGATTTTACAACTTGGTTCAATACTTATCCGATTCATATGCATGTTTCCGATTTATGCTTAAAGTTGACTATTATGCCCTTTTGACTATAAAACGTGATTTTTGAAAAAGTGAAAGAGTAGAAACATTTGTTACTGATTTATAAACTTGCACCTAAAATTTGATATCATTTTGAGGTCTATATTAAGAATTATGCTTATTAGCGTAATTTGAAAGCTTTATGTTAATTAATTGGCGTAATTAGCGAATAGCCTATTTAAACCCACTTTTTGATATCAAACTTTTTACCCACTGATGTAATATAATAGTTTGGGATTTTTAAAGATTTTTATTTAATTTTTGGCTGAGCATAACATAGGTCTCTAAGTTTAATTCGGTTAATACTGATTTTGCCCTTTTTAGCCATAAAATGAGTTTTATAAATCCTTTTGACCCCAAACCTTTTTCTACTGATTTTATTTGATAAATAAAATATTTTGAGCATTCTGGAATTATAAAAATATCAGCTTTCTTTTAAAAACCTGGAAACGGCTCCAAATCGCCTTTTTAAGCGTTTTTAACGCATAGTATGTACTATAACCATATCAAACATATAAGGTTGATACCTACTGATGTTTTTAGTATATTTTATAAAATAACAGTAAGTACAAGTTTTTGAACTCAGATTTCCAATTTTGACCTTTTAAGACCTTGTGAAATTACCAAAATACCCCTAAGGTGCATAGTTTGGTTTTAAATAATAAGTTTCACATATAGGTCATACCCTACTGTTATAACATGTTAAATTAAGTATACTTACTGTATAAACCAGACCTGTAACTCAGATTACAAATTTAACTCTTTTATAATCTTTTAAATGACCAAAATGCCCTTATGAGGCATAAATTGTGTTTAAATCCATTTTGGGCATAATAGAAGATATCTTACTGATATTATAACATATTTAAGCCATATTACCTCAGGGAACTTGCATATGACTCTTATGGTTACCTGTAACGCCCTTTTCGCGCTCGGTTCAGCTTATGTAACTAGTTTGCATAAATTGACTGAAACGGGTCAAACCTTATCATCTTTGTCTCAAAATCCAGAATGTATTTAGTATACCCATATTATACAAGTATTCAAACTTGTCGGGTCTAAATCACAATCTATCCGGTCTTCGCTTAATCATGCGTTTGAACCGTATCGTCCTTAAAACTAGCCGGTCTAAGCTTAAGCTTAAATAAAGACCCGTTACAAATCTAATAGGTTATTATAAACCTTTGTTCCAGAATAAGAAGAACCAGTAAAAGCTACCTTCACTTGCTAGTTGTGATTTATACTTTACTCAGGTAAATACTTTTAACTTATTTTCCATATACGGGCTTGGGTTACGGTATATAGAATACCGCTTGATCGAGCATCAAATCTTACATCTTTGGGTGGTTAATTGAATAATTTGATCGGCTCGTTTAAACAGTCTTGTTCACTTAAAGCCTTTGGGGGGTTAATGACCATGTCCCGGATATCCTTGGCATCATCTTACGAGATGGCCACGACCTGAGCACGGGGTGTAGGCGTACACCTGTCAGTGTATAACTCTATAATGTGGTGTGTCTATTGATCTTTAACCCGGACAAGATCCGGGCTACTGAACACATAAGTAACATGTAATTTGTTCACAAGATTATATTACATAATTATCCCAAGTATAAAAATGTTTTGTGCCATGAGCATTCAAATCAATTTTCAACCTTTTCAAAATGAGTCAGTTAAATTGTATTTACCAGTGTAAACTGACGTATTTTTCCCAAAAGGTTAAGTGCAGGTACTACTCGTACTAGGCTGGCTGTCTTCTAGAGCGTCCACAATAAGTCTCGCAAGCTTGGATGACAATAAATCTGTTGAACGATATCTTATTTTATTTTGATCCGCCTGTGGATCCGTTTCAACTATTAGTGATATTTAATATTACACTTTATTAAAGTTGAAATGAATCTATCTTTGCTTCCGCTGTGCATTTATATATTGTGTTGTTTGTCTATGATGATACCAACTACGTCACGATACTCCCCACCGGGCCCACCGGTGACACGTGGAAAATAAGGGTGTGACAGGTTGGTATCAGAGCCAACTCTGAGTGAATTAGACACTAGCCTTTTGTGTTTAATCTCAGTTACACAATTGCACATTCCTCGATTCTCGAGTCTAGACGAAGAACTTAGGAATTTTCCAAATTTTTGGTTTTATTTCTAACTTTGTCTTATAAAATTTTTGTTGTTGTATCACTTGTTTGTTTTTGACAGGTTGTTAAAAATGCCGCCACGTATGAGAGGAAGAGGAAGGGGACAAGGAGCACATGTAGCCCCAAACGACCATGAAGCCGGGCCTTCGCACCAGCGAACACCTTCCGATCCTCATAACTCAGATGCTCAGGATCTTTGGAGGTCTTTTATTGAACCAGCTAGGCGCTCAGTTTCACTGAGTACCTCACCATCCATCCCACACTCCTTTGGGCCTCATTCCGAAAATGAGCCCCACAACTCTCACCAGTCCTACATACCTCTCCAAGGACACCAAGCACCCTTTGACCATCCATCACCCGTCTTCCAGGGTCTGTTCAACCCTGCTGATTATCTTGGAGAACCAGTGGGTTTTAACCCACTTGGACCTGAAGACCACTTTTCCGGTGGCAACGCCATGGATATCGACGAGGACACCGATCCTGCAATGCCACCCTCTGGTACTCCGAACCACCCCATCGAAATTTCTGATGGGTCACCGTTTGTGGGATCACCATACAATGGTCCCGACAGCTTTGAGGAGAATTTCAAGCAGTACGACTGGGCATTTACTCCTAGTTACCATAACTCTCCCCTGCACCAGCCACACTATAGCTCTCCCCTACACCAGCCACACCACAGCTCTCCCCTACACCAGCCGCAGCACAGCTCTCCCCTGCACCAGCCACAGCAGCAGCCATAGCAGCAGTAGAATCCTTCCGAGGATTCCAGACTTGTCGCGGTCACTCCGCCGGCAGCACCACCTTTGCTTCAGCATCCCTCGCCCCCGAGGCGAAGGAGAACTACCTTGCGGATATCCGCACGAGGGGGAGTGCGCATCAGCACCCCTCCACATTCAAGTGGCAGCCGGTACTCGCCACTTCACGAAGAACCGGAGACGGGAAAATCTTCACACCCCGTCTCAGAAGTGAACACTGCGCCAGTCGCGCCACAGCCACCATTGGGTTTTGGAGACCCAATTCCCACTTACACTGGTGCGGCTGCATACAATCCCTTCGAGCAGCAGATCCACACAGGTTACAACTTTGCAGAGGATCCCTACTGGTTAGCTTCAAGCTTCAACGTTCCCCAACCGGAAGGTCCTTATGGAGGTCCCTGGAATACGGGACAGTCGACCTATGGATACCCATCATATGGGTATCAGCAACCGCAGCCTCCTCAACCTCCGCATTATCAGCCTCCTCAGCCTTCGCACTATCAGCAACCACCGCAGACACCGGTGATGTCACCGCCACAAATTCAGGAAATCCTTCAAGGGATAAATGAGGTGCGACAGGACTTTCGGCATGAGTTGCGGCAAGAACGAAGGCATAACCGGGGGATGTTCAAGAAGATGGTGGATCTGATCAAGGGTAAAAGCAAGAAGGATCACTGAATCCTTTGTTTGTTTATTTATTTTAGTTGTACTCATGTCCCTGTGAGGACATTTATTTCTGTACTCTGCCCCTACGTGGGCATATTATCCTTTCTGTTCTGCCCCTGCGTGGGCATGTTTTTCTATTTTGACCCCTGCGTGGGTTTGTTTTGTTAGTTGGCCCCTGCGTGGGCATGTTGTTTATGTAAAAGTCCCGTTTAGGGCAAACTCGTACTAGTTTAAATTTTATTTGGAATGGTTAATTTAAGTTTTTCATTTTTAAATTATATGCATGAATATAATATGTGAATAAATGAAAAAAAATAACATTTATTATTTTGATTTACCATTTTAATAAAATAATAAGAATCTTAAAAGGTAAAACCTAGCTTGAATGTCATATTAAAGACCTGGCCAATATGGTAAAACCTGTTTAAAAAGATTCAAATCTCTGTTAACATCTGTAAACATGTTAACATTCTTGACTAATGTGATCCGCGAAATCACACATGTCACCCTTTTAATAAATTATCCAAATTTATATCTTTATATATATATAACGGATTGTGACATAATGCCTACGGGCTATAACTAATGTCATATAAAACCAAAGGCAGTCGTAGTTTATAGACTCCCTGCCAAGAAAGGGATTGATTTGTTTTTATTTATTCAAACTTTAATCCTATCAGATCTAAATTTATAATTTAGAAAATTGTCTACGTGACTAGGCCTGTTGTGCCAATATTTTATTTCATTCTAGGATTAAATTACTAATAAAAAGTCCTGAATGAAATTATTTAGCAAATTAACTAATATGGCTTTTATTTACCATGGTTAATAAATCGTCAAGAACGATAATACTGTTTAGGCTTCTAAATAGACCTTGTCCTTATTTTTATGTAGCACTTAAAACTACATGGCTAAGTCTGAAGAAATAAACAGTCATCCAGTGGAAAACCCTGATAACACTAAAATACTTGTAATTGGTGCGGAACTACAAGCACTAGTAGAAAATGCTGTTACCAGAGCCATTGAAAGGCAATATAGTGAATCAAGCGGGACCCGAAGTAGGACTCGATCCGCGCCACATTCCAAACCCAAAGTTCACTCGGAGGCTCATAGCAAACCGCCCTCTAAGAAAGATGTACCTAAGATGGATAAGCCAAAGAAGGATGATGATGATCATCACTCCTCGAACCAACACAGTGTCCTGTCAAGGAAGGTCGAGCACAAACAGGAACCGCGTGATAAGTCCTGTACATACAAATACTTCGTCTCATGTAAACCCCGGGACTTTACTGGGGAGAAGGGAGCGGTTGATTGTATGACTTGGTTGGACGAAATGGATACAGTTGTAGACATCAGCGGTTGTGCTGAAAGGGACGTAGTAAAATACGTATCCCAATCGTTCAAAGGAGAAGCACTGGCGTGGTGGAAATCTCTCATACAAGCTGCTGGAAAGATCCCGCTCTACAATCTATCATGGGATCAGTTCGTTGCCCTTATTAAGGATAATTATTGCCCGCAGCATGAAGTAGAAAGAATCGAGTCAGATTTCTTATCATTGGTGATGAAGAATTTAGATTGCCAGGCATACCTCACCACTTTCAATACCCTATCTAGGTTGGTTCCATACTTGGTAACCCCAGAACCTAAAAGGATTGCTCGATTCATCGGGGGTTTAGCCCCAGAGATTAAAGCTAGTGTTAAGGCATCAAGGCCTGCTACCTTCAGATCAGCAGCTGATCTATCTCTCTCTCTTACCTTGGACGTAGTCAGGTTGAGAGCACTCAGGAATTCAGAAGAGAACAAAAGGAAGCGTGAGGACGATACCTCACGAAGATCAGGTAAGAAACACCGAGGAAATGACGACCACAAGAAAGGGTCGGGATCTAAGAAGGATGGGCAACAATCAGGGGATAAGCCCAAATGTAAAACTTGTAAGAAGAACCACTTTGGGAAGTGTCGATTTGAGTCGAAATCCCAGTCTCACACGAGATCTTGTGGAATTTGCAAATCTACGGATCATAAGACTTTGGAGTGTAAGAAGCTGAAGGATGCAACATGTTACGGTTGCAACGAAAAAGGGCACATTAAGTCTAATTGCCCAAAGAACACCAAGAAAACCGAAGATGGGAAAAAGACCAATGCGAGGGTCTTCAAGATGGACGCTAAGGAAGCTGTTCAGGATGACAACGTGATTACAGGTACTTTTCTCGTAAATGATGTTTTTGCTAGAGTATTGTTTGATTCTGGAGCAGATAAGTCTTTTGTGGATAATAAGTTTTGTGAGTTGTTAAAATTGCCTGTAAAACCCTTAAGTGTGAAATATGAGGTGGAATTAGCTGATGGAACCATAGAAACCGCCTCAACTGTTTTAGATGGATGTGTTATATCCATTAGGAATCACTCTTTTCCATTATCCTTACTCCCCTTTAAGCTAGCCGGCTTTGATATAGTCATAGGCATGGATTGGTTATCGCATAACCAAGCCCAGATTGAGTGCAATAGAAAGCAAGTGGTAGTCAAAACTCCGTCTGGTGAGCCACTCACCATCCAAGGAGATACCCAGCATGGATTGCCTGAGCAAGTGTCTATGCTCAAGGCATCCAGATGTCTGCAGAAGGGTTGTGTCATTTATATGGCACAAGTTACTATAGACGAGCCAAAGCCTAAGATTGAAGACATCCCTGTCATTTCGGAATATCCTGAAGTTTTTCCCGAAGAACTACCTGGTTTACCACCAGATAGGCAAGTGGAATTCCGAATTGACATCATTCCTGGTGCAGCACCTGTTGCTAGAGCGCCTTATAGGTTAGCACCAACGGAGATGAAGGAGTTAAGGACGCAGTTAGATGATCTGCTAGCTAAAGGTTTTATTAGACCTAGTTCGTCTCCTTGGGGAGCGCCGATCTTGTTTGTCAAGAAGAAGGATGGATCGATGCGTCTGTGCATCGATTACCGTGAGCTTAATAAGGTCACCGTCAAGAATATGTATCCTTTGCCCAGGATCGATGATCTATTCGATCAATTACAAGGGGCAAGCTACTTTTCCAAGATCGACTTGAGGTCAGGCTATCATCAGTTGAAGGTCAAGGATTAAGATGTGCACAAGACTGCATTTAGGACTCGTTATGGTCATTACGAGTTCCTAGTGATGCCTTTTGGGCTCACTAATGCACCGGCCGCATTCATGGATCTCATGAATCGCGTCTGCAAGCCTTACTTGGACAAATTCGTCATCGTCTTTATTGACGACATCCTTATTTACTCGAAGAGCAAAGCTGACCACGAGAAACACCTTCGTTGTATTCTCAAACTTCTACATCATGAGAAACTCTACGCCAAATATTCGAAGTGCGAATTTTGGCTTCGAGAAGTCCAATTCCTTGGACATGTGGTAAGTGAGCATGGTATCCAAGTAGATCCCGCTAAGGTAGAAGCAGTTATGAATTGGCAAGAGCCAAAGACGCCTACCGAGATTCGCAGCTTCCTGGGTTTAGCATGATACTATAGGCGATTCATCGAAAACTTTTCAAGGATTGCTGCACCCCTCACTTCGTTGACACGTAAGAAGGTTAAGTTTGATTGGGGCCCTAAGCAGCAGGAATCCTTTGACATTCTGAAGAAAAAGTTGAGCAATGCACCAGTGCTAACATTGCCCGATGGTATAGAAGAATTTGTAGTGTATTGTGATGTGTCACACACTGGTATGGGCTGTGTACTCATGCAGAAAGGCAAGGTTATTGCCTACGCTTCACGACAGCTAAAGGTGCACGAGAAGAACTACACCACCCATGACTTGGAGCTGGGTGCCGTTGTATTTGCATTAAAGCTATGGAGGCATTACTTATATGGAACCAAATGTGTGATCTATTCAGATCACAAGAGCCTTCAACATTTGTTTAATCAGAAGGACTTAAACATGAGGCAAAGACGATGGATGGAAACTCTAAATGATTATGATTGTGAGATAAAGTACCATCCAGGCAAGGCAAATGTAGTTGATGACGCCTTAAGTAGGAAGGAAAGAGTGAAGCCGATAAGAATCAATGCCAAGCGCATTGAAATCAAGAATGGTTTGAATGAAAGGATATTGGCTGCACAGAAGGAAGCTGTGTTAGAAGCTAACTATCCTGAAGAAAAGTTAGGAGTAACTGAGGAACAGTTATCCTATGACAAGGACGGAATGCTAAGATTGAATGGACGAATATGGGTTCCAGTTTTTGGAGGACTTCGAGATGTTATCCTCCAGGAAGCCCACAGTTCCAAATATTCTGTTCATCCTGGAGCTGACAAGATGTACCAGGATCTAAAGGCAAACTACTGGTGGATTGGTTTGAAAAAGTCTGTAGCTGCCTATGTAGCTAAATGTTTGACTTGTGCGCAAGTCAAAGCTGAGCACCAGAAGCCGTCAGGTTTGTTACAACAACCTGAAATTCCCACATGGAAGCGGGAGATGGTGACGATGGATTTCATCACCAAATTGCCAAAGACGAGAAAGGGAAACGATACTATATGGGTCATAGTAGATAGGCTGACCAAGTCAACACATTTTCTTCCCATTAAGGAAACGTACAGCTCTGACATGTTAGCTCAATTATACGTAGATAAGATCATAGCGCTACATGGTGTACCATTGTCAATTATCTCTGACCGAGATACGAGATACACCTCTCATTTTTGGAAAAGTTTCCAACAGTCTTTAGGCATGCGCTTAAACTTCAGTACGGCTTACCATCCACAGACAGATGAACAGAGTGAGCGTACCATCCAAACATTGGAAGACATGCTTCGTGCATGTGTGATTGATTTAGGTGGCAGTTGGGATAAGCACCTACCACTGATCGAGTTCTCCTATAATAATAGCTACCATACTAGCATTAAGGCTGCGCCTTTTGAGGCATTATATGATAGAAAATGCAGAACACCCATTTGTTGGGCGGAAGTGGGAGAAGTTCAATTATCAAGACCAGATTTGGTCTTTGAAACAACGGACAAGATTGTCCAGATTCGCGATCGTTTAAAAGCTGCCAGGGATAGGCAGAAAAGTTATGCGGATCCAAAGCGTAAGTCTTTTCACTTCGAAGTAGGTGACAAGGTATTGCTGAAAGTATCACCCTGGAAGGGAGTGATGCGATTTGGTAAAAAAGGCAAGCTAAGCCCGAGGTACATAGGACCTTTCAAGGTTATCGAACGTGTCGGGTCAGCTGCTTATAAGTTAAACTTGCCTGAAGAGCTTAGTGCTATACATAATGTTTTTCACATCTGTAATCTGAAGAAGTGTTTCGCTGATGAATCACTGGTCATACCACATACGGATGTACATATAGATGAAAGCTTGAAATTTTTGGAGAAACCATTGTCGATTGAGGATCGACAGGTGAAGAAGCTTCGAAGGAAGCATGTACCTATTGCTAAGGTCAAATGGGATGCCCGTAGAGGTCCCGAATACACATGGGAGGTAGAATCCACGATGAAAGAAAAATACCCTCATTTGTTTCAGTAAATCTCGAGGTCGAGATTTCTTTTAAGGGGGTGAGGATGTAACACCTCAAAAATTTATGTCCAATAATGTATTGACACGTGTCATAAGCTTTGAATATGTGAAAAAGTACTTTAGAGGGACTAAAGTGGACAAACAGTGAAACTATGTGAATTTAAGGGTCCAAAGTGTCAACAATGGATAAATAGGCTCTACAATAACCCTACATGGTGTTTATAATCTTAAACGATTAAATCATGGATCATACAAAGCGGAAAGATGAAAGAAAGTGAGGAATTACAAACTACAGGGGCTAAAAGTGTCAACATGTTTAAAGTATACCTCTGAGTGACCTTTTGGCAAACCCGAAGCTTTGTAATGATAAAATATACTCACTAGAATATGTGGTAAAAATTTCATAAAGTTTCGTTATCGTATGAGAAAGTTATGATCAAAACCGTGTACGAAGGGTTAAATGCGTCAACGTTGAATTTCGTGACTTTTCGGGTAAGCACAAAGTTAACCAAGGACTTTACCATGTTTGTAAATGTCCCAAGGTCCTTAAAAATCAGAATTGAGGGTCAAGAGTGCAAGATAAATAGCCAAAACCACGTTTCAAAGGACCAAGGACCAAATTGTAAAACATGAAAACTTGTTAAGCTGGTTCTGCACTTGTACGCGGCCCGCGAAGGGGCTCTCGCGGCCCGCCTACAAGCTGCCAGCGACAGCAGCGCACATATGTCAGTTAACAGGTCTGTTTCGATGCTTAACAGCTGTGAATCGATACAAGGGGCTCTCCAATGGTTTTTCATGCATGTAGGGGCACTTGGACTCATCTTACAACATCCCTAAACTGTTGTGGCAGCATCTAATGAGATCAAACTTGTGATAAAAGGGTCTTGAAGCTTACAACATTCAACACTTGTATTTACAAAAATTCACAAGATCAATTCTGGAGCTCTCTGGTCATCCACAAGGGTTCATTAGGCTTCCTACTCGTAATTAGGACTCTTGTAAGTGTTCATAACCCTTTCTAATTCGTTCTAGCTTAGTTAATTAGCTATTAGTCAAACCATCGTAATTTAAGTTTGACTTTAAGATTAAACAAAATTTGCTCAGTCATTTCTCGAATTGAAAGTACCTACAAGTAGGTATTTATGTGGGTAACAAACCCTTAAAAGGGTATTTTCAGATTCCCACTCTAACTATGCTAATTGTCGAGTCAAAGCACACTTTAAAAAGTCAACAAAATGATTATTTGCAAGTTTAAGCATAATTAACAATGTAGGGTACATGCAACCTGTTTGATCATTAAAATAACATGGTAATTAATGTAAGAACATGTCTCAACATGTTCAACTCGACAATTTTCAGTTTAAACCCGGATCGGACCCGAAAGTCGCATATTTTGACTTTTGCTTTGACTATCAGTTCTGATCCGTTCATGCATGTTTGAGATCTGCCTTAGAGCTTATTTTGGACCAAGTTTCATATAAGTTTAACTCTCTGAGATTTTACAACTTGGTTCAATACTTATCCGATTCATATGCATGTTTCCGATTTATGCTTAAAGTTGACTATTATGCCCTTTTGACTATAAAACGTGATTTTTGAAAAAGTGAAAGAGTAGAAACATTTGTTACTGATTTATAAACTTGCACCTAAAATTTGATATCATTTTGAGGTCTATATTAAGAATTATGCTTATTAGCGTAATTTGAAAGCTTTATGTTAATTAATTGGCGTAATTAGCGAATAGCCTATTTAAACCCACTTTTTGATATCAAACTTTTTACCCACTGATGTAATATAATATTTTGGGATTTTTAAAGATTTTTATTTAATTTTTGGCTGAGCATAACATAGGTCTCTAAGTTTAATTCGGTTAATACCGATTTTGCCCTTTTTAGCCATAAAATGAGTTTTATAAATCCTTTTGACCCCAAACCTTTTTCTACTGATTTTATTTGATAAATAAAATATTTTGAGCATTCTGGAATTACAAAAATATTAGCTTTCTTTTAAAAACCCGGAAACGGCTCCAAATCGCCTTTTAAGCGTTTTTAACGCATAATATGTACTATAACCATATCAAACATATAAGGTTGATACCTACTGATGTTTTTAGTATATTTTATAAAATAACAGTAAGTACAAGTTTTTGAACTCAGATTTCCAATTTTGACCTTTTAAGCCCTTGTGAAATTACCAAAATACCTCTAAGGTGCATAGTTTGGTTTTAAATGATAAGTTTCACATATAGGTCATACCCTACTGTTATAACATGTTAAATTAAGTATATTTACTGTATAAACCAGACCTGTAACTCAGATTACAAATTTAACTCTTTTATAATCTTTTAAATGACCAAAATGCCCTTATGAGGCATAAATTGTGTTTAAATCCATTTTGGGCATAATAGAAGATATCTTACTGATATTATAACATATTTAAGCCATATTACCTCAGAGAACTTGCATATGACTCTTATGGTTACCCGTAACGCCCTTTTCGCGCTCGGTTCGGTTTATGTAACTAGTTTGCATAAATTGACCGAAACGGGTCAAACCTTATCATCTTTGTCTCAAAATCCAGAATGTATTTAGTATACCCATATTATACAAGTATTCAAACTTGTCGGGTCTAAATCACATTCTATCCGGTCTTCGCTTAATCGTGCGTTTGAACCGTATCGTCCTTAAAACTAGCCGGTCTAAGCTTAAGCTTAAGTAAAGACCCGTTAGAAATCTAATAGGTTATTATAAACCTTTGTTCCAGAATAAGAAGAACCAGTAAAAGCTACCTTCACTTGCTAGTTGTGATTTATACTTACTCAGGTAAATACTTTTGCTTTGTCTGACATCATGTTTGACTTTGGAAGGGGGCATACCAATGGGAAGGAGTATGGTGGTCCAAGTGGGCTGACATGTCTGACATCCCTTTTCCTTTTTTTTTCATTAAAAATAATATGGGCGTTATTGGCATAATGCCCCACTACGCCGCTTTTGCTATAATGCCCCATCGCTGACTAGGACGCCAGTACGCCACGTGTCGTATAATGCCCCATGTTGGGGGCATTATTCTTGTTTACCACTACGGGTGGTCTAACAAAGTTCCATAATTGTTACTTTTAGGCCCACCTTATTTAACCATATTTCACGCCTTGGGCCACATGCTTTATGCTAAAAAATCATTAATTGAGGCTTAACAAAAATATAATTATTAAAAGCTCAAATTAATTATTCTGGACGATTTATTAGGCCCAAATATTTCAACAACAAATGTAAAACCTTTAAACCAAACCCATAGAACAAAACTGAAAAAGAAAATTGCATTTCTTGTTAATCCCATATATACAGCACTAAGAAAATTGCATTTCTTAGTTATCGTTAAATATAACTACCTTTGATTCATATACCAACATTTTGCCTTTAGAGTCGAGACTACATTTTTTACCCGTTTTATGTGTATACGGGTCAAGCGGGGTTACACTTGGCCTGATGAGTCAGACACTCAGATTAGTAAGCTTCCAAAATTTAGCTTAAATGGGGTTGAGACGTCAAAGTGTATTCAAAGCGATTAAGACCTCTGAACCCTTTTTTCCAAGCTTATATCATCAATTCATCATTGATAATAATTGTAATAATATAGTTTTTAATCATATATAAAACATAGTCCATTAACTCACCAGATCAGGGTGAGACTCTGTGGCTCCCAAGACAGCATGGCGATTGGGCTGAGCTTCAACATCCCAAATAAGAACCTGGTTTGAAGGGAGAAAAAAAAGAATTAAAATTTATATTGGTTTAACTGTATAAACACGGACAAGAAAGGGGACTCAATGCATACATCAGGACTGTCTGTATGTGTGGCTACTATTTTGCTGTTCTGAGGAAGCTCCCTGATGCGATTTACCTTCACCAAAAAAATGAGAATCAAATAAAACAAAAATTGTCTTGCAAAGATGACAAATAAATTGAGTAACACGAGTGACTGATAAAATAGTTTTGATGTTTGAATAAACAATTTTCTCCTTTTGATTATTTAGATGTTAAATGATTATTTTAATACTAAGCTGCAATAAATGACTATCAAATAGATTGAAATAAAGAACCTAATTTGGGGGACTTTTACTCCCTTTCCAATAATGTCCTCTTGATCATATTGCGTATTAACGTTTAAAATAATCGGATTGCAAGGATTATTACCTCTCCAGGATGGATAATGGTTTTAAACTTCTTAACAAAGGAAGACCGTGCTTCTTCATTGAACTACAACATCAATCATTAATATCAAATAACTTCACAAAAAAAAAAAAACAGAAATCAAAATTTGATGTTTGCGAGAAAAATAAACAAACCACAATACAAATTCAAATCACTGTAACCTCACCTGTGCTATGTGTTCAGCAGCTGCAACTCTTGGTTTAACAATCTCACAATTCGCAATCACAATATGAAGAAACTGGCTTAGAGAAATTGATTAAAAGCACTTTGAGGAGCAGACTACCTTCTTCATCAGGTGGAGCTTGAGTACAAAGAGCTTGCATACCTTCTTCAACTAAAGAACGATGAACATTTGTTTTGATGAATATTGCAAAACTGAGTACTAAAAAGGAGAAATCGGATACAAAACTCACATTTGTTTTTATTCGAGTTAATTACTGTTTTCGTCCTTGAGGTTTGTAAAAAATAACAGTTTCAGTCCATTAGTTTAAAAATTGTCATTTCAGTCCATTAGTTTCATTTTCGTAACCATTTCAGTCCACTAACTTAACTCCATCCATTTATTTTGTTAACTTTGAGTTAACTAACTAATTCAGGGACGGTTTGCGTCAGTTTTAGAAACACAGGGACTTAAGTGTAAACTCTAAAACATTAAAACAAAAAAATAGTAAATTCCTAAAAATCAAAAAAATTCCAAAAAACCAAACAAATTCCAAAAAATTCTAAAAAATAATAAAAATTCTAAAAAATCATAAAAATTCTAAAAAATCAAAAAAATCTGTTTCGGCGCGAACTGTTTCGACCCGAACCATTTCGAGCTGAACCGTCCGTACCGTTTCGACCCGAACCGTTTCGAGTTGAACCGTTTCGACGCGAACCGTTTCGACCCGTACCGTTTCGAGCCGAACCGTTTCGACCCGTACCGTTTCGAAGCCGAACCGTTTCGAGCTGAACCGTTTCGAACCGAACCGTTTCGACCCGTACCGTTTCGAAGCCGTACCGTTTCAAGCCGTACCGTTTCGAACCGAACCGTGCCCTTTCGAGCTGAACCCTTTCGAACCGAACCGTGCCGTATCGAACCGTACCGGTTCGGCTTCGAAACGGTTCGCGTCGAAACGGTTCGGGTCCAAAGGTTCGCATCGAAACGGCACGGTTCGAAACGGTACAGCTCGAAACGGTTCGGTTCGAAACGGTTCAGCTCGAAACGGTTCGGTTCGATACGGCACGGTTCGGTTCGGTTCAAAACGGTTCAGCTCGAAAGGGTTCGGTTCGAAATGGCACGGTTCGGTTCGAAACGGTACGGGTTGAACCTGTTCGGCTTCGAAACGGTACGGGTCGAAACGGTTCGGTTCGAAACGGTTCAGCTCGAAACAGTTCGGCTTCGAAACGGTACGGGTCGAAACGGTTCGGCTCGAAACGGTACGGGTCGAAACGGTTCGCGTCGAAACGGTTCCGCTCGAAACGGTACGGACGGTTCTGCTCGAAACGGTTCGGGTCGAAACGGTACGAGTCGAAATGGTTCGCGTCGAAACGGTTCAGCTCGAAACGGTTCGGGTTCGAAACAGTTCGCGCCGAAACGGATTTTTTGGATTTTTTAGAATTTTTATGATTTTTTAGAATTTTTATTATTTTTTAGAATTTTTTGAATTTGTTTGGTTTTTTGGAATTTTTTTGATTTTTTGGAATTTACTATTTTTTTTGTTTTAATGTTTTAGAGTTTACACTTAAGTCCCTGTGTTTCTAAAACTGACGCAAACCGTCCCTGAATTAGTTAGTTAACTCAAAGTTAATGAAGGGGTAAGGTCCCAAAAACCTCATAAAAAGGATTTGAGACCATACCACAAACCAACTTTTTAAACCTCTTGACCTTGCGCGGCCGCGCAACGGTCTCACAAGAGGAAGAAGAAATCAGCGATCTATAATCGCGCGCCCAAAGGAAAACATAAATCCTTGCGCCTTCTCCCATTTACAAAGGATTAAAATCCTTTACCTCCGCCTAAATATCCAGACTTGGATATTATCTCACCCAGACTTGGGATTTATTTGTCTGTGTCCACACAGCAAGGTGTCACACCAGATTACAGCAGTGATCTTCTAGAAAGAAATACAATCGTGCACCACCCAGACGGTTATAACCGTCTGGACACGTGTCATCACCACAGACAACCCTGGAATCACAACGAAGGCATGCAATTGGAGAGTAATCTCCAATTAATCACTTTCCACGTGGCAATTCCCCGGCCATAGATCAAACCACGATCCGTGTGCATTCACATCGGATCGAGGCTAATTGACGTCAGATCAAAGAACTCAAACGGGAGAAAAAATAACCGCTACGGCGTTAGCATTTTCCGTTATCTTTTCAATAACAGGTTTTCCCTCCCAAACTCCCGGTTATAAATAAGAGAACTGTTCAGGTATAAACTCAGATCACTCTCACTTCTGAAATACTTATCTTCTCCATTACCAAAACTTATTCTCACGCCGGAGTCGGGTCAAGGAGAGAACCTTCTTCTCCCCTTGGCGAGACTAACGGTGTTCTTTTTTGTAGAACCGTCGGAGAGGAAATCCCATTGCAACTGAATCAACCGAGAGAGAGCTAACCCCTTTTATGCAGATCCAAACCCCCTAACTATCTCGGTTCCGACCATTTAGTTTAGTGTTTCTTCATTGGCGCCCACTGTTTTCTCAGTCTTTCTAGTTTCTATCTCGTTTCGATTCAGTTCATTCCATTTTCTGTTTTTGCACATGGCAGAAAATTCGTCGTCTCACCGACAACCTGGTCCTCGACCAAACGTCGGAAACAATTTACCAATAGAAGGGATCGTAGAAAAGGCCTCGGACGATAATGAGGTTCAATCTAATCGAGCAAGTGATCCTGTAACCCCAGGAGTGTTACCAGCAAATCCTGCACAATCAATTTTACCACCAGGAGAAACTCCGATATCATGGTATGTCCGGTCCCAAGGAGCATTAAACGCAGTATACTCACAGTTATGTGCTCAAACTGCTCCTATAACCCAATCCCGGAGGCCGGGATCAAGAGCTCATGCCTCTCAGCGAGAAGAATCAACTTATGATGATACAAGCAGTTACCAGAGACGACACCACGGTGAACCACACCCTCGTCAAAGGCAATCGGTTCATGACAGGTTGGGTTCCCAACGAGACCCTCACACTGATGAATCCGATCAAACATATCGTGTGAGTGCAAACACCAGCGTATTCAACAGACTGCAGCCAAACTATAACAAATGCAGGCCTCGAGCGGTTTATAACCCTGAGGCCGAGCATAATTATGACTTAGTTTATCGCCCTGATGAAGCGGCAGAACACTCGAAGTTCATACTGGAGATAGCTTTAGCTCCATTGGAAAGGGCTAAGTTACCATCTAACGTTGGGAAATTCAATGGGTTAACTGACCCTGATGATCATCTAAGAGTATTCACCAGCGCAGGGTTGGTTGGTGGTTGGACTCTTCCGCTGTGGTGTCACCTGTTTGTGCAAACACTAACCGGCCCAGCGCGAATCTGGTTTGATAATCTACCAACAGGATAGATCGAGTCGTGGAAGGATTTGCGAACAAAGTTTTTAACACACTTCAGCCAACAAAGGCGGTCAAAACGCGATACATCCGACGTCATGAACATCTGGCGCCGCGATGATGAGAATCTGGAAGATTTTATTACCAGATACAATAAAGAAGTGTTAGAAATTGGAGGTGTTAGCGAACAACTAATCCGTGCTCAGTTTAAGTACGCGGTTAGGTGTGACGACATGGTCAAGGTGTTATCAGGAACAGAGGGCCTCCCCACGAGTTGGGAAAAGATAATGGCGGCGGCCAAGGTTTATGCGCAGACCGAGAAAAACCTTACTACAAACAGGCCACCACCACCACACAACAGGCCAGCAGACTTAAGCGCAAATGGAGAAAAAAGGTACAAAAAGTCATGGCGCGAAGCATCAGGAAGTCGATCCTCGGAAGACGGCGGCACAACAACTAACAAATTCTCTGCTCAAAGAGAAAACAAACACGAAAATAGGGAGAGGCAGTGGACTCCCCTAACGAAAACCCCAGCAGAGGTGCTAAGTACCGAGGATCACCAATTCAAACCTCCGATTCCGATGAAGAGTAAACGTGGTCAAGACCCGACGCAGTACTGTGAATATCATAAGGATAACGGGCACACCACGAACAACTGTATAACTCTGCGCACGGAAATCGAAAAGGCTCTAAAAATGGAGAACTTACGCATTTGCTCCAGAATATGCGCAAGGAGATTAAACAGATTACTCGGGGAGAAGAAGGCTCAAGCAAACGGGCTAAGATTTAAAGAACCCTGTACGTTTTCCGCGGAAAAGACATGACTTATCAAAAGCGGCGGAACTATCAGGGAGTAAGTTAAGTTCCATTTATTTATCCGAAAAACTTTGTAACGCCTCTGAGCATTATCCATGAATAAAATTACAAAGTTTCTATTATTTTTGTGTTTACAAAATGCATGCAATTCCTTTTTAGTAAGTGCAAAAACATTATGGTAGTATAAAGCTCCATGCGCGGTCAGTGATCACGTCACAAACGACTATACACTCACACATGAGCTTCACACCAACTTTATTCGCCTTACTCAAGGAAAAAATAATTGTACTCATGCAAGAAATTGTAAAAGTCATTCAGCAAAACAAATAGAAACCTGCTATTTTTAAGCAGTGTTTAAATTCCTTGCGCAACAGCACACCATCAAAACAAGGATCAACATCCTACATATAAAAAAAAAAAAATGTTCAAAACAATTTCATCCTACTCTAAATCTTCTCCCCCATCCGGAAAGATTTCCTTAAGTTGCCCAACGTGATCATCCGATTGCAGTGCCACATTTATCAACTCCATCACTGGAAGTTGCAAGTTATTAAACTCTGTCTTCATAGCAGCCAGTGCGCCGGCAGTATTAACGCCAAAGGTAGCAGACTTGCTATCATCCCAGTTCACTTTCAAAGCGTTATTCACATGATGGGAACATTCCGCATAACCTTGCGCGTAACCATCTCGTCGCGCAGCGACCATCAAATTTGCAACAGTTTTATCCAATTCTTCAGAATTTAATACAGATTCAGCAACCTATAAAATCAAGATAAGTATCAAAACAAGAAGAGCGCATACATAAACGGAAAAGAAAAAAGGAACTTACACAAGCAATCCCGTGATCTTTTAACCAGGCCATATCATTCTTCAAAGGCTCGAGCTCGCTTTCCGCTGAAACCCGCACCATTTCTGAATTCTCCAATTTCTCTTCAACTTCAGTCAAACGGCGGGAGGTTTCAGTATTTTCAGACCGCGCTAGATCCAGATCCTTCTTCAATTGTTCCTGGTCAGAAACCAAAGCAGTAAGTTCCTCTAATTCCTTATCTCTAACGGCAAGAGTGGCTAAAACTTGTACCTCCCGTTGCTCACTTCGCTCCCTATGAGAGCGCGCTTCCTCCAGCAAAGCTTCCATGTCAGTTCTTTCTTTCTTCAGTCTTTCCATCTCCGCATCTTGATTCTTCAAATTTTCAACCTCAGCCTTAAGGTTATTTATGATATTACGGAGGTTTGCCTTCTCGGCATTATCTTTCTCACAAATTCTTCTCCAATTTTTACGCTCCTCAGATAAAAGCGCAGCTTCAGCTTCAGCTTTTCTTTTCCAACCAGAAACTGACCATTCCTCGGTCTTGCGCTCAGCTTCAAACTTAGCTTGCTCAGCCTCTAATTTGGCCTTCAACTGAGCCACATGTTTTTCATTTTTAGCAAATTTCCTTTGTGATGCTACAAAAGATACCCGCTCTTTATGCATGCTAAACCACTCACGCACTATACGATGAGTAGTAGAAACATGAGAAGCAGTTTCTGCAAGATAAGATTGATAGGTCTGTTCTTAAGGCTGATTTTCCTGAAATTTAATCTCGCCAGGCGGAAGTATCCCCTGCAACCAATCTTGGCATACACGCCAATCCGAGAAAGTATCTCCTTTCTTCACATTCCAAACAGGAATATGAGGATCAGCAACATCTTTCTCCGCATACATCCGGTAATAATACTCTCCCAGGGTTTCTTCCGGACGAATAGGAGATTGCTTCTCAGCACCAGCAGATGAACCTGCTTCCTCAGTAGCGGCCTTCTCAGTATGCTTAGGTATAGTTTCAGAAGGTCTAGGAGGAGAAGATTGAATTTTTTCAGCAGTTTCCTTTTCCAGTGTTGATGGATTGTCAGCATCATTTACCACACCTGGTTCAACAGTCTGTTCAGTCTCTACATTAGCACCAACAGGCTCTTCAGCCTCAGTAGTTTTCTCAACATCTTCCTCAGCTATCTCTGAAGACTCTAACGGGTCTGTAACAACAGCGCGTGGCGGGGAAGAGGAAAACTCTTTATCAACCACAATTGGTACGACTACAGGAACAGGAGAGACAGGAATTTCTGGACAAACAAAAGTATGTAAAAATCCTATCCGTTCAAAGAAAACAAAGAAAAGTAATACTTACCAGGAATGGATTCTGAAACAAAAGCATCTAGGTTTCCTTTTCTGGTAATTTTCTTCCTCTGCACTTTCTTAGGAGGTTGACCTTCCGCATCAGCATCAGCTTGCTTTCTCTTACCAGCCTTCCTATGAACCAAATGTTCGGGACTGGAATCCAGATCAATAGGCTCATTCGGGTTAGAAGGAGGAATATCAGCAGAATCCTTTGGTTCAGGCTTTGGTTCCCGCATAGTCACTACAGGAGTAAGACCCTCCAAAGAGTCAGAAACCACCACATAATCACACCTGGAGACAGAAGAACGGCGCGTACCTTTCTTCTCTCCAACATTTTTCGCCTTCAAAGGTTGAGTCTTAACAGTCTCACTTCTCTTCGGCGCGGAAGTGGACGTAGTTGCGCGTTTTTTCTTTTCAGGGCCTACACCCAAATTCAACAACTCAGCTACAAAAAGCGCAAAACAGAGAAATTACTCAAAGCAACAAAGAAAGGGAAAACGGATAAACTCACCAGCACCAGTTGCCGGTTGAACAGATAGGTCCGTATCCCGCGGAAGCACAAAATTCTTCACAATACGATGATACCAGAGCTCCTCTTCAGGTTTCTTCTTGATAGTTCCCATTCGTCCGCCTTCCCTCTTAAAGGCAACAACATATAGAGAAACAACTACATTGAAGAGAAAGCAGGTCAAAAAAAAAAAGCAAGAGAAGAGAACAGTGAAAAAGCCCCAAACTTACTATGACCATCCTCAGTGTACACGGGCTTATCATCACGTTCCATCTTCCAGTTCAAACTCATGCCGGCTCCGACTAGGGCTTTCTCCGGCAATGCAATATTGGGAACATCCTTTAGATCTTGGTACTAGTTTTCATCAACGGGAGTCTGAAGCGATTCAATCGGAACATCGTCCTTCCCTCTTAAAGTCATCTTCACCGGAATCACTCCAGCCTTAATGAAGAAAAATTTATGTTTCCAATCATGAAATGATTTTGGGGGCTGATGAAGAATCTTCTTTGCAGAAGCCCTCTGAACAAATGAGTAAAATCCTTGGGTACAGTGCATCTGATGAAAAACCCTAAATCGGGGAACGGTTGGCTCCACATGCATCGTCCGACATACAAATTCAAAATGACGAACCCTAACCATACCAATAGGGTGAAGTTGGGAGATATGCAGATTATAGAATCCAAGAATTTCAAGGAAAAATCTGGTAACAGGCAAGCGAAAGTTACCATCGCAGAAAAAATCCCAAAAAAGAGTAATATACCCGGCCGGAGCATTCGCTGCCGTTTGCCCTTCTTCGGGATACAAGGCACCCCAATTCTCCGGAAATTTAAGATTCTGAATCAAACCCTCAAAAGACGCCCTGGGCCACTTCAGTGGTGGAAGCTCAGTCGACATCTCTTCAACAAGATCCTCTTGGCGTTCTCCGGTTGACATAAGCAGGGGAATGATGAAAAGTTTTTCTTAAGAACAAAGAAAGGGGAAAAGCTTTCAAACAAAACAATGATTATACAGAGGAGGTTACCCAAACGATTATATACCCATCGCAATAAATAAGCATCGGTAACCGTCACAGTACTGTTCCGGGTATCACGATTACCCAAGCAACAGAAAAAGCAGATGTCAGAACATACACGCGTTTACACGCGCGCGTGTAAGACACGAATGATAAAAAACAACTGACAATGACGGGCTGTCAAAATGAATTTACTGAAATAACGTCAAGTCAAAGATTTCTTACAAAAAATCTTTATAAACTCAGTAAATTCAAATCTTCTCAGAAGATTTCTTATTTTTTCGCGCCCAAAAACATTTCCCTCGCATAAGTCCAGTGCTCCACTTACTTGCATAAGTACAACACTAGACTGGGGGGACTTGAAGGGGTAAGGTCCCAAAAACCTCATAAAAAGGATTTGAGACCATACCACAAACCAACTTTTTAAACCTCTTGACCTTGCGCGGCCGCGCAACGGTCTCACAAGAGGAAGAAGAAATCAGCGATCTATAATCGCGCGCCCAAAGGAAAACATAAATCCTTGCGCCTTCTCCCATTTACAAAGGATTAAAATCCTTTACCTCCGCCTAAATATCCAGACTTGGATATTATCTCACCCAGACTTGGGATTTATTTGTCTGTGTCCACACAGCAAGGTGTCACACCAGATTACAGCAGTGATCTTCTAGAAAGAAATACAATCGTGCACCACCCAGACGGTTATAACCGTCTGGACACGTGTCATCACCACAGACAACCCTGGAATCACAACGAAGGCATGCAATTGGAGAGTAATCTCCAATTAATCACTTTCCACGTGGCAATTCCCCGGCCATAGATCAAACCACGATCCGTGTGCATTCACATCGGATCGAGGCTAATTGACGTCAGATCAAAGAACTCAAACGGGAGAAAAAATAACCGCTACGGCGTTAGCATTTTCCGTTATCTTTTCAATAACAGGTTTTCCCTCCCAAACTCCCGGTTATAAATAAGAGAACTGTTCAGGTATAAACTCAGATCACTCTCACTTCTGAAATACTTATCTTCTCCATTACCAAAACTTATTCTCACGCCGGAGTCGGGTCAAGGAGAGAACCTTCTTCTCCCCTTGGCGAGACTAACGGTGTTCTTTTTTGCAGAACCGTCGGAGAGGAAATCCCATTGCAACTGAATCAACCGAGAGAGAGCTAACCCCTTTTATGCAGATCCAAACCCCCTAACTATCTCGGTTCCGACCATTTAGTTTAGTGTTTCTTCAGTTAACAAAATAAATGGATGGAGTTAAGTTAGTGGACTGAAATGGTTACGAAAATGAAACTAATGGACTGAAATGGCAATTTTTAAACTAATGGACTGAAACCGTTATTTTTGACAAACCTCAGGGACAAAAACAGTAATTAACTCTTTTTATTCACAGACGATTTTTTGTCAAGGCAAGAAGAGAAACCATTAGGGTTTTTTTTTGTGATGGCGTTGTTTGGAAAAGAAGAGATAACCGGATCTAAAGGTGGTTATCAGATCGGTGAAGATAATGTTGTTGCTGACTGAACTTGCGGCACCCATTATTGACGATTGTGGCTTAATATTTTGGAATCAAGGGATTTTGCAAGAATAGCCATGGAGAAATTTGGTGCTTTTAGGGTTGATGTTTACAAAGAAAAAGGTAAAAGCAGGGGTTAAATACACATTGTGGCAACTATATTGCAGAGAGAGGGAATTAAATTATGGTTTGAATTTTGAAATTTTAGAAGTGGAGCCAGAATTTGAAATGGATTAAAAAATAAGTAGATAGAATATATTAACATTTTAAGTTGTTATTTATGACATCAGCAGAACCTACGTGGCATAGCTAGATAGTTGACACATAGGCAAACTTACATCAGCATTACTTCTCCTTTTATATATAAGTAGATAGATTGAACGACAAAACAATAAAAATAAAAAATAAAAATTATTGATTCACCCTAAACTAAAACGAATAAAAAAATTATAACTTTAATCTTAATTAGTCTCACACATGAACTTAATTAACTTCGAAGTGATAAGTATCCTTATAAAAGTAATGGTTTAAAAAAAAGGTAGTATATTGTCACGGGCCAAATGTTTGAAGATCGCAATGCAATGGGCTGTGCTTGAACGCTTGGGTTACTGGCTAGTCCTGGACTTTATCGGGGGACGGAGTCAGTGTCAATGAAGAGGTGTACGTGCCTAGTCGTGCAAACAACGAACGCACCACTGGTCAAGAGCTGGCGCCGCTCTCCTGATGAGTCCAAGGCAGGACAAAACCAGTGACCCACATAAAGAAGCGGGATGGATTGGCTTGTCCCCGAGGACTTGGGGACGCCACACGGGGGTCGAAAAGTTTACTCCGTGACAAGTGGTATCAGAGCAGAATGATTCTCGAATACGTTGGAACGTGACTCTTAACCAAATGAGCTTAACATTTAGAGTATGGTTGCGCAATGGTGGTGGGAGAAGACCAAATATGGGTTTGCTTCGGCAAAGGTCTGTGTACTCTGCGACTATGGGATCGTGAGAGCCGCTCAAGTATAGTTGCAGTGAAGCCCTCCGTGTTATGTTAAAAAATCTACGGTTCAAGCAGCGCCGTAAAAAGGAAGTTTTGTGAAAGCTGCTACAACTATTCAGGTCCCCATATTCCTGAAACAAGGTGAATCATCGGCACCTAATGTCACGGTCCCCGATCCGGTTTTACCCGGTTCAGAAGTCGTGGGAAAGAAACCCGTGGTATTGGTGTAATTAGGCAGCGAAAATTTTAACAGGATCGTTTAAACTGAAAACACCCATTTATTTTATTTCAAATTTCGGGACAAACCCCGTAATATACAATAAAGGAATTCCACTGGGAAATCCCTTGGTTACAAAAACATGTTTATTTATTTACTAAGCCACTTTATCCAATGTCACACCCCAACCGATGGCGGAAACATCGGGGTGCGAGCACTAAGCATTCAGATTGCTCATGAGAATTCCATAAATCTATTGTATCAATAAAGATTAATTGATTTCATGCAAATGTCTAACAATGTCATCACAAGCATCATATTACAAACCCAAATCATAAATTGTTCAAATTGTTCAAAAGACTAATATTAACTAGGCGACATTTCTAAGCATCTCCTACCTGAATTCCATGCATTCCAAGCATCCTATCAGCCTGCAACATGTATTAAAATATCAATACAAAAGTATTGGCGAGTATACAAGTTTGATAATAGAATAATAGATTAAAACAACTCATATCCATAATGTAAACAATAAAATAGTTGCCGTGCTAGTGTCGCAGTCCACGCAGTGATAGCCCAAGTATCCCGATACTTTAGTGTTTACCCAAGACTCAAGGTAAACTAGAATCCTCCTAACAGTACCCCCCGAGAATAATGGGAGAGGTGCATCTCCTGTAGCGCTACTATTGTTAAGGCGGAACTACACAATCTGGATTAAACGTCACATAGCACAAAGAGTCAAGAATCAAGAATCACAAGTTCCACATAGGATTGAGTATAAGTTTCAAAGATTCAAGTTTAAGTTTCATAGAATACATGTTACACCCCAAAAGTTTTAAAGTAAAAAGGGGATCGAGTATACTCACAGTGATTGCTTAACAGTATAAACTGCTATTGGATCAAAGGGAGCTCTTTTAGAATTAGCCTGATTAGATCACAATAGGATAAGAGTCGAGCAGAGTAACGAGATTGAATAAAGTGTCAAACCCTGTCACTGGATCGGATGGATGTCCGATCGGATGGCTATCCGATTGGATTGCCAGTCGGTGAGTGGTGTAACACCCGTTCTTATAATTCAAGGTTTAACGTATATTTTACGAAAACAATCATGTAATTAAGATTACATATACATTGGAAATACGGGTTTATTAAAACTTTTACAAATCAAAAGTTATTCAACACAACATGATCGAATTCGACGTTTAAAATTTACGACGAGGCAATGTGCGGAAGCATGTATCTTTATCGTGTTCGGTTCTTCGATGAGCTTGATCGTCTTTAGGAATCCAAAAAGTACCTACATTTCATAAACATGAAATGCTTTAGTCATACGGGGTTTAAAATGTGTCTAAACGAGTCCGGGAAACGAAACTGATTAAAATACATTAAATTGCAGGGTCCACCGTAAATTACGGTGGCTACCGTAATTTACGGTAGCCCCTGAATGTTGATTCTCCCACCGTAAAGCATGGGGTTTATAGCGTAAGGATTTTAAGGTTACCGTAAGTTACGGTAGCTACCGTAACTTACGGTGGCCTCTGCAGGATTTTACAAGTTTGCCGTTTTCTAAAACGGAAACCTTCATAACTTTTAATCCGCTTGTCCGTTTTACGCGATTCTTTTTCCTACTCGTCCGTAATTTAATTCTCCATCTTGTGGAGTTAAAATCCAACATCCGTCATAATAAATTTCAGACTTTTAAGTCTTCGGCATATTATCCTTTTTACCAATTTTTGACCCATTCGTGATATTATCAAACAAACATGTTTATTCAATCTTTAAACTCATGAAATTTATAATTTTAATATCCTCTATCATATTAATCTTAAATCACGGGTTTCTTACATAATAAAAACCCGTTTACGCTCAAGTGCTTATTTTGACCCGTTAGGGGTATTTGCGCAATTTTAAGACTTTGACTCATGAAGATCAACTCTCCGCTTACTTGATTGTCCAAAGTAATTATTTAATCTAATGACTCGTTTCTAACAACCTTTTAAAGTTGTTTGCTCAATATACCTATCGAGGGCATTTCTGTCAACTTAGCTCCGTCCTTTACCATAAAGGACTTCATTGCACTTTCAGCCAATCCAATCACTTAGCCTAAATTTTAAACACACATACCTGACTCGGGTCAATATGTTGACCCGTTTCAATACCTTGTCTCAATAGCCACTAAGTAATAGCGATGTAAATATCAACTTGATAATTATTTCTGTAATCATACAACTCGGCAAACCATTAGTCGATATTCTCAAAAGGGTAATAATTTCACCCCTTTGACCCGTTTGGTCTAAATGACCGATTAGATTGGCGGGATGAAGCTTATTGCCATCTCGTCCACACGACTCGCTCTGGTTTACACCGCGCGGTCATTTCAATTATAAATTTCCACTTAACGCTTTTTAACCTATTAAGGCTTACGAGAATAAGTATCTTTCAAAACCAACAATTATTGTCACAAGTGACCAAGTTACAATTTTACCCTTATTGGTTATCATGATATTACCTTATATGGTAACCTTTTAAAGTACGTGTTTCATTCGTCATAACATGATCGAATTACCGATTTAACTCATTTTTAACCATCAATACGGTTTCTTATCCTATTTAGTTATCTTGTTCCGTACGACTACACGCCGGAACACCATAACTCAATTATGCATTTGCTTTATTCGTAATCAAAACGACAAAAGAACATTCTAAAATATATGACTAGTGTAAGTTATACTTACCTCATTTCCATATTACGCCTTTCTTCTCATACTTGATTTGTTTGACCCGCCTTCTCCCCAGGCTTCACCTAGCTTGTTAAGCGCCAACTATTATTCACCATTCATAAGGTGGTTAGTTTAATCATGGCTTAATACGATTATTCCACCTTACGCATTTCTATATCTAATTATCATTCATCACATCTTAGGTCAGTTTGACTTTCAAAAGTCAAATGCCCATAAGTGTATAAAATGCGCATCCAAGTTTATCAACTAATTTAGGCATTTTCTCTAATCACCCGGTAGGCGTTCTTTAAAGCCACCGTCTAACAAATCTTTTACCCGGTTCCTTATATTTCCAATATCTCAACTAGTTTAAGTGGTTATTAAATCTAACTTATTTATTTCTTTTCGCAAGAACTAAGGTTTCTCATTTATAAGTGAAAACCCGTTTTATCATATCACTAGCATCCGTCCGAACACCTAATAAAATCAAGTTCTACATATCAACTAGTAGATATCATGATTTCAAACATCCATGTTCATGAACAAAATCATCAACTTCACCATAACATAATTAACCCATTTCATGGCAACTATGAACATATACCTAAACTCATAATTTGTTCAAGTATCATTCCTAATACTACCATCCATGATGGTTTCAAACATGATTATCTCATTAGCTTCATCATATCATTAAAACTCACTTGATAATCTACTTGTTCATCATTTAGAAGTAATCTACATCAAGTATTTCATAATCTCATCATATCTAACGAAATTAGGCATACATAAACATCTAATTTCATCTTTGGATCATAATCCATCAGTTTACTCGCAAGTAATCTACTTGTATCGAATTTCAACTTTAACCAATCTAGGTTTTGTGACATACCTTATGATCCCCATGACCCGATGATCTTTTTTATGCGTTCATGCAGTGATTTAGGGCTTGGATCGAGCTTCAATTTGATGATTTGTTGAGATTAGGGTTTGAGCTCCATGGGAGCTTCCTCCTGGCCCTCTGGTCGATCAAACACACCATTGTGTGTGTGTTTTTAATTTTTTTTTTATAAATGTTTTCATTAAAACACTTTCTAAATTACCCACCTTTAGCCCCTCATGTTTTGGTTTGTTATTAAGTAGGCTACAACCTACTTATTTCTAGTAATATTCCCTCTTATTAACCAGGTTAATTATTCCTAGTTATCTTAATGGGTTCGGGGATTTTATGACTAAGTTTATTTTAAGTCCCGTTAACTCGGGCCTTCTATAAACTTTATTTCATCAAAGCATTTATTCTTTTTTTTTATTAATTATTAGGCTTATTTATTTAAATCCTAATAAGTTTCCGGGTTAATCTTTACCGCTAACGGTATTTTACCCGCTCTTTTTTTTATTAGCAGGGTTTAATTACCAAACCCGTTTTCGGGGTGTTACAAGTCTACCCCCCTTAAAGAGGTTTCGCCCCCGAAACCTTTTCCATGTAGTCCATTAGATTTACCTAATGCATTTGGTCTCAATAATCCTTCGAGCGTTATGGTAATATCCTTTGGGTTACAAAACATATGCGTATAACCTCATACCTTAAAGCTTTACCGTTCCATCGTGCTTTCGCTCGATGTGACTTCCGACACTTCGTTTAAGTTACCTTATGATCGCCTAGTATAGGCGATTTATGCTCTTCGTTAGTAAGATCTCATGGACCGTCACTTTCGTTTCATACTCATTTACCTTTATTATTTTACTTGACCGAGACGCCATTTGGTCACTAGGTCATATCAATTTGTTACTAATCTCTTTTCTAATTTCTCTTCATACTACCCATATTTGTTAAAACGTTGTTTCTTACTAAAACTGGATTTTAGTTTAACATTTTCCTCTTTATCTTACGTCAATCACTCATATCGAGGACATTGACAACTAATAATTTATTCTTTTCCGTTTTCGTTTTACACGGGGAATCGTAGCCAGTTCCCTCGCTTTACACTATTGACTCGTAGGTTCTTTCACTTAGCCTCATAGGCTATTTCTTTAGATTTTCACCTTCCAGGGTGAAACCCCTTTCAGTTCGTTTCTTTTTATCTGTGACCCAAAGGTCTTCTTGGTCCCGTAGACCTTATCACTACGTTTAATCACGTAGGTTATGATGATCCCGTAGATCATCTTTTATTCGTATTCATATTCAAATGTATATATACCTATATAGCTTCAAGGCATCCCTTGTTATGTTTGGAATCATTTGTTTTCGCTTTTTTTTTTTTAACTTTAGTTGGTCTTGACTGTAGTCTAAGGCTTCATTCGTTTACTTTCGGACTAACCTTCCGACTTATGACTTCTGACGTTGCTTACGCGTCAGTTTGTCCTACGCTCACCGTTTCCCCCGATTTATAATTATATTTCTTTTAAACCCTTTACATAGGTTCATTAATATTTTGCACTTTTATTTATTCGATTCACGCTTACTTACATTAGCAAGTGTCATCATTTATTTAATTCTTTTGTCTTGTTCGTATGAAATTTCATTGCTTATGAATGAAAATTTTCATTCTTTATTCAACTCGTTCAACTTTAAAATAGTTGAACATAATTTATCAAAATTTCTATTTACTTCATCTTGTCGTCTTTTAGTCATGACTCAAAACCCGAGTCTTTTGACTTTCTATGCGGATTCCTGTTTCTCGGTCTACTCATGTGTTTAACTCCTTACTCATCAACCGGGTGTTTTACCGAAGTCGTTATTATTGCAACCCTTCCGGTATGCATTAAGACTTCGTTTCACTTTTATATTCCGACTTTGTCCTCAGGTTTGGTGTTTTACAAAAACGGCCCGTTTAGAGTCATATTTGCATTCTCCGGGTTCGAGTGTAAGTACGCCCCCTCCCAATGCACATCTTAGTTATTTTACATGTTTGAAATTTCCGGGTTCAAGTGTAAATACACTCCATCCCGTTGCATATCTTAATCATTTTACATTAATCTTTGTCCCTTCACTCGGGCTCATTATCATAATGTAATACGCTTCCGTCACCCGGCTGTGCGTTTACATTATTATCACGTATTTTGCTCATTTGGGTACTTTTAATTTGTCCCATTCACCCCGTCCTTACTACATCGGATGTAAATGTGTCCGCTATAAGAAACTCATGGTAACATATGCCACTACTTACTTGGCCAGAGTAAGCGATTAACACTTGACACACACGACCTTTTTATAGTTTTCACATCACGCCCTATGTAAGTAACACTTCTATTTAGTTTTCTTGGAAATAATATCCTGGATAAGTATTCTATTCAGGTTTTTCGAGTTTCTAATTTACATATGCAACAATCGTTCTCTACATGTTTGTTGCATATTGCTATTTGTGCGTTTATATTTAAAAGCGCGCACCTGGTAATGCTTGCCCCGACGGGCGTTCCTTGTCATTAACCTTGTTCGCGGTCGTTACGCGATTTAGCCCTTGATGAGTACGCTCTTCTTGTCATACCTCGGACCGTTCCATTATCATATCCGCAATTCATTCATCTCTAGTCATCTTCAGACGCGAATGTCCTTAAATTAAAACATTAACGAGAATTAGTAATGTCAACTTCAATAATTGCCCGTATTATAATACAAGGCTTTTTCTACTATACGCGTCAACGCACGAAAGTTCGTCAACTACTTCAATCATTTAACTGGGGTAACGTGTATTACACAATAACCCTATGTGTTGTTTACAACACCTTAACATGCTAACCATTAACATACATGTACTTACCGGATTTGCGATCAAGCCTAGAACCGAACACTAATCTTCATCAAGAGCGTAAGGTTTAAGTCCAAGCATGGTTTTCCCCACCATACTTGAATCTCTTTAACCTGGCTCTGATACCAACTTGTAACACCCGTTCTTATAATTCAAGGTTTAACGTATATTTTACGAAAACAATCATGTAATTAAGATTACATATACATCGGAAATACGGGTTTATTAAAACTTTTACAAATCATAAGTTATTCAACACAACGTGATCGAATTCGTCGTTTAAAATTTACGACGAGGCAATGTGCGGCAGCATGTATCTTTATCGTGTTCGGTTCTTCGATGAGCTTGATCGTCTTTAGGCATCCAAAAAGTACCTACATTTCATAAACATGAAATGCTTTAGTCATACGGGGTTTTAAACGTGTCTAAACGAGTCCGAGAAACGAAACTGATTAAAATACATTAAATTGCAGGGTCCACCGTAAATTACGGTGGCTACCGTAATTTACGGTAGCCCCTGAATGTTGATTCTCCCACCGTAAAACAGGGGGTTTGTGGCGTAAGGATTTTAAGGCTACCGTAAGTTACAGTAGCTACCGTAACTTACGGTGGCCTCTACAAGATTTTACAAGTTTGCCGTTTTCTAAAACGGAAACCTTCATAACTTTTAATCCGCTTGTCCGTTTTACGCGATTCTTTTTCCTACGCGTCCGTAATTTAATTCTCCATCTTGTGGAGTTAAAATCCAACATCCGTCATAATAAATTTCAGACTTTTAAGTCTTCGGCATATTATCCTTTTTACCAATTTTTTACCTATTCGTGATATTATCAAACAAACATGTTTATTCAATCTTTAAACTCATGAAATTTATAATTTTAATATCCTCTATCATATTAATCTTAAATCACGGGTTTATTACATAATAAAAACCCGTTTACGCTCAAGTGCTTATTTTGACCCCTTAGGGGTATTTGCGCAATTTTAAGACTTTGACTCATGAAGATCAACTCTCCGCTTACTTGATTGTCCAAAGTAATTATTTAATCTAATGACTCGTTTCTAACAACCTTTTAAAGTTGTTTGCTCAATATACCTATCGAGGGCATTTCTGTCAACTTAGCTCCGTCCTTTACCATAAAGGACTTCATTGCACTTTCAGCCAATCCAATCACTTAGCCTAAATTTTAAACACACATACCTGACTCGTGTCAATATATTGACCCGTTTCAATACCTTGTCTCAATAGCCACTAAGTAATAGCGATGTAAAAATCCACTTGATAATTATTTCTGTAATCATACAACTCGGCAAACCATTAGTCGATATTGTCAAAAGGGTAATAATTTCACCCCTTTGACCCGTTTGGTCTAAATGACCGATTATATTGGCGGGATGAAGCTTATTGCCATCTCGTCCACACGACTCGCTCCGGTTTACACCGCGCGGTCATTTCAATTATAAATTTCCACTTAACGCTTTTTAACCTATTAAGGCTTACGAGAATAAGTATCTTTCAAAACCAACAATTATTGTCACAAGTGACCAAGTTACAATTTTACCCTTATTGGTTATCATGATTTTACCTTATATGGTAACCTTTTAAAGTACGTGTTTCATTCGTCATAACATGATCGAATTACCGATTTAACTCATTTTTAACCATCAATACGGTTTCTTATCCTATTTAGTTATCTTGTTCCGTACGACTACACGCCGGAACACCATAACTCAATTATGCATTTGCTTTATTCGTAATCAAAACGACAAGAGAACATTCTAAAATATATTACTAGTGTAAGTTATACTTACCTCATTTCCATATTACGCCTTTCTTCTCATACTTGATTTGTTTGACCCGCCTTCTCCCCAAGCTTCACCTAGCTTGTTAAGTGCCAACTATTATTCACCATTCACAAGGTGGTTAGTTTAATCATGGCTTAATACGATTATTCCACCTTACGCATTTCTATATCTAATTATCATTCATCACATCTTAGGTCAGTTTGACTTTCAAAAGTCAAATGCCCATAAGTGTATAAAATGCGCATCCAAGTTTATCAACTAATTTAGGCATTTTCTCTAATCACCCGGTAGGCGTTCTTTTAAGCCACCGTCTAACAAATCTTTTACCCGGTTCCTTATATTTCCAATATCTCAACTAGTTTAAGTGATTATTAAATCTAACTTATTTATTTATTTTCGCAAGAACTAGGGTTTCTCATTTATAAGTGAAAACCCGTTTTATCATATCACTAGCATCTGTCCGAACACCTAATAAAATCAAGTTCTACATATCAACTAGTAGATATCATGATTTCAAACATCCATGTTCATGAATAAAATCATCAACTTCACCATAACATAATTAACCCATTTCATGGCAACTATGAACATATACCTAAACTCATAATTTGTTCAAGTATCATTCCTAATACTACCAACCATGATGGTTTCAAACATGATTATCTCATTAGCTTCATCATATCATCAAAACCCACTTGATAATCTACTTGTTCATCATTTAGAAGTAGTCTACATCGAGTATTTCATAATCTCATCATATCTAACGAAATTAGGCATACATAAACATCTAATTTCATCTTTGGATCATAATCCATCAGTTTACTCGTAAGTAATCTACTTGTATCGAATTTCAACTTTAACCAATCTAGGTTTTGTGACATACCTTATGATCCCCATGACCCGGTGATCGTTTTTATGCGTTCATGCAGTGATTTAGGGATTGGATCCAGCTTCAATTTGATGATTTGTTGAGATCCATCTTTGCCGCGTTCCTGATTTTGATTCGTTTTGCATGTTAGGTTAGGCATTGCATTGCGTATAGTTTATGTAAAGTATCTAGATTACATTACAACCCGGAAGTTTCCAAGTTTCATAGATTCCGCCAGTGACAAGGCTCCAGTTTCTCGTTCAACCAAAAATCAAGTTTCACGAGTATAAGGAGTCAAGCACCAATTTAAGTCTCAAGAGTCAAGAATCATAGTTTCTCAAGTATCAAGAATCAAGAGTCCAAGTATCAAGTATCAAGAATCATAAAGAATCAAGTATCTAGTTTAATCATCAAGAATCAAGTGTCTAGATTAAGCATCACGTCTCATAGTTTAAGTGTTAAGAATCAAGCATCTAGAATAAAGAGTCAAGCATCATAGCATCAAGCATCAATATCAATAAGATTCATACCAAAAGTATCAAAGTATTAACATCACATAACTTCAGGGACTAAAATTGACAATTAATAGAAGTTCAGGGACTGATCTTGCCAAGTGTCTAAAGTTTAGGGACGCTGGGCGTTACATCCAAGCTGGTAGTGCTATACGGCACTTTTCCTTGTTCACAGTAAATCACCTGAAACATGTTTAAAAAGATTTTATCAGCGGGGAAATACTGGCGAGTCATTCAATTTGCATAAAACGACACATTGTTATAGATTACAGTGTTAAGAGCGATTACAATTGCCCCTATCTTATAATTAGCTAGTTCAGTTGTCACTCGACCGGATCTATGACCGTGGTCATATCACTATTGAGTCCTTTCACCCAAAAGTGACGTGTATCACTATTTAGGTCCTTTCACCTAAAAGTGATAAAACAGTAGTAATTGTGCACAATACCCCACTTACTGCCAGTAATTTAGGATAACAAAGACTTAATCCCTGTAACATATAAGTGGAAAACATTTAGGTATTGTAAAGCATTTTTGATAAAAAGAGAATGACTCACATTGCAAGTTTAGTTGGACAGAGTTTTGTCTACTGATTAAGCTTGGTAACCTAGTTAAATGACGCAAACGAAACTAGGTTAGTAACTTAATACAACATTTACGATAAACTCACGAAATCAAAACCCTCACGACGAATGAAAAAGTATAGCCCGAATTCAGGCAGCACTTAAACATCCATCGGATCGGTTTTAATCGATCGGACATTGTATCGTAGCAGTGATCGAGTTATTACCCTGTAATCGTAGCAGCGTTTCACTACTTTTCACTTGTGATTTCGACAGAAAGATGGCACTTTTGATCAAAATTTTTGAGCACAGAAGCCTGGCCATCCAACGTACTATTTATAGCTGATTTTGGAGTTTTACGCGGCCCGTGTAAGCTTGAAGAGAATCCTACGCGGCCCGCGAGGGCCACCCTAGCTACTGCTATGGCTGCCGTGTCACGGTGTAGGTCTGCCACGTGTCTGACACGTGGCCTTGATCGTTATCCGGAGAGTTTTCAAGCTGTCGCGCCCCGTGTATGTAACTCCCAGCGTCCCTAAACTTTAGACACTTGGCAAGATCAGTCCCTGAACTTCTAATTAGTTGTCAATTTTGGTCCCTGTAGTTTTATGGTGTTGATGCTTTGATACTTTTGGTATAAATCTCGCTGATACTTGATGCTTAACACTATGATGCTTGATTCTTTATTCTAGATACTTGATTCATGATACTTAAACTACGAGACTTGGCGCTCAATCTAGATACTTGACTCTTGATGCTTAATCTAGACACTTGATTCTTAATGATAAAACTAGATACTTGATTCTTTCTGTGGATTCTTGATACTTTATACTTGGACTCTTGATTCTTGAAACTTGAGAAACTATGATTCTTGACTCTTGAAACTTATTTGGTGCTTGACTCCTTAGACTCGTGAAACTTAATTCTTGGTTGAACGAGAGACTGGAGCCTTGTCACTGGCGGAATCTATGAAACTTTGAGACTTTGGTGTTTATGATGTAATCTAGTTATGAGATACTTGTACCTAAACTATACGCAATGCGACGCTTAACCTAACGCGCAAAACGAATCAAAATCAGGAACGCGGCAAAGATGGATTGGCCAGAGTGGCCATCCGATCGGATGACCACCCTATCGGATGACCGCCCAATCGGATGACCACCCGAACGGGTCACCACCCTATCCACCTTGCACCGCCCTTATGCACTCTCACCCTATAAATAGACCTGTCACATCACCATTTTGAGTGATGTGACAGCTCTGCTCGACCAGACACGCGCACTCTTCAATTCTTCACTTCTCTTGCTGATATCGGTACGTTTTAGGCTAGATTCTTGCACTTTCTTGATCTACACATCATTCTCTACGTGATTCTCACTTGAAATCACACTTTTCACCGTGAAATCTCTCGGATCTGAGTTCTTGAGGGTGATGTCATCATCATGGAGGTTTGTATAAACTAACATGTGATGTCATTCTAAGCAATATCTAGCTCAGATCTAAGATGATTCATGTATTATATCACTAAATCTAACCTAAATCTAAGCTAAATCTAGACTTTTTCCTAATAACACTTGAATATCTTCATCTTTTCCCCAAACTTTCACTTTAATCGGTGGAAACCGGGTCTAAACTAGCTGTAGATCTGATAAATAGTCTAGAGTTAGTGTTGATCTGAACCCCTTACTGGAAAAGACGAGCAAAGCACGGATTCTGACATAAACCCGTCAGAGACATACGACTGATCGAGCAGGGGTGGTTCCCACCGATCAGAACGGTTGTAAGCTGATAGGTTTACCGTTGTCTCAATACGTGTCCTACCGTCACCATTAATCTAGAAACATAGAATTTTCACAAAGTTGGTAACCAAGAACAGGGGTCGCCCGATCGAGCGGCAACCTGATCGGACAGTCGTCCGATTGGACAACCACCCTATCAGGTGACACTTGTTTTGAAATCCTTTAAACACATGGTAACTTTTCAAAATTTGGAAGTCTTAATCGAATGACAACCCGATCGGACAGCCGTCCGATCGAGCAACCCTCCGATTGAGGTGAACCAGGGTGCTAACCACTCGGATCGAGCGGCAATCCGATCAGATTACCATCCGATCTGTAGGATCATTTTCTGACCCAACCGAGTCGTTCAGAAGAGAACTCGTCCAATATGAGAGGCGGAAACAAAAATATCGGAGTTATTTCAGCTGAATTACACAAGAAATCACTTTAATTGTCTTTTATATTGAAAACACAACGTTTTACAGCCTGGAGACACTTCGGCAACACTTCGTTGCCGGAATCAGATCGTTACAAATGAAATGGTACATCAGGTATTTATAGGCTAGGTGGCTTCGCACGAAATGCTTCAAACGAAAGCTTGTTTCGCACGAAATGACCATTTGATTTCGTACGAAATGACATCTGTGTCATTTCATGCGAAATACCTATAAACATACATTTCTCGTTTTCCGTGCCCTGATAAATCTAATACAATACAAGACTCGATACAAGACGAAGTCGACAGACGTATGCACCAACAGACTCCCCCTCGGATGTTGACGAAGTCTTCGGTGTCGAGTCTTCGGTTGTCAATCCTTCAATCTTTATCAGTCTTCACGCTCTCTCCAAAGTTTCTCCATTGTAAGCATACTCAATCAATCTCTTTCTCTTTCTTCCAGAATCTCAACCTGGCTTTCAAGTTTTCTAATTCTCTTGATCAGATCTCTTGATTCCTTAAGTTCATCAGCATCAGCAACTAGCATAGACTTCAGTTCCAGAATCAGAACTTGGCTCTCAGGATTATAACCTGGCTCTTATCCTGTTTCAGCATCAGCGTCTTCAGACTCCCCCTTTTGATAAGCTGGGATCGTAGTCTGGAATTCACTACTCACAGGTTCTAAGATCGTAACCTGGCTTTTCTCAAACTTCATTCCTACACAATCTCTTCCACAAACATAAGTTTCACAAATTTAAAATTTATCAAATTTATATCACTTGCAGTAATAGAATGATTTAACATTTAAAAGATTCTGATGACCACTTGAAGACAAACATTCAAAATTTTTCTCATTTTAAACAGACTCTCCCAAACCTGTTCATCATGTTTAGCACCCGGAATTTTGAAAATCAGCTCTTCAACATCAGTTGTCGAAAATCTTTTTGAATTTTCAAAATATTATGCTAAAACACACTAAAATCTTTTTGGATTTTTTTAACTTGAAAGAAAATGCAGAAAATAAATATTTACAAACAATATTTTTGTGAGTTTGTGTAAGAGGATCATATCTGTTTATGAGACAAATCACCAACACCGTTAAGCTTTAAACATTTTAAGTTCTAAACGATTCATTTAGATTGTCAGTATATTGATCCACTTAAATTTTCACACAAATTTCTACTGTTTCGAGATACGAGATTAATGTTTTAGAGACTTAAACTTATTCGCGTGTCCCACCTCAGAATATACTCCCGTATCCAGATCCCAATATTCAGTCTTACAGGTGAGTATACCTAGATGATATCTGTAAAGGGTTAAATGTGAGGGCCATGAGAGCTCAGGCTATTGCTTCTGCAAAATCAAAGAGATGATGGCTTCGACTTTCGGTGTGTTCCCTTTAGAGAATCTTTTCTTCAACAGCACATGATTAGCATTTTTCAATGTTTCATCATTTTTTATGCTAAGGGGGTGCTATATTTCAAGCAAGCGAAAAGTATTATACGGGGACTAGGCCATTGCTTCCGCAAAATCAGAAGTCCTGGGATAATACCCCAGATATCACTAAGCATAAAGACCTAGTATCTCAGAAAGAGGGACCTTTCAAACAAGATTTCGGGGGTTACCCATATATCCGAGAGATGTTCCCCACGAGATAAGTAAGTATGATATTTAGGTTTATATCTCGACACAATCTACTGAATGTGCAAAAACCTACTGGCATATCATCAGTGAGACCGTTTATCACTTTTTAACTTTCCAATTCTTTAGCATGCCGTGAATGTCCACTGATGTACTATCATTTCCTCTTTTTCACAACAAAACTCATTTTTGATTTTATCATGTTTTTGCCTTTTTTCAAATTTTCAAATGTTTTTGGATTTTCTGAAAATTTCTTACTCCCCCTAAAATGCAAAAGCATTTAAAGGAAATTTGAAAAAAAACTGTACAAATAAAATGACAACTGTTGTGAATTGCTTCAAAACGCCATCCACTTGGCATAAACAATCAGAACTCCCCCTGTCAACAAACTATTTTCCTATTATGATTTCAAAACACTTAAGTTTGTTTTAATCAAATGATTTTTCCGGAAAATTAGTTTTGTTGATTTTACCACTTGTAGAAATGGGGATTAATTCATCACTTTGTTCTTTCATCTTCAACTTTTTGAAAAATATAACAGTTTTAAATTCAATCAACAAATACCACTTGTAGGAAATCAAGTACAATTTAATGTCCCTGATTTACTACTTGTAAGTGAAAACCTTCTTCAACCACTTGTAGGTTCACTTTACCAACCATACCATTTGTAAATAAAAATATAACAATTTTAAGAACAACTACCACTATTAGGTCAAAATTTCACATAACCACCACCTTTTACATTTGTGATATATCTCAAGAAAGATGCCGATTCCTGTTCCACAATTACCAACTTGGGAGCTCCGGCAAGTCCTGGTTTTCAATCATAATAGGTTCTATCCCAGTCACAAACCTGGGATGAACCATCTTTACCTAGTTTCTTCGTTTTCTTCTCATAAAATTCCTTTGCCCCTTTGACCTTCCCGTCAACCATTTTTCCAAAAATATTTTGAACTGTGGGGTTAAAAGCTTTTTCAATATCAAATTCTTTCTTTTCAGAGAAAAATTGATTTGAAATCTCAACTTTGCCAACTTTTTGTTTAAAATTTTCAGCCCGCAATGGTGGAAAGTTTGCATCATCCATTGGCGGAACCGAATTTTCACCCTTTTTCTCAACTTGTGGCTCCTCTGACTTTATGGAATCAGATTCATCGCCAGAAAACAGCTCCTCTGATTTTGATGAATCAGAATCATTGCTAGAACTATCATCATTGCTAGAACTATCATCAGATTTCTTAACAACCCACTTTTGGTTGTCAAGATTTGCTTTTCTCTTGTAAAATCTTTTTGAACATTCACCAACCTCAAACTTTGAATTTCTGAAAATTTTAAATTGTTTGGTTGGTGGTTCATTCTCAACCAACTTTTCTTTCAGTTTAAGAGAAACTCCCTGTTTTGTTTGGATTCCCTTTGGACAATTTCTGGCAATATGCCCTACTATTTTGCATTGAAAACAACTTCTCGTTTCCTTTTTCTGAGCAACTTCCTTTTTCATTTCTTCTTGCTTCTTAGCAAGGAATTCTTTGTTTGTCTGCTTTCTGAACAATTGCTCCTTTTCTTCTTCAGATGATATTCCTGAAACAAAAACAATTTTTTGTTTATAAGTTTTCTCATTTTTATGATTTTTTGGTGGTATAAAACCGAGACCTTTCCTTTTGAAATTACCGTTATGGTTTGGTTTCTTTTGACAACCAGAACCAGAACTGTAACCCTTTTTCTTGTTCAACCTTTGTTGATCTCTTGAGGTGTATTTTTTAGGTTTTACAGAAAGATTTACATCTTTTATTTCAGAAATATTAATTTATGTTAGTTTGAAAACCTTTTTGATCATTTCAGTTTTAACACCTCTTATTGGAAATTCTTCTTCAGAATATAATTTGTCAGAATCATTCAAAGTATATGCTACTTTGACTGTTTCATCATTCAAATTAGATTTTGATAACAAAAACTCTTTATTGTAAACCCGTTTGCCCTTTTTGACTATTGGACTTGATGTTTCAGTCTTTAACTCTGAATTTGACTCCGACTTTGACTCCTCGGTTTCATCTTTATCCAACACCTGATCAACCACTTTCTTTATTAATTCGGACTCATGATCAGTATCAGATGAAGTGAAAGTAACATCAATGTTATCTGGCAAGTTATCTGATGGTTCAGATTCCCACTGTAAGTTTGTTGCCTTTTTTACTCTTTCTGAATTTGGATTTCTAGGAGAATATCCATTTTCAAGCGGGGGTGGACACTTGTTGTAACTGGCACTATATTTCTGTGACAACTGGCACCAAACCGGTAATTTCCATACATTCTAATTACTATTTAAAGATTTCAATTATGTGCTTAAATGTCAACAATGATTGATTTCATTATATACAAGTGAATTCATGCACATTTATTACTACAAAATGTTGCTTTATGCGTTAACTAGAGCATTGCGTCAAAAATACTAGTAAACTCACCGGTAAAACACAATATGTTAACAACTCTGCAGAAAGCAGTCAGACATTAGAACTAAGGCCTAGGTGTAGGTCCAACGACAAGAATGCATTAAAACCCAAGTGTACATACAAGGGTTAACATACAGACGCTCTGAAAGCTAAAATACGCACTAAAAGGCACCCGAAACGCACTTTAAGTGCAGAATTTTATTAAATTCAGCTATGACCTACTTTTAAACATATAAATATCATGCAGAAATTATGTCTTATCGTCCAGAATATTTCCCTAAGTGTTGGGAATTAAAAGAGGTACAAAAAGACACTTTGCGGAATAATTAAGCACTTTAACGGAACGGTATCCAACCGAACAACCGGACATTACCCGGGACACCAAATTTTTGCCAAACACATTATTTATTTAATTCTTGGCTAGTCGTGATCCCCGAACAACCTAACACCCGCTAAAAAGCAACTAACTTACATATATCAACACATTACTTGAAATCTAACTATCTATTACTTACTAGTTGAAAGTTACACATTACCCCCCCCCCATATGCAAGTAATCGGACAAAACCATGGCCCCACCAAATATTTACCAAAATCTTGTGCAAGATTATATTCCCTTATTTTATTAGATAGTTTACTTGCTTTGGTTACCAAAATATGACACCAAAGATCACAACCATCATTCCATATCTTTCACCTCTCTCCTCACTCACTCTCTGTCTCATTTCGGTCACCCCCAAACCGAACCCACCACCACCATTTTACATCTTCATCTTCTTCAATAACAAGCTCCATTCGAGCTTCAAAGTTGATCCATGGAGGTTGCATCTTGAAAGGGCTTTCAAAGGAGTTTTGTTTCTTGCTTATCCTTCATCTTTTTCTCATCATCTTCATCACTAGATCCTACCCTAGCCTTGTGCTAGTAGTAAGTTACTTGTACACCCTTGTTCATCTTGTTTTTGGTGATCAAAAATTGTAGTTTGATGTTTATGTTTAAATCACAAGAACAAGAACACTAAGATGATGAATATGAAACTTTACATGAAACTTGAGCATAAGAAATTACATGAAGATGAAATCTTGTTGGATAAGGGTTGGTTAAAGCAGGCATAATATTTGATCGTTGGTTTCTGGATAAACCCGTTGCTCGGACATTAGTTGATGCGATTTAGTAACGTCTAAACTATAAATAAACATGCTGAATTACATTTTCAGCCAACTTCAAACGGCTGTAAACTGATCATTATAACTCGAAAAACTGACTTTCTGAAGCCTAAATTATGTATTTTCGAAAAACGGATCAAATGGCACTGGAATCGTAATTTTTTGAGGTCGTTTACTATTTTTAAAGAACTGTTTTTGGACAGTAGCTCAAGCTGTGATTTTACTGCTGAAAAAGTGTGTTGTATTCGGAGTCATAACTTAAAAACTGAGTAGAATCAGCTCATGGAATTTTTATTGTAGATGGTAACTGTTGTCGCCGTAATTCAGCCACTGGAATTCCGTCAATCGGACTTGCGATTAATTTTTAGTGAATTATTCTGTAGACTGCAGTCAGAAAGTGACAAACCTGATTGCAGTCCGGTAAATGAATTTGTGTAAAATATTGGTAATGAACTGGACCCCGAAATTTTTACACAATAAAATTTGGACCGTATATGACATTCTGTAAAAGTTTGGGAATTTTTGGAGAAGGTTAACTATTTTATTAAAATGCTCGAAAACAGTCCAGTTTTGATGAATAAAGCTGAAATGACATAAGTAGTATATTGCATGTCTGATTTTCGGGTTGATTGTGTGAGAACAATCTACAGGATATATGTAAAAGAAAATGATATGCTACTTAGCATGGACACCTCCATTTACAAAGGAGACTATGGCGAAATTTTCCGAAAATCCTAACACTTAGTAAATATTTTTCTAGACAAATGTTTGCTAGTGTGTTCTAAACTATGATTTTCAAATATAAACCTCACCATAATTTTTGTAACAAAGATACACATACAACATACAAGATACATAACTCGGGTGCAAAGTGCAAAATACAAGAAACTTATATTCATTTATGAGAAAATAATATAAGTAAGACACTATGTTAAAAATATGAATTATTTTTAACACAAGAAAACATATACATAAAAGACAGTGACTTGTACTTGTACGATACAAGTCTAGTGACTAACGTTAAGAAAACACGTATAGGTCACGACGTTAATTAAGCAAATCCGGTGAAGTTTACGACGCAAGGAACGCAAAGTTGTGAGTTCATGCTCCCCCTTTTTCTTTAACTGATTTTAGTTTTATAACTTCGGGGGTGAAATACATGTTACAACTGTTAGAATATTTACAAATGGTATGATGGAGTACAAAAACATTCAAGTGAAACATTCTAGATCATGTCTCGAATAGGATACCATAAGCACCATTAATCAACGTATACATTCAGACCGCGGAACAAAAGGTTAGATCTAATGGGTTTCAGGCAACCCTACTCTTGGCCTACTTCTACCAATGAGTGCTTCTGTGTCTCACTCAAAGTCGACAAAAATGCCTAGGTTTGGTGGCTTCCTATGTCGTGACACATGTTAGTGGCCTTGAAAACCACTAGCGATCTCACACATTCAAACAGTCATAGTACTCAGTTACAGATACATGTTATAAATACATTCAAACAGTCATAGTACTCAGTTACAGATACGTTTTACGAATTGCATTCCAACATTCATACATTCTACAAGTTACATACTATGTTTTCATTCAAGTATTTAAACATTCAAAACAATCACTGCATGAATTCACACCAACATTATGTTGACGTTTTTCCAAAAACTCACTTGTATTTCAGGTAACTAGGATGGATGTGCGCGCGGTTTTACTCATGCTCTTGGATGTCGCTATGTTTATCGTTAAATAAAGTTGTAACTTTTAAGACAATATGCTACCACGTGTTGTAAACACTTGACTTATGTTTTCAGTAATGTAATGTTTGAAGTTATTTTTGAGCATATAGTGTGTTTACCTTTCGTATGCAATGAGAACCTTTCATGATCACACCTCGTGCTTCCGCCGCAGAAAGGGGTGTGACAATTTCTTACCAGAATTCTTCACTTCAGTATCCTTCTTTTCACAATTCTTTTCTTTAGATTCTTCCTCTTCTTCAAATGCCTTCATGCCTTCAACGGTTGGATAAATCCTGTCAATAACATAAGAAGTACATGAGTAACTTTTTAACAATCTATTTACTCTTTCTGTTTCTATCCTTTGAGTTTCCAGTTTTTGTTCTAGAATAGCACACTTCTCAATGTAATTGTTAACAACTTTTTGCTTTGTCGTGAAAGCTCCTTGAAGTGTCTTCATTGCTGTTGCTTGTTCACTGCTTGACTGATTGTACTGATTCATTGCTTTGTTTCGAACATCATATGATTCTTTCAATCTATTCATGTTATGAATCAAAGTACGGTTTTGCTTTTTCACTGCTTCACAGTTTTCACATTTCACAGGAATCTTTTGTGCATCAGCTTCCTTTTCAACTTTAAAAGCTGGAATGTTTTTTATTTTCTTCCTAATAACACGAACTTCTTCATCATCACTGCTAACTGGTTTTTTAACTTTCTTCTTTTTCACTTGAACTTTTTCATCATCACTGTCACTCTCTTCTAGCATTCTTAAATGCTCTTTTATTCTTTATGCATAATAATCATCATTATCACTATCTTCATCAACTCGAGCAACAAATGCTTTATGATTTGACTTCTTGTTAGGATCAGAATCATCCCAACTGAAATTTTCCCAAGTGAAACCTTATGGAAGTCTTTCATCATCTTGATTTATCATTTTGTTCATCAAATATGCTTTCTTTGATGATTCCTCTTCAATCACCTTCCTAGCATGTGCAGTTTGTGTCTGTTGTTGATGTGGTTGTTGAGCAACTTGATGATAAATCGCTTTTCGATAGTAATCATTGTTGTTGAATGGATTTTGAGCTCCACTTGCTTCGCGCTTTGTGCACTCTCGCTTGAAATGTCCTTTTTCCTTGCAACGAAAACAAGTAACTTTAGATTTATCAACACCTAAAGTAGAAACATTTGCATCACGGAAATCATCTCTTCCCGTGATCTGTTTGAATTTTTCAGCTCTTCTCAACACACTAGCCAAACACCACTTAATATCCATTAACTCCATCTCTTCAGCATCGATCTGACCGTAATCCTCTTTAGTCAACATTGGATTTCCGATTCTTCCCGCAACTAAACTTTCATATGATTCTAACACAGTCACCAACAAAGACATGTGACCTTTTGCAACCTCTTCCGAGAAATTCTGACCATTCTCAAGGTTTAATGCAATGTTGCATTGTAACATCTTTCCATTCTTAGTTGCAGAAAAGTTTGGAACAAATGATGAATATGAAGAAAATCCCGTTTTGCTGTTTGATCCTTGAGATGACTCTCCGGATGAACTTTTTGCATTGAAAGCAGTTTCGATTTTTGGTGAAAGATTGGTTTTGTCACTGATACCTCCTTTGTAATATAGACCAATGTCTTGTTCACCATCAAAATCTTTCATTCTAGAGATCTTCCGTTGTTCCATCTCTTGAGCTTCAAGTTTTTCAATAAACTTGCTCAGTGTTAGATTGCTAAACCCTTTCTTGTTCCTTAACATCATAAGATATGTGCCCCAAACTTCATGTGACAACGCATCAGCTAATTTTTCAATCAACTCTTCATTATCCTTTGTGATGCTCAACCTTTTCATGTTAACAATTAAATTGCAATATCTTTCTATGATCTGCTTGGTGCTTTCAGTTTTTAAACCACGAAATAGATCGAACTCCTTTTTCAAAAGCGATTTTTTGTTTTTAATCATCTCTTGGCTCCCTACAAACTTTGATTTTAATGCTTTCCAAATTGAATACGCACTCCCATTGTGTTGCAGTAAAACTAAGATATCTTCTTTAACAGCTTGAAGCAATAGACTAATCATCATCTTTTCATTTTTGTATTTCTTTCTATCATCAACACTTAGATCTTTAATAGCAATCTCCTCTTCATCATCATTCAACGGTCTAATATATTTCGTTTCAACTCATTCCCAAGCATCCAAATAATTTGCTTGAACCCACTTTTCGAAACGCTCCTCCCATCCTTTATATTTTTCAATTTTCATGAGCTTCGGTGGTTTTTGCATGATGCCCGTTTCATTTTCCATGTTCAAGTTCTGAGTAACAGTAGTAGGAGTACTCGGTGCAGTAGCAAATGCGTTATAAAATTCTTCTTCCATGATACGGCAACAAGTTTCACAAATTTACAACTTTCAAACGAAATACCAATCTCAAGCGAAATAACCTCTTCACATGGAATACCCTGTTCAAGCGAAATACCCCTTTCACACGAAATGACTGATTTCGTGCGAAACAACCAAACGAAATACCAGTTTGATGCGAAATAAGCTGATTTCGTGCGAAATAGCTGATTTCGTACGAAATAAGAATGTTGTTTTCGTACGAAATAGATGAAACTAAGTGATTTCGTGCGAAATCAAATTTCTATTTCGTGCGAAATACTGCTGATGTCATCATCTCGGCCATGTTTTTGTCAAATTGAACCGGTTTTAGTCCGATTTTAGATCCAATTCTTTCAAGGCTTTGTTAAAACACAGTTTCGCATATAATGTGAAAAATTCAAGTCATTTTGACCGTGAAATCAAGTTTAATTTTGAAAAGAAGGTGTAGAAATCAGATTTTGCTGCTGAAATGGTAAGAACTCTTCCTCCTGAGCTCTGATACCACTTGTAGGATTGTTTTCTGACCCAAACGAGTAGTTCAGAAGAGAACTCGTCCAATATGAGAGGCAGAAACAAACATATCAGAGTTATTTCAGCTGAATTACACAAGAAATCACTTTAATTGTCTTTTATATTGAAAACACAACGTTTTACAGCCTGGAGACACTTCGGCAGCACTTCGTTGCCGGAATCAGATCGTTACAAATGAAATGGCACATCAGGTATTTATAGGCTAGGTGGTTTCGCATGAAATGCTTCAAACGAAAGCTGGTTTCGCACGAAATGCTTCGAACGAAAACAATTTCATACGAAATCACTATTTCATGTGAAATGACCATTTGATTTCGTAAGAAATGACATCTGTGTCATTTCGTGCGAAATACCTATAAACATACATTTCTCGTTTTCCGTGCCCTGATCTATCTAATACAATACAAGACTCGATACAAGACGAAGTCAACAGACGTATGCACCAACACGATCAGATAACCGCCCTATTCACTTATGCTTTCCACTCAAGTGGCAACCCGATCGGATGGCCATCCGATCGGGCAGCCATCTGACTTCACAACACATCAAGGCCACTTGACCGACTGGCAATCCGATCGGATAGCCATCCGATCGGACAGCCATCCGATCCAGTGACAGGGTTTGACACTTTATTCATTCTCGTTACTCTGCTCGACTCTTATCCTATTGTGATCTAATCAGGCTAATTCTAAAAGAGCTCCCTTTGATCCAATAGCAGTTTATACAGTTAAGCAATCACTGTGAGTATACTCGATCCCCTTTTTTACTTTAAAACTTTTGGGGTGTAACATGTATTCTATGAAACTTAAACTTGAATCTTTGAAACTTATACTTAATCCTATGTGGAACTTGGGATTCTTGATTCTTGACTCTTTGTGCTATGTGACGTTTAATCCAGAGTGTGTAGTTCCGCCTTAACAATAGTAGCGCTATAGGAGATGCACCTCTCCCATTATTCTCGGGGGGGGGGGGGGGGGGTATTGTTAGGAGGAATCTAGTTTACCTTGAGTCTTGGGTAAACACTAAAGCATCGGGATACTTAGGCTATCACTGCGTGGACTGCGACACTAGCACGGCTGAAACTATTTTATTGTTTACATTATGGATATGAGTTGTTTTAATCTATTATTCTATTATCAAACTTGTATACTCGCCAATAATTTTGTATTGATATTTTAATACATGTTGCAGGCTGATAGGATGCTTGGAATGCATGGAATTTAGCTAGGAGATGCTTAGAAACGTCGCCTAGTTAATATTTGGCTTTTGAACAATATATGATTTGGGTTTGTAATATGATGCTTGTGATGACATTGTTAGACATTTTCATGAAATCAATTAATCTTTATTGAAACAATAGAGTTATGGAATTCTCATGAGCAATCTGAACGCTTAGTGTAACAACCCTCAATAAAACCAACACTCTCGAATATTTCTGATGCCCTAATATATTTTAAAATATCCCAATATGTCTTTAAATACACCCCGTATGTGAAAACCGAGCCCGAAATACAGTATAACATTAAAAATAAAATATAAAATCTGATTTTTAAGCTGAGGCGGGCCGCGTTGACTCACCCCAACACTCACGCGGGCGGTATGAAGGTTATAACCTGATTCCGTCTGATTTCTTAAGTTCAGGCGGGCCGCGTAAACCCCATCTCAATCTTACGCGGGCCGCGTTAGATCAACAACGCAGAGACACCAGAGGCCGACACGTGTCGACATCGTGGCAAGTCTAGGCGATGACCCGGATCACCTAAACCCTACCCGGGCTACGACGCGGACCGCGTAAGCCCCGCTTATCTTTTACGCGGGCCGCGTGAGACCCAGTTTCAGCAACTATATAAGCAGGAATCGGGTTTCAGTATTCCTCGTTCATTTCTTTTCTTTCTTAAGCAAATTTCTGAAGATATAGGCATAATATTCAAGTATTATACCCCCTAATTAGCAAGGTTCTGCCCCGTTGTAAGTATTATAACCCCAGTTTCTTAATAGATACGCTGCCTGATTGATTTAGGGTTTCGTAACAACTGTTGTGGTTCTACCCGATGTAGTTGTTGGAATGCCGTCTTGGGGTGGGTATCATTAATATTTTCAAAGGGTTATGATACTAACCTATGTACATTTGTGTAAATTATAGATTATTCCCAGGAAACCCTTACGCGAAGTCTAAGATAGCAATGTGAGTTTATCCAATTTTTGTTATATTTTTGTAATGTTTTACAAAACCTTAATTGTTTTACAATGTGATTAAGCGGTGATTGAGTCTTTGTAGTTCTTCAATTACTGCCGGTATGTTGGGGTTTTGTATACAAAATTTACTACTGCGAGTAGTAAGTCGAGATGACAGTACGTTACCATTGGACAACGAGTTAGCCAATGTGTAATATGACCCACAAGTCAGGATTGACAGTACTGAATGAGTAATTGTGTAGAAATAAACAATGTGATCGCTCTTAATACTGTGTTAATTGATAAAATGTTTATTGATTAAACTGGGATTCACTCACCAGTATTTCCCACTGACAAATGTTTTTAAAACGCGTTTCAGGTAACACAATGTGACAGCCAATTAGTAAAAAGCCAGCTGGAGAGCACCGAAGGCTTGGTAAAAATGTGGCTATAAAAGTTACCTAAAAGACGATGTTTTAAATTCAATAAAATAGGGTTTATCCCTATAAACGTATTGTAATAAGAAACTTGGGTTTTACTCATGTGATTATTAATATTAAATATGGTTTTACTCATGTTTTAAATTCAATAAAATAGAGTTTGTTTTGATGATTTGATGTATATGCATGCTTTGAGTTGGTTCATTGTTATTATTTGCTTCATATGATTCTTAGTGACAGTCTTTATCACAATATAGAGTCATATTAGGGTATAGGATTTCGGTGAGTGTCTATATCACGTTAGAAAACCTTAACTCTTTAGGGAGAATTGGCCAATAAACCCTAGAAGTAATTGGTAATAATTTACTAAGTCTTAGTGTTCTACTAGTCCTAATACCTGGAAAGTGAGGGGCTATTGGTAGGTCTTACCCGGCGAATTGCTTTAGATAGTCCTTGGAAAAGGTCGTGTCTTAGTTGACCTGTCGGTTTTATTAGTCTATCAAGTCAAGTTAATTAATTCAAACTACCCTAGATCTATGATTGGAAAAGAGTAGGTCAACATTAGGGTACTTACACAATAATTAGATAACTGGAAAGACGTCTAATAACCGGGATTAACAGCCTAGGTAGTTCCACAGGTTTCTCCTTGAGAAGGGTCGAGGGGCTTAGTTGGTTCTTAATAGCTTTAGTACTTTAAGATCCCGGTTCCATAATTCATGCATTTAACTTAATCGGTAATTCTTTAAAAGTAATCCAGGATTCTTGTCTAGGTGGTCTCGCTCTCCATATAAGAAAAGCCCTTAGTCCTCATTCGTATTTAGTCTAGCTTTAGTTAATTTAGTAGTTTAATATAGATTTCCTTAGTTTTTCCGTAACCCCCCCCCCCCCCCGCAAAACAAATAAACATTTTAAGTCGTGTATGTCATCGTCTGTCAGAGTCTAGTTTACGTGATACATAGAGTCTCGTGGTTCGATATCCGGACTTCCTAGGATTATACTACATTGATCGGTACACTTGCCGATTATGTGGTTTTAGGTCGAGTCTAGAATTAAAGCTTTTTAGTGTCTAGCTTAGAGAGTCTAATATAGTTAATTTCTATAGTCTGTTTAGCACACATCAAAAACCCTGAAAACCAAGTGGAGATGCATGATTTCAACCCAGAGGAAATCCCTAGGGTACAAGCACCAAACCCCCTAGACCCAAATTACGACCCCTGGTGGGACGATAATAGGGACTTTGTGCAACGTTACCCGATACATGAAGACACACCCATACAGAACATAGGAGCCTATCCAGGTATGGACTCTTTAGATCCCTATTACCACGATGAATATATTAGGGAGATCTTAGAAGATCCTTACCGATTTCAGGCACTTTCACCCCCATATCAGGAACCCGCACCCCAGATTCCGAACCCAGTCCTAGAACCTGCACCCCCAATGAGTGCAGAAAACGTACAAGAACTTAGGACATTTGGTGAGGAAATTTTAGAAAGCAGTGAGAGAATGCGACAGGTGGGAGAGCGTCTCGTATGGAAATACGATGAGCGCAATATGGATTTTTGGATAAATCCATATCCATAGATGTGATGGAGGAGACGGTAATAGTAATAATAATATAAAAATAAAATAAAATATGTGTGTACGGATGCCTATTACTATTAGTGTGATTCTATTTCTGTTGGTATTGTAATTTTTATTTCAGTACTAGTGTGTAATAGATGCATAATAGTATATGGAAATAGAGTAAAAGTCGCAATGATCGACGTTTTTGGTTAGATTGCGTGTCATGTGATTAACTATATTAAATATTATCTTGTGATATTAATATGGGGTAAATGTTTAAAATTCAGATGGCCGATGAAGGAAATCAAGGAAATCTGAATAATGATAACCAGAGTAACACTAACGTGGTTAATGAGAATCCGAGCATCAATAACAATGGAAACCAAATGGATAATAGTGCTGTTCAACATATAGTGGCACAAGGAATCATAGATGCAATGCCATTTATTATTCAAACTATTCAAGAAGCGAATAATAAAAGTAAGCATAGCAGTAAGGGACCCATTGAACCCAAAAACAGCGTAAACAATGGACCTGTACTTCAAATGTCCATTCCCAAAAGGAGAAGAACCGTGTCTTATGGTTATTCTTATAAAGAATTCTGGTCTTATAAACCAATGGAATTCTCGGGCAACGAAGGGGCCATTGCAACCCTACGCTGGATAGAGAAGACTGAGGCAGTCTTAAGAATAAGCAAGTGTGCTGAAGAAGATAAGATATTGTTTGCTTCTAATCTGTTTAAGAATTCAGCACTAGAATGGTGGAACATTATCCTCCAATCAAGAGGAAGTGATAGAACTTACAATATGGAATGAAAAGAATTTAAGGACAAGGTAGAAAGGAAATTTTGCCCACCCAATGAAAAGGAACAGATAGCAAACAAATTCCTAAACCTTAGGATGACTGGTGTGGATAGTAAGGGATACACTAAAATATTCTTCAAATATGCTAGAATAGTGCCAACTCTTGCATCACCTGAACCAGTATTAATCTCCCGTTATATCTGGGGATTAATTGGGGAGATAAGACACATAGTCAAGGCAGCTAGACCTCAAACTATAGAAGAAGCTGTAGAACTAGCAAATACCTTGACAGATGAATTAGTCCGTACCCGAGAAGAAGATCAAAGGAGGAACCTAACCCAGAAGCTCACACAAGAATTTCGTTCTGGAAATTTTAATCATGGGAAAAATATAGGTTCTTGATGTGTGCAAAATGCAACATATAAATTACATCAATTGTGGCATAAAACTAACCCTTTTTTAGTACTAATGTTGGAAAAAGTGTGCTTTTGTCTTCCTTTTGTATTTTCAGGATTAAATGAGCTCCAATTAACAAAAGAAGCAAAAAGACATCAAAATCTAACATAAATACAAGAAAAGGAACAAGACGTAACATGCCCGACCCCACGACAGCATCTTCCCAAGCAAAACAAGATAACAGAGGACTGAACACGCCCCGTGCTCAGCCAGCACGGGGGCGTGCCCAAGTGTCAGCAGAAAAGACAAAGTGGTAGAAGCTTCTATTGCCCACCACGGGGCCGTGCTCAGCGGACACGGGGCAGTGGTCAACTATAAGATTCGCACAATCCAGGCAAATCTTCATAGTACAAAGATTCTTCTGCACACGGGGTCGTGCTCAGCAGACACGGGGGCGTCGTCAACTAATAAGACAAGCTGCAATAAATGAAGAAAGAGAAGGATGTGGACACGGGGCCGTGCCCACTGGACACGGGGCCGTGCCCGAGCTTCTGTTCAGCCTATAAATAGGAGTGCTTGGCTCAAGCTCAAACCATCCCTTGGCACACCACCTCTCTCACACTTCACCCACCACCCACCACCACCATAACACCATCATCCACCACCATCATCCATTGTCCATCGTAGAGTGTGTGAGTCGTCTCGGGATCCAAGATTGATCGTAAGAGTTCTTGACAATCAAGGCCATGTTTGCCTAAGTCTCTTACATCACTTGGTGAAGACAAAGTGTCTAGTGTAATACTTTTTATTTCTAATCTTTTCGCACTTTTTATTTGGTTTTGTATTAATGACTTTAATAACTAGTTGCTTATGTTGAAGGTGATCTTTCCTTATCGTTTGTCCGTGGTGTCTTGGCATTATTTTACTGTCTATATAAAATAAAAGATTTTTACCATTTATATCTCCACGGTCTATATGGAGGTATGTTGGCTACCTGGTCGGGGTTAAGGGAACGGTTTGGTAAAGGTCTTGCCATTGTTCAGCGTTTAGAGGTCCTGCAATGGACCTGGGTCAAATTTAGTAGGACCTCCTTCAATACTTGACGGTATTGGATGGCGGGGGTCCAAACTCTTTGATCCCCTCATAAGTTAATTACTATTAATACTATAACCCGGCTATTTAGGACTGTATCCCTGCTGACTCAGACTACTTAGTCGAGGGTAGCGTCACCTCCAAAAGAGGGGCCTACCATAATTTGCATTAATAACTTAATTAATTATCTTCTAATAATCCACCCTTTTAGGATTGTATCCTTGCTGACTCAAACTACTGGGGTGAGGGTAACGTCACCTTCAAAAGAGGGCCCTACTACAATAACTAAGATAATCTCTTAAAAAGTGCAAAAGTGCGGAAATAATCAAAGGTTACACTAGATACGAGTCGGAACCAATTGATTCATCTTGCCTATCTGTTTTTCTTTTTATTTTTATTTTCAGCATTTTAGTTAGTTTTTATTTTCCTTAGTTTAAAACATTTTTCTAAACTTTTTATTTTGATTAGACGTTGAGGATAAACCGGTACTAAAAGCTCTTGTGTCCTTGGACGACCTCGGTATCTTACCAACACTATACTACGCTCACGATGGGTGCACTTGCCCATATGTGTGTTTAGTGTTAGTAAATATCGTCTTTTATAAATTTAAAACTTGGCTAAAAAAAGTGTTAAAGGGGCTTAAAATATACACCTAATATATATAACACTTCACACGCATCAGTTCTACCTCTACACCTTACTGTAAGAATTGCAAAAGAAAGCATTCAGGAAGATGCTCCATATACTGTAACTTTTGCAAAATATTGGGACACAAGGAAGAAAACTGTAGGAAGAAAGCTAACAACAGGATATGTTACAACTGCGGAGAACAAGGTCATATCAAGCCTAATTGCCCAAAATTAGCTCCAGCTACAAACAACAAGAATACTCCAAATGCTAGAGCATTTGTTTTGACTGCAGATGAAGCCAAGATGATTCCAGATATCATAGCTGGTACGTTTTTAGTTAATGATGTTTTTGCTAAAGTATTATTTAACTCTGGTGCAAACCAATGTTTTATTAATACATCATTTTGCAATTTTCTAAATCAGTCATTAACTAAACTACCACAAGAATACTTAGTAGAGACAGCTAATTGAGAAACTGTTAGGATTTCTGAAATCTTGCAGGGAGCAAGAATTGAAATTTTAAATCAGAAGTTTATTGCAAACCTTTATCCCATGAATCTGGAAGGATTCGATGTTGTTTTAGGAATGGATTGGTTAATAGTCAATAAAGCCAGTATTTTATGTGATCAAAAGTCAATCCAAGTAAATTCACCAAAAGGTAAAACGATCACAATTAAAGGAGATAAATCATCTAGATCCACAAAATTTATTTATGTGATGAAAACTGCAAGTTATATAAGAAAAGGTTCTATAGTGTATTTGATTTCCATAATCACTAACACTAAAGGAAAAGATTTAACAGATATTCCAGTAGTATCTCAGTTTTCAGATGTATTTCCAAAAGAATTGTCAGGGCAACCTCCAGATAGAGAAGTTGAATTCAGAATCCATTTAATACCCGGAACACCACCGATTGCCAAAGCACCTTACGGTTTGGCACCTGCAGAAATGCAAGAATTAAAGAAACAGTTAGATGAATTGCTGGAGAAAGGATTTATACAGCCAAGTTCGTCGCCATGGGGAGCACCGATACTGTTTGTTAAAAAGAAAGACGGATCGATGCGTATGTGCATTGACTACCGTGAGTTAAACAAGGTCACGATTAAGAACCTGTACCCATTACCAAGAATCGATGATTTGTTTGATCAACTACAAGGAGCTCGATTTTTCTCTAAAATCGATTTAAGGTCAGGATATCATCAATTAAAGGTACAGGAAGAGGATATTCCTAAGACCGCATTCAGAATAAGGTATGGCCATTATGAATTTACTGTCATGCCATTTGGTTTAACCAATGCCCCAGCCTCATTTATGGACATAATGAACCGAATATGTAAGCCATATTTGGATAAATTCATAATCATCTTCATAGATGATATTTTAATTTACTCTAAGAATAAAGAGGATCATGCAAAGCATTTGCACGCACTTTTAAGTCTATTAAGAAAGGAAAATCTTTACGCTAAATTTTCCAAGTGCGAGTTTTTGTTAGAACAGGTACAGTTTCTCAGACACTTAGTAAATCATGAAGGAATTCATGTAGATCCAACAAAAATCGAGGCAATTACTAAATGGAAAACCCCTGAATCACCAACCGAGGTTAGAAGTTTCTTAGGATTGGCCGGTTATTATAGCAGATTTATTCAAGATTTTTCTAGAATAGCCATTCCCTTAACTAAGCTAACCTGTAAATCTGTTAAGTTTAAATGGGGATTAAAACAAGAAGAAGCATTTAGAATTCTTAAGCAAAGATTAACCCATACACCCATACTAGCATTACCAGAAGGAACTGAAGACTTTGTAGTCTATTGTGCCGCTTCCAAATTAGGTTATGGATGTGTATTAATGCAACGACAAAAGGTTATAGCCTATGCATCTAGACAACTTAAGAATCATGAAGAGAATTATTCAACCCATGATCTAGAGTTAGGAGCTATAATTTTTGCTCTTAAGATTTGGAGACATTACCTTTATGGTAGTAAGTTTACCATATTCACTGATCATAAGAGTTTAAGGTATATTTTCAAGCAAAAGGAATTGAATATGAGACAAAGACGCTGGATGGAGATGCTTAGTGACTATGATTGTGATATCCAGTATCATGAAGGAAAAGCAAATGTAGTGGCAGATGCTTTAAGCCGAAAGTATCATGAAAAGCCAAAAAGGGTATGTTCTCTTAAATTAAATCTACAAGTAGATTTGAATGATCAGATAAGAGAAGCATAAGAATCAGTAATCAAGGAGGATACTGAAAAATTAAAAGGTATGCTAAAAGAATTAGAACAAGGAACAGATGGAATTTGGAGATTCCATGAAAAGAGAATGTGGATACCTAAATTAGGAAACGTACGCCATCGTATATTAGAAGAAGCCAATAAGTCCAAATATACGATGCATCCAGGAAATGATAAGATGTATCAAGATTTAAGAAAGAATTTCTGGTGGATAGGAATGAAAAAGGACATAGCAGCCTATGTTTCTAAATGTTTAACCTGTTTACAAGTCAAAGTTGAACACCAGAAACCTTCAGGTTTATTACAACAATTAGAAATGCCAGTGTGGAAATGGGAATTAATAACAATGGATTTTGTTACTAAATTACCCAAAACAAAGAAAGGCAATGATACAATCTGGGTGATTGTAGATAGGCTAACCAAGTCAGCTCATTTCCTACCAATGAAGGAAACTTTCAGTATGGAACACTTAGCTAAGTTGTATGTAAATGAAATTGTTTCTTTACATGGCATTCCTTTATCAATTGTTTCTGTAACAACCCGCACTTTTGTGCGTTGTTACTACTCGTTATACTCGTTACGCCTAGCACCATAGATTCAGATCATAATATAACTATATCGTATATATCGATAATCGAAGGATAATCGCACATTTTCGAAGTACAATATCACTATACTACACTATTATCACACTAACACTCACGGAGGCATTGAGTGAGGACCTATTCTACCCTCCTCAGTGGTCGTGATGTGTCGAACATAAACAATTAACGCTAACAAGGACCCTCGGGTGAGTGCTGTAGCTCCAGTCGTTATGACGATGATGACAATACGAGTAAACGGTACCCCGTCAGTCTTTGTGGCACTACACGAAATAACGTTCACGATGACATCAAGAAAGGACCTATACTACCCTCATTGATGGCCGTGCAACGTCGATAAAAATCGCATACTCGAATCGAAACCGATTGTTAATTATCGAAACTTTGGATTATGGATACGTAAATACGACCCCTAGTGATATATATATATACATGATAATATAATAATAACAATATATTGATAATATAAACTAATTATGGATGTACACGCTTCGAAAACTATCAAAACGATCAAAAAACGGGAAATTCCAAGCGTCAGGATGTCTATCCGGACGGATGGACCATCCGGACGGATGGACATGCGCACGGATGGCCATCCGCACGCATGGGCCATCCGCACGGATGGGCTATCCGGGCCTGATCCCTCTTCTTCTTCTCCTCTTTCGCCTATAAATAGCCAGCCACACCACTATTCAAGTGATGTGACAGCTCCTGTTCAACCACACGCGCACCAAGACCCTTTTCTCTCGATTTCCTCGCGATTCCGGTAAGATTTCAACCTAAAACTTGTACTTCTACAATCTACACTCGAATCTACATCATTCTATCTTTCAAAACTCGAATTCTAACCGTGAAATCTACGGATTTGAGGCGTTTTGAGGTGATGTCACCAAGAGTTCTTATGAACTTCAAGTTGGGGTCTCATTTCACTATAAACGACTCAGATCCAGGTGATTTCCACATGTTTTAATGACAAATCACACCTAAATCTGTGCGATTTCGAGTTAACCATGAAGAACCACCATGAACGGCCAGATCTGATGGAACGGGGTGATTCCCGGCCGTTAGAATGAGTCGGAATTGACGGAACTTCAAGTGTTAGTGTGAAATTACACAACCCTAGTAAAAAAGAACGTATTCCTTCCGTTAAACATTCAGAAATGATGGTCAGAGTGCGAACCAGACAAGTCAGTCCGCACGGATGACCCTAGTCCGCACGGATGACATGTCAGTCCGCACAGACCACTGCCATCCGCACGGATCCTGTCACCGCACGCACATATCATCCGCACGGATGACATGTCACCCGCGCGCACAAGTCAACCGTGCGCACACTCATCCGCGCGCACAAGCAAGGCCCATCCGCACGTACCACTATATCAACCGCACGGATGACTTGCCATCCGCACGGATGAGGCCCAATTCAACCAAACGTGTAACTTTTCAAGTTAATCTCGCTTAATCGTACATCGTTTAATCTATTTCTCCAAGGATCATTACAGACGTACTCGCAACCGACTCAATCAAGTTGTAATCTCGCTAAATACGCACTGTGAGTATACTTGACCCCTTTTTAATCGAATTTTGGGTGTAACATACGTTTCTAACAAAACGAACTTATCAATCGAAATATTCAATCAAACGAATTATCACTTGCGAATAACTGTTATGCATAGATATACGTGATGCTAGTTGCATATGTGCTAGGGCTTATACTCGCGACGTCCCACCACGACTAGTATAGTACTATTGCGCCCGACGGGGTCTAGTTATGCCATCGTACATTCGAGCATCGAGGACTTAGTTGGTAGTATCAGTTTTGTGAGTATATATGTCGTGTATTACGTTTATGCATGTGGAAATTCGCAGCACTTTTAATCTATTATGCTATACTATCAAACCTGTATACTCGCCAATACTTTTGTATTGACAAATATTTTAACGTATGTTGCAGGTTAGATCGCAGACCATATTAAATCAAGCTAGGAAGTCTAGAAACTCAACTAAAACCTAGGTTGTCGGATTTGTATTGTTCGAGAGGACAAGAAATCTGTGATAATTTATGTGATTGTATTATTTGTTAGTATGGGATAACGAATGTATTAAATATTATCGCAATATAGTTGTTATGGATTCTCTTGAGCAATCTGATTCGCCTAGTGCCGCTCCCCGATGATTCCGCCATCGGTTGGGGTGTGACAGATTGGTATCAGAGCCATAACTATAGGGAATTAGGTCAGACTCGACCTAGTCCGGGTCGACGTCTTAGAAATTGACCTAGTCTATAGTCTAAGTACCAACATGCCGACTCATACAAACCCAGTGGGGTTTGTATTGGGCTTACTCGATACTCTCAATCGAAATTGCTAAAAGATACAACCTTGTGTGAACCCCGCGTACTACAACCTCACACGAAGAAGCCTTTCCTAAGGCTGAAATACTACTTAGCCTTTCCTAAGGCCGACACAATACACACGTTTTCGAAAATACTCGCATAACGAAACCGAGCGATCCAGTCAAGATCAGGTGTGAAAACCAAAAAATCTCGATAGGATTGCTCACTCAGCGCATTTTTCTAGCACGAGAACTCTTCATCGAGTTAGGAGTGACATCCACATCTCGACAAAGGTCTCCATTTCTAAATCTAGTGGAACTCACGAATTTATTCGAGGAGCATAACCACAATTAGGAACGAAACTGTTAAGCCAGGGGTGAAACCCGTACCTTAATAAGTCGTCCCATTCTCTATAAGCTGGTTTTCAAAGCTCTCACCAAGGACTCGACTATCACGATAACTCGAGCCACACGATGACTAGGAAGATGAATGCCATGAGCTGCATCCTAGTGGAAGCATGAAGTCCTCCAGGACAACTCGCATGCTCGGACTTGTTAGATATAGTTGGGCTACCTTGGGTAGTCGACGCCTAAAACACCCAAGGCACTCTATCGTACGACCCGCCAATTTTACAATGATTGGAAACTTATTTACGTTTTGAAACTTTACGCTTTATCGATTTCTCGATGTAACGATTTTCACTCCCTACTTTATAAACACATAATTCGCACAGCCATCGCAATCTAAAATGAAATTCGAATGTTACCAACAAAACTAATGCATAATCTATCGCATTCGCTCTCGTTTTCTCACTTCAGCGCGACCTCGCTTATTCTAAATCGACCTGTATGTGTATGATTAGAAATTACATCTATATAAATATATATATATATACGTATAAACAAACAAGTCATTGTGTGAGAACTTAGGAATTCCGTGTCTCCTATGTGACTCCTATGTGATTCGTATTACTACTATACTATCGCACCAAGTTTTGAACGCGCTCAATCGCAACGCAAAACTCAAAAATCATTATGATCGAATCTCACTCCAAGACTCTTACTGTCTAGATGCCTTCCAACAACTCTACCTCGAGGCGAGTAGCTAGGAGGAAAGCCAAACGAAGCGCCGAGAAGAGAATTGCTTCACTTGTGAGTAAGGAAGTGAGTAAGCTTAGTTCTCAAATTGCCGCTCGAGGGCACTCTCTCAGCCACTCTCGAGCTTCGGAAGACGTTAAGACGGGAGAGCCGCAATCTACTTTTCTCTACAAGCACTTCAAAGCCTGTGACCTGATGGAGTTCACGGGTGAAGGAGGTGCGACTCAACTACTCCAGTGGTTCGATTCTATCGAAGTTACCCTTCGCCAAAGTGGGTGTCCCGATAGTCTCCGTACCACTTGCGCCACCGGAGTATTTCAATCGCGAGCACTCGACTGGTGGACCGCCGAACGTAACAAACGTGGGATCTCCGCAGCTTAGGCTCTCTCTTGGAATGAGCTGAAAGAGCTCATGGAGAAAGAGTACTGCCCTCCTCACGAGATTCAGAAGCTGGAAAATGAATTTTGGGAAATCAAGCAAACCGAAGGTGACAATGCTGGTTACACCGCAAGGTTCAAACAGCTCAGCATAATCTGCCCAAGTCAAGTCAACACTCCAGGAAAGGCCATCGCGAAGTACATTCGTGGCTTGCCTGAGTGTGTGGGTGATTTTGTCGAAGCTGCAAGGCCTGCTACCATCGAAGAAACCTACCGCTTAGCCGCAGAAATCAACAACAAACGACTCATGGAAGGAGTATTCTCAAAGAATCCTGTCAAACAAGCTCATCAAGCAATCGCCAGTAATCCTTCAGGCGAACATGTTGACGAATCTTCTGATGAGTCTACTGACGAATCTTCCGACAAATCTACTAGCGATTCTTCTAATGAATCAGCTAACAATTCTTCTGACGGATCTGCTAACGATTCCTCGGACGAATCTGCTGCCGATTCTTCTGACAAATCTGCCGACGGATCTTCCGACAAATCAGCCAAAGACTCCGCAATCGAGTCTTCAGACGAATCCTCCAACGACGACACTTCTTCGCAAGACACCGACAAACCCAGCCGCAAGCGAAAGACTTCAAGCCCGAACTCATCAACAACCGAACTGCTGCAACCGGAACCCCTTCGAACCGTTCCGATGTTTCCAAAACGAGCCTACACTGGAACTCATCCTCAGTGTTACTCGTGTACCTATCATCATCCAGTTGGGGATGACTGTCGCTATTGCAATAACTGCAACCGTTACGGTCACTTCACCCGCAACTGCCGCATCGAACCGTGAACTTGAGTACAACAACAACAGCTCCAGCAAAAGTCTTCAAGCATCAGATATCTAGCAAGCGTAGGATAAAGTTGTAATGATACGATTTTCGACGTTTATTTCTAAGTTTTGAACCTACTCTCTTATTCAAAGTTGCCCCTATGTGTAACATTAACTCTCGTTTTCGTTTTCTCTTCCGCTCTCTAATCGTCGCATTTAGACTAGGTTCACACACATACTATATACCATATACTATATCACGAAATAATGTGTTTTACCCTCACTACACTCTTAGAACGAGGTACGATAAACGTGCAAGGAACGAGTAATCGCGGGTGCACACGAGATTACTTGGGTCAGTGCACGGAGATCGTAGTGAATTCTAAGGTGCCATAGCGTTTCGACAAAAGGTGACACCAAAACACGGGATGAAAGTAGTAGGGGTCGGGCAAGGTGTGCCTTATCATACTACCGAAGTTCCGTGAAGAAAGTGCCACGTAGAGTGGAACGTTATTAGACCTATATACTATTGTAATTATTTTCAACACACTACACTCAATCGCAAGGCGTAACAAACCGTATCATCGCGAGACTTGTCGTAAGTCTGCAAACGCAATGCAATCGCCTCATCGATGGACTCTGGGGAGTCTACCTCGCAGGACAATTGCATCAACGCAGGACTAGTCGAAAGTCTATGGCGAGCAATCTCATCAAACACACGAACGCTCACGACATTACCGGGTGAGGACCTATTCTACCCTCCTCGATAGCCGTGATGCGTCGCAACGTGACGTTAAGCTTACTCGAAACGAAACTCGATTAATCGCAATCATTTATTATGTGTATCCCGAAAACTCTATCGCTTATTATGTGATTCGCTATCGTCTGCTGTGTATCAATCTATCGCTATACCGTTATCCGTGATATTCGTGTTAAGTTAGCACATGACCTCGCTTCACGAGATGAAGCTCATATGGTTAAGGCCGGATGTTTTAGCCATATCAGCAACCTTTCGTGGAAAAAGGCCATGTGGGGTCTAATGCTAGTCCAACCCTGTGGTGTTACTCAATCGAACCGAACCGCGTAAATCGAACCGCAAACCTCCATCGTGTGCAACGCAACAACTACCGCTTATCGTAATTCGCTTTTCATCATCATTGCTAGTGTTATGATCGTATCACTCGTTAAATCACCTAATCGCCGACCACCTATCGTGTGTAATCTACCGCTTATCGCTCGTTTAGTGTTCATTGCAGTCTATATGGTATTAAGTACCCATGACACCGCTTCACGAGGCAAAGCTAACCTGGTTAAGCATGGTGTTTCGCCATGTTAGAAAACCCCCGTGGAAACGTGCCATGTGGGTGTAATGTGTAATCTAATCGAAAACGCGCTATTCGCTTCTCGCTTATCAACTCGCTGGGCTAATCTATTCGATCCTATCCTATGCTCGGTCCGACCTTCTATCGATTGGGTCGAGTAAACGCAATTCAATCCGAGTCATATCGGCACACCTGACACTGCCTCACGAAACGGAGGTAATATGGGCAAAACATGGTGGATACGCCGCTGGTAATTCCTATATATAAGTGTTTTAAACCTATTAACGAACTTCCGTGGGAAGGTGCCAGGTGGGGCTTGATGCCAACTTATTCTTTTCAAAAAGTTAAAACTGATTTTATAAAAATTTTCGAATTCCTTAAAATGTTAGAAGCTTAAACTTCCTTGTAACCTCGGTTAACATCGATTCTGCTGACCGCACGTTAAAAGGAAGATTTTCAAAAAAAAGATTTTCGTTCTAAATCCCTTTTTAATATCTAAAGCGAACGCTTCTTCTAACGTTGGTTAACGAACAACTTAGTTAACTCAACGTCATGAGAAACCTTTCAAATTACAATCGCATCGAACTAACGAATTCTACACAAAACAAGGTACTTTGGAATGCCAACTCGTGGGATTAATACTTTCGTATTTACATCGTCTTCTCGCTAATCGCAGTCGATCTCTCTTGTTCGAAACGTTCTCGCTGTCAACTTACGATTAAATCACTCGCTGTATCGCTACTTATACAAAATCAGCTCTTAGAAGTCTACCTATTGGATTAATTTCGGGACGAAATTTCCTAAAGTAGGGGAGACTGTAACAACCCCCACTTTTGTGCGTTGTTACTACTCGTTATACTCGTTACGCCTAGCACCAGAGATTCAGATCATAATATAACTATATCGTATATATCGATAATCGAAGGATAATCGCACATTTTCGAAGTACAATATCACTATACTACACTATTATCACACTAACACTCACGGAGGCATTGAGTGAGGACCTATTCTACCCTCCTCAGTGGCCGTGATGTGTCGAACATAAACAATTAACGCTAACAAGGACCCTCGGGTGAGTGCTGTAGCTCCAGTCGTTATGACGATGATGACAATACGAGTAAACGGTACCCCGTCAGTCTTTGTGGCACTACACGAAATAACGTTCACGATGACATCAAGAAAGGACCTATACTACCCTCATTGATGGCCGTGCAACGTCGATAAAAATCGCATACTCGAATCAAAACCGATTGTTAATTATCGAAACTTTGGATTATGGATACGTAAATACGACCCCTAGTGATATATATATATATATACATGATAATATAATAATAACAATATATTGATAATATAAACTAATTATGGACGTACACGCTTCGAAAACTATCAAAACGATCAAAAACGGGAAATTCCAAGCGTCAGGATGTCTATCCGGACGGATGGACCATCCGGACGGATGGACATGCGCACGGATGGCCATCCGCACGCATGGGCCATCCGCACGGATGGGCCATCCGCACGGATGGGCTATCCGGGCCTGATCCCTCTTCTTCTCCTCTTTCGCCTATAAATAGCCTGCCACACCACTATTCAAGTGATGTGACAGCTCCTGTTCAACCACACGCGCACCAAGACCCTTTTCTCTCGATTTCCTCGCGATTCCGGTAAGATTTCAACCTAAAACTTGTACTTCTACAATCTACACTCGAATCTACATCATTCTATCTTTCAAAACTCGAATTCTAACCGTGAAATCTACGGATTTGAGGTGTTTTGAGGTGATGTCACCAAGAGTTCTTATGAACTTCAAGTTGGGGTCTCATTTCACTATAAACGACTCAGATCCAGGTGATTTCCACATGTTTTAATGACAAATCACACCTAAATCTGTGCGATTTCGAGTTAACCATGAAGAACCACCATGAACGGCCAGATCTGATGGAACGGGGTGATTCCCGGCCGTTAGAATGAGTCGGAATTGACGGAACTTCAAGTGTTAGTGAGAAATTACACAACCCTAGTAAAAACGAACGTATTCCTTCCGTTAAACATTCAGAAATTATGGTCAGAGTGCGAACGAGACAAGTCAGTCCGCACGGATGACCCTAGTCCGCACGGATGACATGTCAGTCCGCACGGATGACATGTCAGTCCGCACAGACCACTGCCATCCGCACGGATCCTATCACCGCACGCACATGTCATCCGCACGGATGACATGTCACCCGTGCGCACAAGTCAACCGTGCGCACACTCATCCGCGCGCAAAAGTAAGGCCCATCCGCACGTACCACTATATCAACCGCACGGATGACTTGCCATCCGCACGGATGAGGCCCAATTCAACCAAACGTGTAACTTTTCAAGTTAATCTCGCTTAACCGTACATCGTTTAATCTATTTCTCCAAGGATCATTACAGACGTACTCGCAACCGACTCAATCAAGTTGTAATCTCGCTAAATACGCACTGTGAGTATACTTGACCCCTTTTTAATCGAATTTTGGGTGTAACATACGTTTCTAACAAAACGAACTTATCAATCGAAATATTCAATCAAACGAATTATCACTTGCGAATAACTGTTATGCATAGATATACGTGATGCTAGTTGCATATGTGCTAGGGCTTATACTCGCGACGTCCCACCACGACTAGTATAGTACTATTGCGCCCGACGGGGTCTAGTTATGCCATCGTACATTCGAGCATCGAGGACTTAGTTGGTAGTATCAGTTTTGTGAGTATATATGTCGTGTATTACGTTTATGCATGTGGAAATTCGCAGCACTTTTAATCTATTATGCTATACTATCAAATCTGTATACTCGCCAATACTTTTGTATTGACAAATATTTTAACGTATGTTGCAGGTTAGATCGCAGACCATATTAAATCAAGCTAGGAAGTCTAGAAACTCAACTAAAACCTAGGTTGTCGGATTTGTATTGTTCGAGAGGACAAGAAATCTGTGATAATTTATGTGATTGTATTATTTGTTAGTATGGGATAACGAATGTATTAAATATTATCGCAATATAGTTGTTATGGATTCTCTTGAGCAATCTGATTCGCCTAGTGCCGCGCCCCGATGATTCCGCCATTGGTTGGGGTGTGACAGTTTCTGATAGAGATAGCCGATTTACCTCTCATTTTTGGTCAAGTTTCCAAAAGGCAATGGGAACCAAGTTAAAATTAAGCACGGCTTATCACCCTCAAACGGATGGACAAAGCGAAAGAACAATTCAGACAATGGAGGACATGCTTAGAGCTTGTGTAATTAATTTCGGAGGTAATTGGGACGATCACTTACCTTTAATAGAATTTTCTTATAATAACAGTTATCACACAAGTATCAATGCTGCACCATTCGAAGCACTATATGGACGAAAGTGTCGAACCCCAGTCTGTTGGGCAGAAATCGGGGAAAAGCAACTATCTGGACCTGAGATAGTGCAAGAAACAACTGACAAAATCATTCAAGTCAAGGAACGACTGAAAGCAGCACGTGATTGACAAAAGAGTTATGCTGATAACCGACGCAAGCCATTGGAGTTTCAAGTAGGAGATAAAGTATTGTTGAAAGTCTCTCCTTGGAAAGGAGTAGTAAGATTGATAAAAAGGGGAAAGCTAAGTCCCAGGTATGTTGGACCTTTCGAGATTATTAAAAGAATAGGACCTGTAGCCTATCAGCTACATCTGCTAGAGGAAATGGCAGGAATACATGATGTGTTTCATGTATCTAATCTTAAGAAATGCTTAGCTGATGAATCACTGATAGTACCTCTTAAGGATATAGAGGTAAATGAACAACTCAAGTTTGTAGAAAGACCTCTACAGATTGAAGACAGGAAAGTCAAGAATCTCAAGCATAAGAGATTATTTCTGGTCAAAGTAAAGTGGGACTCCAAAAGAGGACCTGAATACACATGGGAGCTTGAATCAGAAATGCAAAGGAAATATCCGCATTTGTTCCAGTAGATCTTGAGGACGAGCTCTAAAACAAGGTAGGGAGAATGTAACAAACCTCAATAAAACCAACACTCTCGAATATTTCTGACGCCCTAATATATTTTAAAATATCCCAATATGTCTTTAAATACACCCCGTATGTGAAAACCGAGCCCGAAATACAGTATAACATTAAAAATAAAATATAAGATCTGATTTTTAAGCTGAGGCGGGCCGCGTAGACTCACCCCAACACTCACGCGGGCGGTATGAAGGTTAGAACCTGATTCCGTCTGATTTCTTAAGTTCAGGCGGGCCGCGTAAACCCCATCTCAATCTTACGCGGGCCGCGTGAGATCAACAATGCAAAGACACCAGAGGCCGACGTGTCGACATCGTGGCAAGTCTAGGCGATGATCCGGATCACCTAAACCCTACCCGGGCTACGACGCGGGCCGCGTAAGCCCCGCTTATCTTTTACGCGGGCCGCGTGAGACCCAGTTTCAGCAACTATATAAGCAGGCATCGGGTTTCAGTATTCCTCGTTCATTTCTTTTCTTTCTTAAGCAAATTTCTGAAGATATAGGCATAATATTCAAGTATTATACCCCCTAATTAGCAAGGTTCTGCCCCGTTGTAAGTATTATAAACCCAGTTTCGTAATAGATACGCTACCCGATTGATTTAGGGTTCCGTAACAACTGTTGTGGTTCTGCCTGACGTAGTTGTTGGAATGCCGTCTCGGGGAGGGTATCATTAATATTTTCAAAGGGTTATGATACTAACCTATGTACATTTGTGTAAATTATAGATTATTCCCAGGAAACCCTTACGCGAAGTCTAAGATAGCAATGTGAGTTTATCCAATTTTTGTTATATTTTTGTAGTGTTTTACAAAACCTTAATTGTTTTACAATGTGATTAAGCGGTGATTGAGTCTTTGTAGTTCTTCAATTACTGCCGTTATGTTGGGGTTTTGTATACAAAATTTACTACTGTGAGTAGTAAGTCGGGATGACAGTACGTTATCATTGGAAAACGAGTTAGCCAATGTGTAATATAACCCACAAGTCTGGATTGACAGTACTGAATGAGTAATTATGTAGAAATAAACAATGTGATCGCTCTCAATACTGTGTTAATTGATAAAATGTTTCTTGATTAAACTGGGATTCACTCACCAGTATTTCCCACTGACAAATGTTTTTAAAACGTGTTTCAGGTAACACAATGTGACAGCCAATTAGTAAAAAGCCAGCTGGAGAGCACCGAAGGCTTGGGAAAAATGTGGCTATAAAAGTTACCTAAAAGACGATGTTTTAAATTCTATAAAATAGGGTTTATCCCTATAAACGTATTGTAATAATAAACTTGGGTTTTACTCATGTGATTCTTAATATTAAATACGGTGGTTTTACTCTGATAAACATTTCCTAACTACGGTCCTGATGTAATTTCCGCTGCCAAATTAACAAGTTGATACCACCAAAACTCTGAGTTCGTGTCTGCCAGTTCCCGGGACAGATAAGGGATCGGGGGTTGCGACACTTAGTGCTCGCACCCCGATGTTTTCGCCATCGGTTGGGGTGTGACAGATTGGTATCAGAGCCATAACTATAGGGAATTAGGATAAGTAGGAATGCTTGCCCAAGTCTATAGTTCTAGGAATCTTGACTCTTAATTGTTGTTTAAAACTTCTGTATTCTACCGTATCTGCTTCCTAGCAGCACTTATTTATGTTAAACTTACATGTCTTTCCTAAGGCTAACATAATATACACTTGATACTTGAAAACACTGTTCGCCGGTGTTTGTATTTTGCACGAAATTTACCCTCAAGACATGAGTGACATCCGAACCTTGATGGAAAATCTCCATAATGTTCCAGTAGGTCTTATCTGCGGATGAGTACCAATGCTATTAGGGTACGATGTTGTCAAGTTAGAGGTGAAACTCAGATCTTGATAACTAGTCCCACTCCTTGATTTTCATGTCTCGCCAAAGTCCCATAACTTCCGATCAATTGAGTATGTGAAATGACCAAAAGGATGAATATCGTAGGCCTAGCATCGATGACGTATTTTCCTAAGTAAGTCAAGACATGCTACCTCAATTCGAAAGGGGTTTGAATCACTTTGGTTAGTCACCGTTCCTCTACCCGGAACACTCTATGTTTTACGAGCCTATCTTTTATGCTATCTCGATTTTATGAGTGGTTTTAAACTCTATTCTTCGTTCATTTTGACCCTTTGTTTGTTTTGAGACTTTTACATGACTCGCACGTATGTCCGCAATCTAAAACGTAAATTCTAATCTCAGATCAAACTAAATTTATGAAGCTTTATTCTATGTGCAAACTATGTGATAATGTGATTGTAAGACACTAGATGTAACATGGCATGGAATATGAGGGGAAAGTGATGTGTCCGAAGCATGGTGGATACGCCACTGGTACTTCCTATATATAAGTGTTTCTGGCATGTTACCAACTTCCGTACCAAGTGCCATGTGAAATATAGTGTCTGATGTAGGATTCTAAAGCTATAGAAGGTCTATCTGTGTATTCTATAAGAAACTTATGTGAAATCTATTGGGTACTCTAGTGAAATCTATGTGTAAGCTATGTATTTGTGGATGGAGAAACAAAATACGAAATGTAGCCTAGCGCCGAAGACGAGGGGGAAAGTGGCATGTCCGAAGTGTGGTGGATACGCCGCTGGTACTTCCTATATATAAGTGTTTCTGTCATGCTACCAAACCTTCGTACCACGCGCTAAGTGAAATTCGTAATTTTATAGGCTCGGGTTTAAGTGATTAAGTCTACCTTGTTGATCTATGTGAACGAATCTATCTGGTTAATCTATGTTTTGAGAAGTGATGAAGTCGAACGCAGTGGTTAACGAGGCATGACACCGACGATGAGACGGACGTGGCATGATAGAAGCATGGTGGATACGCCGCTGGTACTTCCTATATATAAGTGCTTCCGTCATGTTGCCGAACTTTTGTAACACGTGCCATGCAGGATTTTGATTTGAGCCCATTTAATCTACTGAATCTCTTGGAGTCTATTGAGTCGATTGAATCTATGGGAGTCTATTGAATCTATTAGAATCTATTTGAAATCTACGTGAATCTATTTGAATCTATTGTAAACTATGTGAATCTATGATGATGATGATGATGATGATGATGAGTGTGTTCTGCGACACGTAACATGACACCGAGTACGAGGTGGAAGCGATATGCCCGAAGCGTGGTGGATACGCCGCTGGTACTTCCTATATATAAGCGCTTCTGACATAGTTGCCAAACTTCGTACAACGTGTCATGCGAAGGTCGTGGGTTTGTGGTGATCGAGTCTATTGGAATCTATGAGAAACTCGAATCTTGATCTATGTGAATCTTGTGAATCTTACGGAATTTTAGTCTATTGTGTGTGAATCTATATCGTGAGGCTTCGTGAATTTAGACTTATACGATCCTCTTATTGGATGTTTAGGATGTCTTCTCGAAAGCTATCCGACACTCTCAGGAAATCCAGGGAGAAGTCTCAGAAAAAGATGATGTCGTTCATGGCTGACCAGATTGCTCGAGTCGTGCCAAAGATCATCTCTGAGCTCCAAGGATCAAACACACCTCCATCCTCTGTGGACTCCAAGGCTGAGAAGCAAAAGCCTACCAAGTTCAACTATAAGCATTTCGTCTCTTGCAACCCTAAGTCATTCACGGGCAGTGATGGGGTGACTGCTATGCTCGAATGGTTCGATAGCATCGAGGTTACCTTCATTAATAGTGAGTGCCCACACCACTTAAAGACTAGGAGTGCAACTGGGATGTTTCAAGGCAGAGCATTGGAGTGGTGGTCGAATGAGAGAAACATCCGTTCAAATGAAGAAGCCTATGCTCTTCCATGGGCTGAGGTGCGATAACTAATGATGCTTGAGTTCTGCCCTCCTCATGAACAACTGAAGCTTGAAGAAGAGTTTTGGCATCTAAAGCAGGTTGGTGATGATAACCTGGCTTATACTACCAGATTCAAGCAGCTTAGCTTGATCGTTCCTCACTTGGTTTCGACTCCTAAGCGGATGATAACCAAGTACATCAATGGTCTACCTCCTGCTATGCATGATTCTATTGAAGCAGCTCAACTGGAAACTATTGAAGAAGTCTATCGTTTGGCAGCAAGTTTGAACAACAACCGCGTGCGTGATAAGCAGTTCGCTACTCCTGCTCCCTCCAAGTGTGTGAATCAAGTTACCCAGCAGTCAGGTGGCAGCAAGAACAAGAAAAGGAAAGCTCAGGGTTCCGGATATAATGCTATTACTCCTGCTGCAAACCCTGCTGCTAAACCTGCTCCTGCTACTGCTGCTGCTAACCCTGATGTCCCAGAAGCTAAGAAGCAGTACATTGGTTCTCACCCAAAGTGTGCAACTTGCAACTACCATCATCCTGCTACTTCTGCATGTCGACTGTGCACCAACTGTAACCGCTATGGTCACAGGACTCCCTACTGTCGTCAAGCTAACCCAGCCCAGCAAGCTCAGCAGGCCCCAGTTCAGGCAGCATTACCAGCACCTCCAGCACCTCTGCAGAACCCAAGGCCAGTCAATGTTGTTCGTGCATGCTACAAGTGTGGAGATACTACCCACCTCCGTAACCAGTGTCCTAAGCTGAACCAGGACCAGCAGCCAGCCGCTTGTGGGCGAGCGTTCAACCTTAATGCAAATCAGGCTCGCAATGACAATGACATTGTCAATGGTATGTTCCTTGTTAATAACCTTTATGCTTCGATTCTATTTGATACTAGTGCCGATAAAAGCTTTGTGTCCGTGGAATTTGAGTCTTTGATAAAATGTACACGCTCCAAGTTACCTGAGTCATTCTCTGTTAAGGTCGCTAATGGTAAGTCGATTCTTGTGAATTCTATCGTGCGTGATATCCCTTAATTCTTAACGATCACGTCTTCTCTATTGATCTTATACCCATGAGATTGGGTAGCTTTGATGTTATTATCGGTATAGACTGGTTGCGTAAGAACCATGCCGAGATTGTTGGTCACGAGAAACTTGTTCGTCTTTTTCTTCCCTCTGGTGATACTTTGATCGTATATGGAGACCGACCTTCAAAAGGACTAAGATTGATGTCATGCACACAAGCGAGCAGAAGCTTACGTAAACAGAACCCTGCCTTCTTGGCCCACGTGGTGGAACAAAAAGGCAAGGGGAAGAACATAAGCGACGTTCCAGTGGTGTGTGATTTCACCGATGTCTTTCCTGAAGATCTTCCTGGTCTTCCTCCTCCTAGATCCGTTGACTTTCGTATTGATCTCGTACCTGGTGTGACTCTTTTCGCCAGGGCTCCCTACCGTCTTGCACCTTCTGAGATGCAAGAATTATCTAGTCAATTGCAGGAATTACTCGATATGGGTTTTATTCGTCCAAGTACCTCCCCGTGCGGTGCTCCCGTATTATTCGTCAATAAGAAGGATGGTTCCTTCCGTATGTGTATCGACTATCGTGAACTTAATAAGCTTACTGTGAAGAATCGTTATCCGCTCCCTCGTATTGATGACCTATTTGATCAACTACAAGGCGCGTCGTGTTTCTCGAAGATTGACCTACATTTTGGATATCATCAACTACGTGTCCTCGAAGATGATATTCCTAAAACTACGTTTCGTACTCGTTATGGGCACTACGAGTTCGTGGTTATGCCTTTTGGCTTGACAAACGCACCTGCCGTATTCATGGACCTTATGAACCGTGTTTGTAAACCCTATTTGGATCGTTTTGTGATAGTCTTTATTGATGATATTCTTATTTATTCTAAGTCTAAAGTTGATCATGCTCGCCATCTACGTCTTATGCTTGAACTTCTACGTGGTGAACGTTTGTATGCTAAATTTTCTAAGTGTGAATTTTGGATTGATGAAGTACAATTTCTTGGTCATATTGTTAGTAGTCAGGGTATTCATGTTGACCCTTCTAAGATTGAGGCAGTGAAGAATTGGTGTACGCCTAAATCTGTGTCCGAAGTTTGTTCTTTTCTAGGATTAGAGGGTTATTACTGCCGATTTTTCTAAAATCGTTGTTCCTCTTACTATGCTAACCCAAAAGGAGAAACCTTTTGTTTGGGGTTCCGAACAAGAGGAATCCTTTCAAAATCTTAAGAACCTTTTGTGTAATGCTCCTGTGTTAACTCTACCTGATGGCAATGATGATTTTGTGGTATATTGTGATGCCTTGAACCGTGGATTGGGCTGTGTGCTCATGCGGCGAGACAAGGTTATTGCTTATTCCTCTCGTCAGCTCAAGGTACATGAGAAAAACTACACTACTCACGATCTGGAGCTTGGTGCGGTTATTTTTGTGTTAAAGATTTGGCGACACTACCTTTATGGTACTAAGTGTGTGGTCTTCACCGACCATAGGAGCCTTCAACATATCTTTGACCAAAAAGAGGTGAACATGCGACAAAGATGTTGGGTGGAATTGCTTAACGATTACCACTGCGAAATTCGCTATCATCCTGGCAAGGCAAATGTAGTAGCCGACACCCTTAGTCGTAAGACCCATTTCAAGGTTATTCGTATCTCTAGTGATCTGCATGCTTGTATTCGTGAAGCTCAATTTTCGCCAGCTAATGAAAGAAGTCTAACCGTTGAAGTTCATGGCGCTAATGTGAATCAGCTCGAAACTAAATCTGATGGTCTGCAGTATTATCTAAATCGCATCTGGGTGGCAGATCGCGATTACCTCCGTGAGCTTAGTATGACTGAGGCTCACAAATCCCGATACTCTCTCCATCCAGGTGCCGATAAGATGTACCAGGATTTGCGTACGACTTATTGGTGGCCTGGCATGAAGAGGGACATTGCTATATATTTGTCTAAGTGCCTTACCTGCTCGAAGGTCAAGGATGAACACCAGCGTCCTTCTAGACTCTTGGAACAACCTAAAATCCCTGTCTGGAAATGGGATAGCATTGCTATGGACTTTATTACCAAACTACCCCGTACCTCTAAAGGTCACAATAGTATCTGGGTGATTATAGATCATTTGACCAAATCATCCCCCTTTCTTCGTATCCGTGAAGATTACAGAGTGGAGAAACTTGCTCGAGTCTATACTGATGAGATTATATACCGTCATGGCATACCTCTTGACATAATCTTGAACCGTGATGGTCGTTTTACTTCGCGTCTTTGGCAAACGTTTCAGTCCGCTATAGGTTCGCACTTGAATCTTAGCACGGCCTTTCATCCTCAGACGGATGGGCAGACCGAGCGTACTATTCAAACCCTAAAGGATATGCTCCGTTCTTGTGTCATCGACTTTGGTGGTAACTGGGATGTACATTTACCATTGATAGAATTCTCGTACAACAATAGCTACCATTCCAGTATTCAGATGGCTCCTTTCGAAGCTTTATATGGGCGAAAATGCCGATCTCCTCTCAGCTGGCATGAGGTTGGGGAAAAGCAGTTCACTGGCCCTGAGATTATTCAAGAGACAACAGATAAGATTCTTCAAATTCGTGATAACTTGATCAAGGCTAGGAGCAGACAAAAGTGCTATGCTGATAATAGGCGGAAGCCTTTAGAATTTGTTGTTGGTGACCGAGTTCTTCTCAAGGTATCTCCCTGGAAGGGAGTAGTTCATTTTGGAAAGAAGGGGAAGCTTGCTCCTCGCTATGTGGGTCCTTTCGTGATACTTGAAAGGATTGGTAAGGTAGCATACAAACTCGACTTGCCACAAGAACTAAACAACGTGCATCCAGTGTTCCACGTATCTAACCTAAGGAAATGCCTAGCCGACGAGGGACTGCAGGTTCCTCTTGAAGACTTGCAAATAAATGAAGCTGTTCAATTCATGGAGAAACCGGTCAAAATCATGGATCAAACTGTCAAGCGTCTGAGGCGCAGCAAAATTCCCATTGTTAAGGTTCGATGGGAAGGAAAGCGTGGTGCCGAATTCACTTAGGAGTTGAAAAGTGATATGAAGGCCAAGTACCCGCATCTCTTCGAGCAGTCTTCTTCTAAGATTTCGAGGACGAAATCTGCTAAAGGAGGGGAGACTGTAACGCCCAGCGTCCTTAAACTTTAGACACTTGGCAAGATTAGTCCCTGAACTTCTAATTAGTTGTCAATTTTGGTCCCTGTAGTTTTATGGTGTTGATGCTTTGATACTTTTGGTATGAATCTCGCTGATACTTGATGCTTAACACTATGATGCTTGATTCTCTATTCTAGATAATTGATTCATGATACTTAAACTACGAGACTTGGCGCTTAATCTAGATATTCGACTCTTGATGCTTAATCTAGACACTTGATTCTTAATGATAAAACTTGATACTTTATACTTGGACTCTTGATTCTTGAAACTTGAGAAACTATGATTCTTGACTCTTGAAACTTATTTGGTGCTTGACTCCTTAGACTCGTGAAACTTGATTCTTGGTTGAACGAGAGACTGGAGCCTTGTCACTGGCGGAATCTATGAAACTTTGAGACTTTGGTGTTTATGATGTAATCTAGTTATGAGATACTTGTACCTAAACTATACGCAACGCGACGCTTAACCTAACACGCAAAACGAATCAAAATCAGGAACGCGGCAAAGATGGATTGCCAGAGTGGCCATCCGATCGGATGACCACCCGATCGGATGACAGCCCGATCGGATGACCGCCCGATCGGATGACCGCCCGATCAGATGACCGCCCGATCGGATGACTACCCGAACGGGTCACCACCCTATCCACCTTGCACCGCCCTTATGCACTCTCACCCTATAAATAGACCTGTCACATCACCATTTTGAGTGATGTGACAGCTCTGCTCGACCAGACACGTGCACTCTTCAATTCTTCACTTCTCTTGCTGATTTCGGTATGTTTTAGGCTAGATTCTTGCACTTTCTTGATCTACACATCATTCTCTAAGTGATTCTCACTTGAAATCACACTTTTCACCGTGAAATCTCTTGGATCTGAGTTCTTGAGGGTGATGTCATCATGGAGGTTTGTATTAACTGACATGTGATGTCATTCTAAGCAATATCTAGCTCAGATCTAAGATAATTCATGTAATATATCACTAAATCTAACCTAAATCTAAGCTAAATCTAGACTTTTTCCTAATAAAACTTGAATATCTTCATCTTTTTCCCAAACTTTTACTTTAATTGGTGGAAAACGGGTCTAAACTAGCTGTAGAACTGACAAATAGTCTAGAGTTGGTGTTGATCTGAACCCCTTACTGGAAAAGATAAGCAAAGCACGAACTCCGACATAAACCCGTCAGAGACATACGACTGATCGGTCAGGGGTGGTTCCCACCAATCAGAACGGTTATAAGCTGATAGGTTTACCGTTGTCTTAATACGTGTCGTATCGTCACCATTAAACTAGAAACTTAGAATTTTCACAAAGTTGGTAACCAAGAACGGGGGTCGCCCGATCGGACAGTCGTCCGATCGGACAACAACCCTATCAGGTGACACTTGTTTTGAAATCCTTTAAACACATGGTAACTTTTCAAAATTTGGAAGTCTTAATCGAATGACAACCCGATCGGACAGCCGTCCGATCGAGCAACCCTCCGATTGAGGTGAACCAGGGTGCTAACCACTCGGATTGTAACACCTCGAAAATTCACGTCCTATAATGTGTAGACACGTGTCAAATGTTTAAACGTGTGAAAGAAATATTATAGAAGGACTAAAGTTGACAAACATGCAAAGTATGTGAATATACGTATTCTAAGTGTCAACTGTGAATAAATATAATGTACATTAACCCTACATGGTGCTCATACCTTCAAACGAATAAATCATGGATCATACGAAGCAAAAAGTGAGAGATTACAAACTATAGGGGCTAAATGTGTCAACATGTTTAAGTTATACCTCTGAGTGACCTTTTGGCGAACCCGAAGCCTTGTAACGGTTAATTATGCTCACTAGAATGCACGATTAAAATTTCATAAAGTTTTGTTATCGTATGAGAAAGTTATGATCAAATTCGTGTGCGAAGGGTTAAAGCGTAAATGTTGAAAGTTAGGACTTTTCGGGTAACAATAAAGTTAACCGGGGACTTAACAAAGGGGGTACATGTCTTAAGGCCCTTATATATCAAAAATGAGGGTCCATAATGCAAGACACAAGTGCCTAATCGAAGCTTGAAGGGGCAAGGATCAAATTGCAAAATCTAAAAATGTAATTTTTGTGCAGATGAGGCCTAGCGCGACGCTAGGGGGCCTAGCGTCACGCTAGGGGTGCCCAGCTCTGAAATATTTGGGTTCTTGTCTTCTGAGTGTAATCTGCTCGATCCCATCCGATTTTCCACATTTCTCTTGACCCCTAGACACCCCCTAAGCACTAGTAACAAGTGTACATCAGTTGTGGTGTGTGCTAGGCTTTGTTGTCAACATATTGTAGTGGGTTAATTCACTATATAAGGACATGATGTGCAAACACGTTCCACACACCATTCTATTGAAATCTGATCATTCTTGGAGCTCTCAAGCAGGTCCAACTGATCATAAGTCGTGCATAGGACTCTTGTAAGTCTGCTAGTCTTTCTTGAATTGAGTTTAGCTTGTTTAATTAGCTAAAAGTCAAACCGTCGTAATTACGGTTTGACTTCGAGATTAGTCAACAATGGCTCAGTCATATCTCGAATTAAAAGTAGTTATAGATTGGTATTTATGTGGGTAATAAAACCTCAAAAGGGTTTCCCCTGATCACCACTCTAACCAGGTCAAAAGTCGGGTCAAACTTTTAATTAAAAAGTCAACAGGATGCTTAAAATGTCATTTATGCATAATTAGCTATCTAGAACATATATAACCTGTTCGATCATTGTTATAACTTATTAATTAGTGTAAGAACTTGTCTAAACATGTTCAACCCGACTATTTCCTGTTTAGACCCGGTTCGGAACCGAAAGTCACATAGTTTGACTTTCACTTTGACTTTCAGTTCTGACCTGTTCAGGTATGTTTTAGAAATGCCTCAGAGCTTAAATTGGATTAGGTTACTTGTTAGAACAACCCTCTGTGATTACACACCTTGGTTCACTAGTTATCCAATTAATATGCATATTTCCGTTAATTGCTCATATGTTGACCGTTATGCCCTTATTACCTTAAAACATGATTTATGAAAATGTAAAAGTGTAGAAACCTTAGTTACTGATATATAAACTTGTATGCAAAGTTTGACATCAGTTTGACTTATAGATTAAGAGTTATGCTCAATATCGCAAAATTAAAGCTTTATGTTAATAAAACGGCGTAATTAGCGTATAGCCTAGTTAAGCCTACTTTTTGGTATCAAACTTAATACCCACTGATATAATATATTATTTTGGGATTTTTAAAGATTTTTAATTAATTTTAGGCTGAGCATAACTAGTAGTCGTAGGCTTAATCCGGTAATTGTCGGTTTTGCCCTTACGGGCCATAAAATGAGTTTTACTTATCTAAACGACTCCAAACCTTTTTCTACTGATCACATATGATAAATAAATTATTTTAATCCTTCTGGAAATATAAAAATATCAGATTTAAGTATCAAACCCGGAAATGGCCCTTAATCGCCTTATTTAGCGTTTTTAACGCATAGTATGTTTTAAAATCATATTGAACATACCCGGGTTGATACCTACTGATATACGAGGCAAATTATGATATTTTAACAGTAAGCAAAGGTTGATAAACTCAGACTTCAGTTTTGAGCTTTTCGGCTTATGTGAAATTACCAAAATGCCCCTTCGGTGCATAGTTTGGTTATAAATGATATGTTTCACATATATACTTTACCCTACTGTTATAAGTCATCAAATTGAGTATGTTTGCTGTTTACATCAGACCTGTAACTCAGTTAAACATTTAAACTCTTTTACAACCTTTAAAATGACCAAACTACCCCTACGGGGCATAGTTTGTGTTTAAATTAATTCGGGGCATAATGAAAGACATCCTACTGATGTCACAATATATTTGAAGCATATTAACTTAGGAAACCTGTATATGGCTCTTTCAGATACCCGTTACACTTATTACGCGTTCGGTTCGGTTTATGTAACAAGTTTACATAAAATAGCCGAAACGGGTCAAACCTTATCGATTTTATCTCAAAATTCAGAATGTGCATGAAGGACCCATATTAAACAAGTCTCTGAACTTGTCGGGTCTAAATCACATTCTATCCGGTCCTCGCGTAATCGTGCGTATGAACCGTATCTTTGAAACTAGCCGGTCTAAGCTTAAGCTTAATTAAAGACCCGTTAGGATTCTAATAGGTTATTAAAAACCTTCGTTCCAGATTAGGAGCCCAGTAAAAGCTATCTGTACTTGCTGATTTGATATACGGCTGGGATTGAATTTATATTTAGCTCAGGTAAATACTTTTAACTTATTTTCCCTATAGGGGCTTGGGTTACGGTATATAGCATACCGCTTGATCGGGCATCAAATCTCCACATTAAGTGGGTAGTTGAATAATTTGATCGGCTCGTTTAAACAGTCTTGTTTACTTTACAGCCTTTGGGGGGTTAATGACCATGTCCCGGATATCCTTGGCATCATCTTACGAGATTGGCCACGACCTGAGCACGGGGTGTAGGCGTACACCTGTCAGTGTATAACTCAATAACGTGGTGTGTCTATTGATCTTTAACCCGGACTAGATCCGGGCTACTGAACGCATAAGTAACATGTAATTCGTTCACAAGATTATAATATTAAATAATTCTCCCAAGTTAAAAAGATTAATCTTGCCTCTGTGCATTTTAATCAAATTATAAAACATTTATGCCATGTGCATCCAAACCAATTTTTAAATCATTTTCCAAAATGAGTCAGTTGAATGTATTTACCAGTGTAAACTGACGTATTTTCCCAAAAAGACTAAATGCAGGTACTAAACGTAATTGGCTGGATTGTCTCCTTAGCATCAATAAAGAGTCTCGCAAGCTTAAGATGCCTGAAGTCTGTTGAACTATTGATTCCATTTTATGTTCGATCCTTCTGTGGATAAACTTCCGAATATTGTGACAGTGGATATTACAATATAAAATTCGGCTGTATTATATTTTCAATTGCTTCCGCTGTGCTTAATAATATTGTCTTGTTTGACTATTATGTTGCCAACCATGACGTCACGATACTCCCCACCGGGCCCACCGGTGACACGTGGAAATCCGGGATGTGACAGGTTGGTATCAGAGCCAACTCTGAGTGAATTAAACACTAGCATTCTGTGTTTAATCTCAGTACACAATAGCACATTCTAAACCTTCGAGTCCAGACTTAACATAGGAATAATCTTAATCCTAATATGGAAATTTTTGCTTCCAACTTTTATTATTATTATTATTGGATATGTCGCCAAGCGAGGAAGCTGAACTAGGGATTCTCCACACCCGGGGCCTTGAAACGCTGAGCTTCGTACAGCGACCAAGATGAGACGTGCAACCAAGGAGAAAGCATTCAGGAATTGAATGAAGAAGAAACTCCTTTGCTGAAAAATCGTTTCCTCAATAGTCCTTATAAGGACATATTTATCTTTTAGTCCCTTCGAGGACACCACTGTTCCTTTCAAGTCCCGCTTAGGGCAACTTTATACTTTTATTTTTATATAGTGGAATGATTAAGTTTAAAACTTTCATTCTAAAAAAGAAATATTAAATAAATGTAAAATAACATTTCTTTTACAAGATCTACCATTATAATAAAATGGCAAAGTCTAAAAAGGACAAGACCTAGCCACGTGTCATTTTAAGACCGGGCCAAGATGGTAGTTCCATAATTAGATTTAGATCCATATTAACACCTCAATTTAAAATTGTTCTGAGTTAATTGTTAATTAAGAATCTTAAGGGTGAAACCTAGCCTATGGGTCAATAATAAGACCGGGCCAAGATGGTAAGACCTGTTAAAAAGATTCAAATCATTAATTAAGAATCTTAAGTGTGAAACCTAGCCTTCGGGTCAATTTTAAGATCGGGCCAAGATGGTAAGACCTGTTTAAAAGATTCAAATCTCTGTTAACATCTTAAAACATGCTAACACTCCTGGCAGACGTGATTCATTAAAAATCACGCACGTCATGTTGAAATAGGATTCTTCAAAAGACTCCTAACCCAGTTTAATGATCTCTGAATCCTGGGTTTACATCATTAATTAAGATGATCATATTTTAACCACACGTGGTAACATAATGCCTACGGGCCCTGCTCATTTCCATATGAGCCAAAAGACAGTGGTAGCGATGACTCCCTGTCAGATAAAGGTAATGAACTAGGTTCAAACCTCAAATGCTTTGATTCTCTGAAATCCTAGCATATAATTTATAATTGTGCTCGTGACTAGGCCTATTGTGCCAATATACTTTCATGCTTTGATTCTCTGAAATCATAGCTTAAAATTTATAATGGTCCTTGTGACTAGGCCTATTGTGCCAATATACCTTCATGCTTTGATTCTCTGAAATCATAAGCTTATAATTTATAAATGTCCATATGACCAGGCCATTGAGTGCCACTGATAAAACTGTCAATGTTTTATAATTAGGATAAATTATAATAGAAATCCTAAATAAATATATGATTAATAAATTAACCAAATATGGTCTCTGTTTACCATGGTTAATGAATTTCCCTAAGGGCAATTCTGTAATAAACATCCCTTAGAAGGAAGTGCCTACGGGCTACGGTTAATGTCCTCTGAGACTGAAGACAGTGGTAGCCTACAGCTCCCTGTCAGGAAAAGGTAATGGACTTCGATTCAAACCTTAATGTCACACCCCCAAAATCCACACGCGGAGTATCACCGCTTGGAGGCGTGACTGACCAGGATCAAGCCACCAATCATATTGAACATAGTAAGTATTAAATGTAAAACAATCAAACCAATATGAAAGGTGTTCAAAACATATGTATAAATCCAACGTTTAGCGGAAGCATAAATAAACCCAATCATAAGTAGCAATTTCAAATGTTTAAATGTTGTTCATAACATCCACAATCTGTGCCCACAACGACCGTGCCTCCCGTGCAAGCTCCATAAGTACCTAGGGTCCTGCAAGGCATGTAACAGAGAGTCAACAACTAGTTGAGCGAGTTCACAGTTAATAGTTTAGTAATAATGCTTGTAGTGTAGTTCGTATGTTCGTTTAGTAATCATGTATCGTATGTATCGTATCGCGGCCCTCTAGGCATGTTTGCGAAGTTAGTGGGGTTTTCCCATATATGCTAGACTAGGTATAGTAGTATCGCGGCCCTTCCTGGCATGTTTGCGAAGATTAGAGTATATAGTTCGCGGCCCTTCCTAGGCATGTGTGCGAAGATTGTCATAATATCGCGGCCAACACTTGGCGTGTGTGCGAAGATCAGTTCAATTAGTATAACCAGTCTAGTCAGTTCTTATCCATAATCCTTCCTCTCCCGGGAATCATATATCTAAGTTCCATTTACTGAACGAATAAATAATCCAACCCATTCCCATCCTGGGAATCCCATGCCTTGGCTGTGTGAACTCACCTTGGTTTGCTCGGTATGCTAAGTATGCTCGCAAGTAATTAATCACGTCCTAAAGTATGCATGTATGTGAAATCAGTTTGTGTTCAAGTTGTGCATGTATAAACATGTAACACGTAATCACAATCATATACAAGATGGTTACACTTAACAGCAGTTAAATATTCCAGTTAACACTTAACAGAAATAACCCAAGTTACTGTGCAGATTACTGTTCGGCGAAACACACATAATGGTGAAACACAATGTTGACGAAACACATTCTGTTTCGTCGGGGCCTTGTTGGCGAAACAGGATTTCAATTTCGTCGGTGGTCCTTGGCGAAACACATCTATTTCGTCGACTGCCCTTGGCGAAACACTTTCTGTTTCGCCAAGAGATCTGTTTCGTCAAGACAGATTCGAGGTGATGTCAGTTACGTACACAGATACATGCAGAAGCCCTAACAGCCGTCACTATCAAGTAGCAATCACCCAGAATTCATTTAGCATTTATCATCATAACACAATCATCCAGAAATCATTGTCTAGCATGAACCCTAGTTTAAACGTATCTCAAATCCAACTATCATACAATATCACATTATCGAACCCTATCAAGATGCTAACCAGATTCAGATTAACACCATCCAGAACCAAGTATTCAATCGTATCGAGTTTCACATAAAACTATTTATATCCGACAACAACATTCCTATCGAAATCTATATCATCATCATCATAACAAGAACCCTAATATTTAACATGTATCAGTTTCAGATATACATCATCAAAGCAGAATCACATGACACATAAACACGTACACGGATGAACGATCAATCAAGACACAATAATCTACTAACCGAGATGATGGTTTGATCGCACAAGGGTTTCCGGTGGGTTCTAGTTTGCCGTCACAGTGAGAGAGCTCTAGGGTTTCGGTTGTTTTGATAGAAAGTGTAAAAGTGATGTTGTTTTACGTAAATATACTCAGAATAACGTTCTGGGCCCGTAATGGGCTTTCGGCGAAACTGGGCTTGGCGAAACAGCCTGTTTCGTCGAGATGGGTTTGGCGAAACAGCCTTGTTTCGTCGAGTATGTTCATGGCAAAACACACTTGTGTTTCGTCGAGCAGTCTCATGTGTTAAATCAGTTTATGTGATTTCTAAACTAATACACTATAATAACAACACAAAAAATCAAGCAAACACAATGCATTTATCATATCACCACTATACAGTCAAAGTCAACGTGCATTTAATGCGAATAAAGAATGTCGGAAATTCGAGTTGTCACATTATCCCCAACTTGAAAGAAATTTTGTCCCGAAATTTAGCATGCGGTTACTGAGGAAAGCTAATGGTGTGACGTTGTTTACCTGTATTGTATCGCGGCTCCCCGAGCAGGTTTGCGAAGATTACTGGTTTTCCTGGGGTGTCACATTATCCCCCCGTTGATTTGGAATTTCGTCCCGAAATTCTGTATTGGTAGCTTCAGCCTCAGTATTAGTTGCATTGGTTCCGAATAACTGGGGATATTTGAGTTCCATTTGATCTTCACGCTCCCAGGTGAACTCTGGGCCGCGGTGGGAGTTCCAACGAACTCGTACAAGAGGGATTCTCGTGTTCTTGAGGACCTTAACATCCCGGTCTGTGATTTCAACAGGTTCCTCGACGAAGTGCAACCGCTCGTCGATAGTGAGTTCCTTCAAGGGAACTATGTGGGTCTCATCTGACGTACACTTCTTCAGATTCGACACGTGAAAGACGTTGTGAACTGCACTGAGTTCAGCTGGTAAGTTCAGTCTGTAGGCCACTTTACCTATTTTCTCTGTAACTTCGAATGGTCCAACATATCGTGGATTTAGTTTGCCGCGTTTGCCAAAACGAACCACACCCTTCCAGGGTGAAACTTTGAGTAGCACTCGGTCCCCAACTTGAAACTCGAGTGGTTTCCTGTCTAAATCAGCGTATGCTTTCTGACGGTCGCGTGCTGCCGCCATGCGTTGTCGTATTTGTGCAATCTTTTCTGTAGTATCGACTACCATTTCTGGACCTGTAATTTGACTATCTCCCACCTCTGCCCAACAGAGAGGTGATCGGCATTTACGCCCGTACAATGCCTCGAATGGTGCAGCCTTAATGCTCGTGTGGTAGCTGTTATTGTATGAGAATTCCACAAGTGGCAGATGTTTTTCCCAACCGTTTCCAAAATCAATTACGCACGCCCGAAGCATGTCTTCTAGAGTCTGGATAGTGCGCTCAGACTGCCCATCCGTCTGAGGATGATACGCCGTGCTCATGTCTAAACGAGAGCCAAAGGATTTATGCATTGCTTGCCACAGCTCTGAAGTAAAACGCGCGTCACGATCAGAGATGATGGAGGTGGGCACCCCGTGCCTCGAGACCACCTCTTTTAAGTAAATGTCTGCTAAGGTAGAGAACTTGTCTGTTTCTTTGATAGCCAAGAAGTGAGCAGACTTTGTGAGTCGATCCACGATCACCCAAATAGTATCATTTCCGCGCTGAGATCTAGGTAGACCAGTAACAAAATCCATGGAAATTTGCTCCCATTTCCATTATGGTATCTCAGGTTGTTGGAGTGGTCCTGACGGTTTGTGATATTCTGCCTTGACTCTCGCACAAGTCAAGCATTTGCTAACGTATGTGGCTATGTGGGCCTTCATGCTAGGCCACCAGTATGTAGTCTTGATATCGTGGTACATTTTATCCGAACCAGGGTGTACCGAGTAGCGAGACTTGTGAGCTTCATCCATTACTAGCTCGCGTAAGTTGCCGTACAGTGGGACCCAAATGCGTCCTGTGACGTAGTAAGCACCATCTCCCTTCTGTTCTAATCGTTGTCTTGAGCCGCGTAGGGCTTCAGCCCTGACATTTTCTGGTTTCAATGCTTCTATCTGAGCATCTCGTATCTGAGAAGGAAGACTAGACCGTATGGTGAGTTGTAATGCTCGCACGCGCGTAGGCGCGGTGTCTTTTCGACTGAGGGCGTCAGCCACAACATTGGCTTTGCCTGGGTGGTACCTGATTGAGCATTCGTAGTCGTTTAGCAGTTCGACCCATCGTCGCTGTCGCATATTTAGTTCCTTCTGTTTGAATATATGTTCGAGGCTCCTGTGGTCAGTGTAGATAGCACATTTGGTACCGTACAAGTAGTGTCGCCATATCTTAAGTGCAAAAACAACCGCTCCCAACTCTAAGTCGTGTGTTATGTAATTCCGTTCGTGAATCTTAAGTTGGCGCGAAGCATAAGCAATGACTTTATCCCTTTGCATTAATACACATCCAAGACCTTGGATGGATGCGTCGCAGTAGACTACGAAATCGTCCGTGCCTTCAGGCAATGAGAGGATAGGTGCGCTACAGAGTCTATCCTTTAAGTGCTGAAACGCTGTTTCCTGTGCATTACCCCAACGATAAACAATACCCTTCTGTGTCAGTAGCGTAAGCGGCTGAGCAATCTTCGAGAAGTCTTTGATGAACCGTCTATAATAACCCGCCAAACCCAAGAATTGGCGTATTTCTGTTGGTGTACGAGGCGCAGGCCAGTTTTTAATCGAATCCACCTTGGATGGATCTACATGAATCCCATCCTTGTTTACCACGTGGCCTAAGAAGTGGACTTCACGAAGCCAGAAGTCACATTTAGAAAACTTAGCGTATAGCTGTTCCGTTCGTAGAAGTTCCAGTATCAGTCGTAGGTGCTGCTCGTGTTCCTCCTGACTTTTCGAATAAATCAGGATGTCGTCGATGAAAACAATGACGAACTTGTCGAGATAGGGTTTGCACACCCTGTTCATAAGATCCATAAATACGGCAGGCGCGTTCGTTAGCCCAAATGGCATGACCATAAACTCGTAGTGGCCGTAGCGAGTTCTAAATGCTGTTTTAGAGACGTCCTCGTCCCGGACTCTCAGCTGATGGTACCCTGACCTTAAGTCTATCTTGGAGTAGTAGCTCGACCCTTGCAGCTGGTCGAATAAATCATCTATGCGCGGAAGAGGATAACGATTCTTGATCGTCACCTTGTTGAGTTCCCGGTAGTCTATACACATCCTGAACGTACCGTCTTTCTTCTTTACGAATAACACTGGAGCTCCCCAGGGCGAAGAGCTAGGACGTATAAAACCCTTTTCCAAGAGTTCTTGTAGCTGCTTTGACAGTTCTTCCAATTCAGTTGGAGCTAAACGGTAAGGTGCTCGAGCTATAGGTGCTGCTCCTGGAGCGAGCTCGATCTGAAATTCGACTTGACGATGAGTCGGTAACCCAGGTAATTCCTCAGGAAACACTTGAGGAAAGTCACGTACTACAGGAATATCTTCAATCTTTTTCTCTTTCTTCGAGGTATCTGTAACGAGTGCTAATATAGCAGTGTGCCCCTTGCGTAAACACTTCTGAGCCTTCAAAAAGGAGATGATGCCACTCACGACACCACTCTTGTCGCCTTGAACTTCGAGAGGTTCCTTGCCCGAACGAGGAATACGAATAACCTTTTCTTTGCATAAAATCTCCGCTTGTTGTTGAGATAACCAATCCATACCAATGACGACGTCAAAGCTACCCAAGGTTATAGGAATGAGATCGATGGAGAAAGTCTGACCAGCGAGGATAAGATTACACCCTTTAACTATGTGTGTGGCCTCTAGACTTTTACCGTTAGCTAACTCTACAACATGTTTGGTGTTTAAGAGAGTTGGTGCACGTTTTAACATTTCACTAGCTTTTAGAGACATGTAACTTGTATCCGCACCAGAATCAAATAGTACAGTAACATAAAAGTCGTCAAGAAGAAACTTACCCATAACCACGTTGGGATCATTCCTGGCATCACCCTGACCGATCACAAACATACGGCCTCTAGCACCATTGTTGTTATTGTTCCCTCCGTTGTTGTTGTTCCCGTTGCCCTGGTTGTTGTTGTTATTGTTCTGGTTCTGGTTTAACTGAGGGCAATCCCGCTTGTAATGACCTTCAGCCCCACACTGGTAGCATCCCCTATTTCCATGCTGCTGCTGCTGTGGCTGGTTTCGTGGAGCAGGTGGTTGTTGTTGCTGGTTCTGATTCGCGGGTCGTGAACTCCTGCAATCTTTAGCTTCGTGACCGGTTTTGAGACATCTCTGACAGTAGGCCTTGCGACACTGACCACTGTGGTGTTTGTAGCACTTGTTACACAGTGGATGATTTCCCCGATATCCACCCTGCCTCTGCCCACCAGAAGCTTGCTGACTTGGGCTCTGATAATCGTTAGTCTTGCGTTGCTGAGCCTGAGATTGAACTATAGCTGAACCTTTGCTGGAATCTCCATCTCATTTCCGCTTGTTGTCACTGGGAGTAGCAGAAGTGATCGGAGTAGTAGTGGTAGTAGTACTGCTGATGCGTTCAGGCAACTTGTTCTGCTCCACCGCCTGATCCGTGAGACGGTGAGCCAGCTGTACAACCTGCTGATAAGTGGCGAGGTTTGCTGAAGTGACGTGACTCTGGATCTCTGGCACTAGACCCTTGAGGAACAGTTCGATTCGCTTGATTGGAGGGTCCACCATCGTAGGACACAATAGGGCAAGTTCATTAGATCTTTTGGTGTACGCCTCAATCTCTGACCCCTTCATCTTGAGATTGAAAAACTCGACCTCCAGCTTATGAATATCATCCCGACTGCAATACTCCTCTTTGATCATTTCCTTAAAGTTATTCCATGGGGTAGCGTTAGCAGCAACCAACCCCAGCATTTGCACCTGAGCTTTCCACCATGTGAGAGCTAAACCCTCTAGAGTACCAGTGGCATACTTCACCCTGCGTGCCTCAGGGCATTCGCACATCTCGAATACAGTTTCAATCTTTTCAAACCAGTGGAGGAGTCCGACCGCTCCCTCCGTGCCGCTGAAAGTACTGGGACGGCAGTCCATGAACGTTTTGAAAGTGCAGACAGGTGGTTGACCTGTCGTGTGCGTAAGAATAAACAAAAATTTTAGCACAAGAGTTGGTTTAGAAATGTAGGATCTAAGGACCCTAGTGTGAGTTTCAACTGCAGGGTATACCTCCTGCTTGTGCGGCTGCAACTGCCGCAGTAACTTGTTCAGCGATGAGAGCCGTCAATTGGGCTTGTGTCATGTTGATACGTCCAGACATGATCTTCATAGTAAAGATAGCACAAGTCAGAGAGGATCGCGAATCGTGCGATGACAGAAGAGTGTGAGCATATAAGCGTTCTCAAGCAGTAACGAATGGTAAACAATGTAATCTAAGCATAACACGAGCAAAGTTCTATGTAATTCTAGCAAGTAGGTAATAAACATAAACCTTATTACCTAGGATGTTGAGTCTTGCACGTGGAGCGAGGTGTCGTTGTGGATCGTTGAGCACTGTACTGGTTATAGTCTGGTTTTAATAAAAACATTTTTCCCTTATTAAAACCGAGTTCTCTATAACCAATGGCTCTGATACCAATCTGTCACACCCCCAAAATCCACACGCGGAGTATCACCGCTTGGAGGCGTGACTGACCAGGATCAAGCCACCAATCATATTGAACATAGTAAGTATTAAATGTAAAACAATCAAACCAATATGAAAGGTGTTCAAAACATATGTATAAATCCAACGTTTAGCGGAAGCATAAATAAACCCAATCATAAGTAGCAATTTCAAATGTTTAAATGTTGTTCATAACATCCACAATCTGTGCCCACAACGACTGTGCCTCCCGTGCAAGCTCCATAAGTACCTAGGGTCCTGCAAGGCATGTAACAGAGAGTCAACAACTAGTTGAGCGAGTTCACAGTTAATAGTTTAGTAATAATGCTTGTAGTGTAGTTCGTATGTTCGTTTAGTAATCATGTATCGTATGTATCGTATCGCGGCCCTCTAGGCATGTTTGCGAAGTTAGTGGGGTTTTCCCATATATGCTAGACTAGGTATAGTAGTATCGCGGCCCTTCCTGGCATGTTTGCGAAGATTAGAGTATATAGTTCGCGGCCCTTCCTAGGCATGTGTGCGAAGATTGTCATAATATCGCGGCCAACACTTGGCGTGTGTGCGAAGATCAGTTCAATTAGTATAACCAGTCTAGTCAGTTCTTATCCATAATCCTTCCTCTCCCGGGAATCATATATCTAAGTTCCATTTACTGAACGAATAAATAATCCAACCCATTCCCATCCTGGGAATCACATGCCTTGGCTGTGTGAACTCACCTTGGTTTGCTCGGTATGCTAAGTATGCTCGCAAGTAATTAATCACGTCCTAAAGTATGCATGTATGTGAAATCAGTTTGTGTTCAAGTTGTGCATGTATAAACATGTAACACGTAATCACAATCATATACAAGATGGTTACACTTAACAGCAGTTAAATATTCCAGTTAACACTTAACAGAAATAACCCAAGTTACTGTGCAGATTACTGTTCGGCGAAACACACATAATGGCGAAACACAATGTTGACGAAACACATTCTGTTTCGTCGGGGCCTTGTTGGCGAAACAGGATTTCAATTTCGTCGGTGGTCCTTGGCGAAACACATCTATTTCGTCGACTGCCCTTGGCGAAACACTTTCTGTTTCGCCAAGAGATCTGTTTCGTCAAGACAGATTCGAGGTGATGTCAGTTACGTACACAGATACATGCAGAAGCCCTAACAGCCGTCACTATCAAGTAGCAATCACCCAGAATTCATTTAGCATTTATCATCATAACACAATCATCCAGAAATCATTGTCTAGCATGAACCCTAGTTTAAACGTATCTCAAATCCAACTATCATACAATATCAAATTATCGAACCCTATCAAGATGCTAACCAGATTCAGATTAACACCATCCAGAACCAAGTATTCAATCGTATCGAGTTTCACATAAAACTATTTATATCCGACAACAACATTCCTATCGAAATCTATATCATCATCATCATAACAAGAACCCTAATATTTAACATGTATCAGTTTCAGATATACATCATCAAAGCAGAATCACATGACACATAAACACGTACACGGATGAACGATCAATCAAGACACAATAATCTACTAACCGAGATGATGGTTTGATCGCACAAGGGTTTCCGGTGGGTTCTAGTTTGCCGTCACAGTGAGAGAGCTCTAGGATTTCGGTTGTTTTGATAGAAAGTGTAAAAGTGATGTTGTTTTACGTAAATATACTCAGAATAACGTTCTGGGCCCGTAATGGGCTTTCGGCGAAACTGGGCTTGGCGAAACAGCCTGTTTCGTCGAGATGGGTTTGGCGAAACAGCCTTGTTTCGTCGAGTATGTTCATGGCAAAACACACTTGTGTTTCGTCGAGCAGTCTCATGTGTTAAATCAGTTTATGTGATTTCTAAACTAATACACTATAATAACAACACAAAAAATCAAGCAAACACAATGCATTTATCATATCACCACTATACAGTCAAAGTCAACGTGCATTTAATGCGAATAAAGAATGTCGGAAATTCGAGTTGTCACACTTAATGCCGCGATTCTCTGAAATCATGGCTTATAAATTTAACTTGTCTACGCGACTAGGCCATTTGTGCTATTATTATTAACTTATGAATTAGGATTTATGATAAAAATCCTGAATAAAATAAACATCCTTCCTTCCCTGTCAGTATGCATTTTAACAGGAAATCTTAAAGGTGAAACCTAGCCTACGCGGCCAAGATGGTGAAACCTACTCAAGGGATTCAGATCCTTGTTAACATCTAAGAACGTGTTAGCACCCTCGACAAATGTGACTCGAGAAAATCACAACAGTCATCCTTATATTGGATTCTTCCAATTCCCATATCTAGCCTAGTGAATTAGGAATCATGGCCTATATCACCCTATAAGATGATCATATTATGAACATCCGTTAGTGATGAAGTGCCTACGGGCTAAACTTGTTGTCCGATAAGACAACGACAGTGATGGTCTTTGACCTCCTGTCTAAAATATTGGACTATGTCCAAACATAATAGTCTATATGATCAATGCGATCATGACTAATATCATCTAATACGATGATAATATTATTTAACATCCTTTAGTGATGTTTTGCCTACGGGCTATAATATATTGTCCATTTGAGACATTGACATTGTTATCTTTATGATTCCTTGTCTGAGGTGGTGAGCTATGCTCAAGCCAAAATAGTCAATATGATTAATGCAATCAAAACTTATATCTTCTAATAGGATGAACCTATTATAAATCTCCATTAGTGATGTTTCGCCTACGGGCCATATTATATTGTCCATGCGTGACAAAGACATTGTGATCTTTACGATTCCCAGTCCAAGGTAGTGAGCTATGCTCAAACCTAATAGTCTATATGATCAATGCGGGCATGACAAAAATCATCAATACGATGATTAAAGCATTTTTCAACATCCTTAATGATGTTTTGGCCTAAGGGCTATATTATGTTGTCCAATTGAGACGAGGCAATTGTAATCTTTTGTGATTCTTTGCCAAGGGGGTGAGCTATACTCAAATCCCATAGTCTATACTCGTTGCGATCATGACTAGTATCATCAGTATGATGATCATAATATTAACATCCCTCGCGATGAAATGCCTACGGGCTATACCCTATTCTAGTGTCGGTAAGACAAAGATAGTAGTAATCTTTATGATCCCCTGTTCAGAATGGTGTGATTATACCCAAACCAAATAGTCAATATGATCGATGTGATCATGACTAATATCATTAGATACGATGGTTATATATAAACATCCATTAGTGATGTTGATTGGCTTCTTTTCTGCCAAATAAATCGTCTCCTAAGACGATGACGGTTGTGGTCTATGACTCCCTGTCTAAAAGTGAAGAACCACGTTCAAACCTGGAAGCCCTAATCTAATAAGATTGCGGCTAATAAATTAAGGTCCTTGAAAATAGACCATCGAGTTATATTTTAAAGTCATTCCTGACAAGCCTATGTGCTATAATTGGTCATTCGTGACAAGCTAACATATTAAATGTTAACATTCCTGGTGACATGCCTTTGTACCAGATTTGATGAATGTCCTTATAACAAGGTCGTTTGTGCCATATCTAAATGTCCTTTGTGACAAGGCCTTCGTGCCGTATAATCATTTATGTCCTTCATGACTGGGCTTTATGCCATATCTTTCTACGTCCATCGAGACAGACTTCTATGCCATACATGTATATATATAATAAAAGTCTTGTAAGACTAGCCTTTGAGCTATTTATAATCGTCCTTGTGACAAAGACAGTTGTGACATTATGATCCCCTGGCAAGCAGGTATTGGACTCGCTCCAAACCTTAAATGCCATTGATAGTCCTTTTGTGACCTAAGCTAAATGTAATAGATATACATTCAAGTAGCATTCATTAAGAATGTTCAGAACAGAATAGCCCATACGGTTTATGAATGCCGTGGCTAATCTAAGTCAGGTCATCAGGATGATGACTAATAAGTGTTAAATCTTGGTGATTAGTACCAAGTTTCGAGCATGGAAAACTCGGATGAGGTAGACGACAGTCGCAATACTATTAATGCGACGAAAATTAATAAAACTGCAAACGCACACCTCAATATCAATGGAGTTAATCTCCAGGCTGTGGTTGACGCAACAGATGGAAGGACCATAGAAAGGTCATGAGAAAATCCGAAGAGCCGAATGCTTCTCGCTCTAAATCTCATTCAAAACCATGTTTAAATTGCTCATGAGGAGATTTTGTTCACACTTCGTATATGAAGGATGAACCAAAAGAAGGAGAATAACTCCCAGAAATCTGAGAAAGAGAGCGAGTACAGGCTTAATAAAAAGCAACGAAAGTTCAGTAAGAAGCCTGTATACCTCTGAGACTGCTTCAACATTAATAGATGGATGTTTTATATCCATTAGGAATCATTTTCCGATGTCCTAGTTCCGTTAAATATAAGGACTCAATAAAGTGCTAAAAATGATTGGTTGCCTTAAAAATCAAGCCCATATTGTGGGTGATAAGAAGCAATTATTTATCAAGACTCCTTATGAGACAACCCTCGTAATTACACGTATCCGTACGGTTAATAAATATTAAACATAAAAAAATGGTGGAATTGGCCGTCCCCGGAATCGAACCTGGGTCTAGGCCGCACCCTTTCGCGCGCCTAGCCAACTGAGCTAGGTGCCTAGTTTGTGAAACTTCCATTATTGATTAAATATAAGCACTTGTACAATAAACTTCCTTATCATTTATCAATGATAATTTCTGCTAAGTTTCCTGTTTTTAATACAGGCAATAATAAATCTTCATGAACCATAAACTTAGCAAATTTTTATTATCATCCACAAGGTATAACTACCAAGGAAAGCATAGTAACCGATTCTTATGGATCGGCAAGGAGTCCTTCCGAAAATCTAAGAGCACTCTTTCTTTGCATAGAGTACGACAACATATGTTATTTTAATTATTTTTCTCATTGTTTTCTATCGCCTGCGAATGCCAGACTATGTTTGATAAAAGTGTCATATGAGGATTGGCGTATCCTAGTGTGTCCCATAGATTATTTCCATGTCTGATCAGCATGGAGGTTTAATACATGGAACCCCTAAGATATCCCAATGATCATATTGTACTAAAGTCGACTAGCAGTATTCAAAGAAGATATCCAAAATGGAAATTTTTTTTTTACAAGTAAATGTTCCCGATTAAGGAATTCGTGGACTTATAACATAAAGGTGTCAATCATTTGACACGAACAATGATGGATGAACTGGAGCCTGAGATATGGAAAATCTCTGTAGCCTCCTTGTATCTTAATTATCTTCTCATAAGTTTTCCCTGCTTACCTCCTGGAAGACAGGTAGAACTAAGATTAACATCCCGCTGTGGGCTAGAGTATTATGAAAACTCCATATTGATTATGGAAAAATCGAAACCTTGATTTAGTAGGTTTTAAGACATAGGCACATATAGCCTGACTCAATCTTCTGAGGGTTTTATATTATTAAATAAGAAAGACGGTTCATATTACCTACGTATTAAATGCCGCAACCCTAATTAGGCAACGATTAAGAATTTGCCATCAGCTACCCAGGATCTAAGGGCAAATTATTGGTGGATAGGCTTGAAAAAGTTCGTAGCCACCCATGTAGCTAAATGCTTGACAAGTTCGCAAGTCAAAGCCGAGCATCAAAAGCCGTCAGGCTTGCTACAACAGCCTGAACTTCCTACGTGGAAGTGGGAAATGATAACTATGGATTTTATTACCAAGTTACCCAAGACAAAGAAAGGAAATGATACGATATGAGTTATAGTTGACAGACTGACTAAGTCCGCACATTTCCTACCCAGCAAGGAGATTTATAGCTCCGATATGATAGCCCAGTTATACGTTGATAAGATTGTAGCCCTACATGGCATACCTGTAGCTATTATCTCTGACAGAGATACTAGGTACACGTCACATTTCTGGAAAAGTTTCCAACAATCTTTGGGAACACGTTTGAACTTTAGTACGGCTTACCGTCCTCAGACAGACGGTCAGAGTGAGCGTACTATTCAAACATTGGAAGACATGCTACGTGCATGTGCGATCGATTTGGGTGGTAGTTAGGATAAGAACCTACCGTTAATCGAATTCCCCTACAACAATAGCTACCATACCAGCATTAAGGCTGCGCCTTTTGAGGCATTATACGGTAGAAAGTGTAGATCGCCTATTTGTTGGGCGAAAGTTGGAGATGTCCGGTTATCAGGACTAGAGATAGTGTTCGAAACAATGGACAAGATCTTCCAGATTCGTTATCGTCTCAAAGCTGCCCGGGATAGGCAGAAGAGTTACGTTGATCCCAAGCGTAAGGATTTTTACTTCGAAGTAGATGACAAAGTCCTACTTAAAGTGTCACCCTGGAAGGGGGTGATGCGGTTTGGTAAGAAAGGCAAGCTAAGCCCGAGATACATAGGACCTTTCGAGGTTATCGAACGTGTCGGATCAGTTGCCTATAAGTTAAACTTACCAGAGGAGCTCAGTGGAATTCACAATATGTTCCACAACTGCAATCTGAAGAAGTGCTTCGCTGATGAATCACTGGTTATACCCCATACAGATGTGCATATAGATGAGAGCTTAAAATTTGTGGAAAAACCTTTGTCGATTGAAGATCGACAGGTAAAGAAGCTTCGAAGGAAGCATGTACCTATTATAAAGGTCAAATGGGATGCCCGTAGAGGTCCCGAATTCACGTGGGAGGTTGAATCTACGATGAAAGAAAAGTACCCTTACTTATTTCAGTAAATCTCGGGTCGAGATTTATTTTAAAGGGGTGAGGATGTAACACCTCGAAAATTCACGTCCTATAATGTGTAGACACGTGTCAAATGTTTAAACGTGTGAAAGAAATATTATAGAAGGACTAAAGTTGACAAACATGGAAAGTATGTGAATATACGTATTCTAAGTGTCAACTGTGAATAAATATAATGTACATTAACCCTACATGGTGCTCATACCTTCAAACGAATAAATCATGGATCATACGAAGCAAAAAGTGAGAGATTACAAACTATAGGGGCTAAATGTGTCAACATGTTTAAGTTATACCTCTGAGTGACCTTTTGGCGAACCCGAAGCTTTGTAACGGTTAATTATGCTCACTAGAAAGCACGATTAAAATTTCATAAAGTTTCGTTATCGTATGAGAAAGTTATGATCAAATTCGTGTGCGAAGGGTTAAAGCGTAAATGTTGAAAGTTAGGACTTTTCGGGTAACAATAAAGTTAACCGGGGACTTAACAAAGGGGGTATATGTCTTAAGGCCCTTATATATCAAAAATTAGGGTCCATAATGCAAGACACAAGTGCCTAATCGAAGCTTGAAGGGGCAAGGATCAAATTGCAAAATCTAAAAATGTGATTTTTGTGCAGATGAGGCCTAGCGCGACGCTAGGGGGGCCTAGCGTCACGCTAGGGGTGCCCAGCTCCGAAATATTTGGGTTCTTGTCTGCTGAGTGTAATCTGCTCGATCCCATCTGATTTTCCACATTTCTCTTGACCCCTAGACACCCCCTAAGCACTAGTAACAAGTTGATGCGTGTGAAGTGTTATATATATTAGGTGTATATTTTAAGCCCTTTTTAACACTTATTTTAGCCAAGTTTTAAATTTATAAAACACGATATTTTACTAACACTAAACACACATATGGGCAAGTGCACCCATCGTGAGCGTAGTATAGCGTTGGTAAGATACCGAGGTCGTCCAAGGACACAAGAGCTTTTAATACCGGTTTATCCTCAACGTCTATCCAAAATAAAAGTTTAGAAAAATGTTTTAAACTAAGAAAAATAAAAACTAACTAAAATGCTGAAAATAAAAAAAATAAAAACAGATAGACAAGATGAATCACTTGGTTCCGACTCGTATCTAGTATAACCTTTGATTATTTCCGCACTTTTGCACATAATTAAGAGATTATCTTAGTTATTGTAGTAGGCCCCTCTTTTGAAGGTGACGTTACCCTCACCCCAGTAGTTTGAGTCAGCAAGGATACAATCCTAAAAGGGTGGATTATTGGAAGATAATGAATTAAGTTATTAATGCAGTATTGTGGTAGGCCCCGCTTTTGGCGGTGACGTTACCCTCGGCTAAGTAGTCTGAGTCAGCAGGGATACAGTCCTAAATAGCCGGGTTATAGTATTAATAGTAGTTAACTTATGAGGGGGGTCAAAGAGTTTGGACCCCCGCCATCCAATACCGCGAAGCATTGAAGGAGGTCCTACTAAATTTGACCCAGGTCCATTGCAGGACCTCTAAACGCTGAACAATGGCAAGACCTTTACCAAACCGTTCCCTTAACCCCCGACCAGGTAGCCAGCATATCTCCATATAGACCGTGGAGATATGAATGGTGAAAATCCTTTATTTTATATAGACAGTAAAATAATGCCAAGACACCACGGACAAACGATAAGGAAAGATCACCTTCAACATAAGTAACTAGTTATTAAAGTCATTAATACAAAACCAAATAAAAAGTGCAATAGATTAGAAATAAAAAGTATTATACTAGACACTTTGTCTTCACCAAGTGATGTAAGAGACTTAGGCAAACATGGCCTTGATTGTCAAGAACTCTTACGATCAATCTTGGATCCCGAGACGACTCACACACTCTATGATGGACAATGGATGATGGTGGTGGATGATGGTGTTGTGATGGTGGTGGGTGGTGGATGAAGTGTGAGAGAGGTGGTGTGCCAAGGGATGAGATGAAATGAATCCAAGCACTCCTATTTATAGGCTGAACAGAGAGCTGGGCACGGCCCCGTGTCCACTGGGCACGGCCCCGTGCCTGTCTGACACTCTCTCTCCTCATTAATTGTAATTCGCAATTACAATAAATGCGTCTGCTGTACTTTCGACACGCCCCCGTGTCCGCTGGGCACGGCCCCGTGGTGGGCAATAGAAGCTTCTATAGGTTTGTCTTTTCTGCTGCTTCTTGGGCACGGCCCCGTGCTGGCTGAGCACGGGGCGTGTTCAGTCTTCTGACTTCTCTATTTTGCTTTGGAAGGTGCCGTTGAGGAGTCGGGCAGTCCACTAATGTTCCTTTCCTTGTATTTATGTTGGATTTAGCTGTCTTTTTGCTTCTTTTGTGTTTTTGAGCTCATTTAATCCTGAAAATACAAAAGGAAGACAAAAACACTCTTTTTCCAATATTAGTACTTAAAAAGGGTTAGTTTTATGCCTCATTTGATGTAATTTATATGTTGCATTTTACACACATCAAATACCCCACACTTGAACTTTTGCTTGTCCTCAAGCAAAACTCTTTAATATGTGGCTTACACTCCCAAATGGAATAGGTAGAAGAGAAGGTTTTGGGCTTGTCGTAGAGTGTCGGGAATCCAAGATCTTTTTGGTTTTTATCTTTATTTATTTACAATCCTATTTGTAATGATTTATGTAGAACTTTTCATAGGAGAAATTACTTATTTGGGCATAACATGCCTTTTTAAAATTCCATTTATATACAAGTTCACATACCTCACGGGAGAAATCACTCACACTCGGCCGAAGGTGTATTTTTAGTGAATCACTCGAGAGCGGCATGGCACTTATTCCTACCATAAGCTTGCCAAGCAATCAATCCTCCTCCTTTTTAACTTTTATACCTTTGTAAATATCAAGAGGACTTTGTGGGTTAAGGGTTAGGCTTGGGTTAAAGGTAGGTGGTTGGGATAGTGGTTAGTAGAAAAAGGGTGAAAAAGCGTAACAAGTGTCGGTTTTCGTAAGATTTTCTATTTTTGCAACTTTTTATTTTGATGAAGCTTTTATCCAAACAAAGTTATTTTTGACGAACTTGTTTGCTTATTTTCTTTTTTGCTTCATCATCAACATTTTTTTTTTCATACGAAAAACCGAACTTGTTACTAAAACAAAGGGTTAAAAATAAAAAAGGTTTTGGTGGGTAAAAGGGTTTTTGGTTTGGGTGATGAAATGAAAAGGTTTAGGCTCAAAGGGGTTAACTAGGGGGATTTTTGGGTAGGTGGTAAAAGAAAAAGAAAAAAATTAATGGTGTAGAAATAAAAGGGTTAGTCCTAATGCCTCCATCATTTACTTACTCGGGTTTAAGTTGATAAGGACCGGGAATGTATCGTCATGGCAAGTTCTAGAGTCGTAAGAACCAAGCGGCTATTCACACAAGAAACGAAAAATGAGCATTTAGTTTAATGATATGTAATTGTATGCTCAATAAAGGCTCAAAACTCACTTTTGTGGGAATGAGTTTTTATGTGATCAAGTATATATAATCAAATTTTAACTAAGTTTGCCATGCCTTTTCATAATTTTCTTATGTTGGTTCTTTTTATCACTACGCTATCGGTTGTAAATTTGTAAAAATATAACCTTTTTGAGAACTTGAATTTCCCGAGTTGAACCTAGACAAGTAAAAAATGAAATTTTTGAAAAAATTTGGGGTGATTAGCGGTTCCAATAGAGTTTTGTGTAAGGCTTGTATTTAGGACTTGCAAAATTCAAGGTTTTAGCATCCCCCCCACACTTAAATTACACATTGTCCTCAATGTGTCCCAAAAATAAATTTTTAGGTTGATTAGATGTGCAAAATGGTGTAAAAAGCAAAAATTTGTGTTACTGGGCACTGAACACGGCCCCGTGTTGTCCGGGCACGGCCCCGTGTTCAAGTGCCAGTAACAAAATTAAAACAAGAGAAACAGAAGTCTGGACACGGGGGCGTGTTGGGTGAACACGGCCCGTGTCCAGGTACCTGAACTGGGCGTTTTTCTGCAGGTGGTTCAGCACGGGGCCGTGTTGGTTGGGCACGGCCCGTGTTGAACCTTCTGAAATGGAGAGAATTGTCGGGTTGCCTTGTTCTTGCGCATGAGTTCTTTTTTCTCGTTCTCCTTTTCATCCTTTACCACCATGAGTGTGTTTTATTCCTGAAAATTAAAACTAACTAAAAAACATAAAAATTAATCTAAATTAAACTAAGGATAGTTCCGCGGAATGCCTCCGTGGTGCGCCACGTTTATAAGGGTCCTTGGCTAGACCTAAGGCCGGTCATTTGTCACCTAAGTGGGATGTATTGCATCCCATGTTACACCGTCAGAGAGCATCATCCAAGCTTGAGTCTATGACCTGCATGTAGTTGACCGGGTCTTCGTCCTCAATTCTTTTTCCACATTCAAACTTCACCTCCTTATCCCCAAACTTCAATGTTAACGTTCCGTCGTTCATGTCTACCACCGCTTGGGCGGTGGCTAGAAATGGCCTCCCAAGGATGAGAGGGACATTGGTGTCTTCTTCCATGTCTAAGATGACAAAGTCGGTTGGAAAAACAAAGTTGCACTACAAAAAAAATGTCATTCAGTGACACACAAAAAGTGCCACAAAAATCCATAAAATGCCACCAAAGACTCCTTAAGGAATGAGTGGCACACAAAAAAAGTGTCACTAGAAGCAGTGCCACTAAAAGGCTTTAGTGGCACTTTTTAGTGTGCCTCTATATTTTTTTTAGTTATTAGTGGCGCTTTTCTTTTAGCCACAATATAAAAAAACAAACTTTTTGTGGCACAATTTTTATGCCAGTAAAAACTATTCCTAGTAATATATCTATACTACTTTTAGTGACACATAATTTTTGCCACAAAAATAAAATGCCACTACAAACATTTATCATATTACTTTAATTAATTTAGTTGTTATTTATTTACCATATTATATAGAAATAAAAATGAAAACATGTAGAAAAATAATAATGTCATAATTTCAACTAAAAGTTGGATCCAAAACATACTGTAAATCTTAGCAAACAAATGAATGTCTACAAAAGAAGTCAAAACATTCTTTCGATACGAATCATACTCTAAAAAAGCTTAGTTCCAAGCAATCCATTAATCTTGTAATCTCTATGGCTTCACATGTTTTCAGCTCTGTCATCAATATCGTCACTTCTTGAAGATAATAATTCGTTGCTAGGTAAAGAGTTGCTAGGAGCCGAAGAACCAACGCGAGGGACCTAAAAAATTTAAATGAGAATAAATGCTAATACAAAGATATATATATGTGTGTGTGTGTGTATTTAAAAGACCACATAGTAGTACATGTATGTAAGTACCTGTATGTTCATATTGCTAAGAACTGTTGGCAAGTTTGCATCGAGGATACGTTCTTGGATAATGTTCATCATAACGTTCACAACACTCTGTAACTGATGAATCGTATGTGAATTAGTCGAAGAATCACCGTTACTTTTTATGGCTGGCGTTCTTCCAACTAATCAAACATACCCTCTTTTATCTGGGCCTTTAACTTTGAGTATTCATCATTTGTAAATCATGCGAATCTATGGGTTTGCTTGCAGAGTCATTTGCAATAGCTTTTAGTGAAGCCTAAATCATAATAATATAAGTAAGCTTATAAAAAAAGTGAACACGCACATGATATGTAAAAATATTTTAACGCATAAAAATACATTACCACAACGTTAGCTGCTTTATCATCAACAAAACTTCCGTCTTTACGAGTGCGAGTTGTTATATACATTTCTCCTCAGGTCGGGTATACACCATCATTCTTCGTTGCCTATAATTTATGCTTAATGATTAGTTAAAGAAATGAAAAACTAAATTTTACAATAATATGTCAAAATAACTAGAATAATACCACTTCATGAGCAAGCCTAGCAAACGACTTTGTCCCGGTTACATGAGGCTCCTTAATCTTTGAGCGGCTCAATCTTTTTGCAGCGTATGTAGTAAATGGTAATTTAACACATGTTAGGATTTCTTTCATCTAGTTTAAGAATTATATATATTGCATAAGAAATCAAATTTACATATCATTGTTACCTGAAATTTCGGAGTGAACCAACGAGTAACAAGTTCTTTAAATTGAGTTGGATTCACTCTATCGTCATTATTAGTTTGTTGCGTCACAATTTCGTCAATAGTAAGGCTTGGATCATATCCACGTGACTTTAATAAACCTTTCCACGTTCTCCATTTTTCCCCATGTTTTGGAATATCCATTCTTTAATATGACTTGTTTCGTCTGGATGAATAGCAAATTTGGACTACAAAAAAATTACATATATATTGGATGCATATCATGTTTGATAAAAGACATACCTTAACAAGTGAATACATATCCTCTTTATTTTTCATGGGAACTTTTCTCCGGTCAGAATACTCAATTGATACATGATCAGCCATCCTCACAAGTGTCCCAAGATACTGAACAAGTTCTTTGCCTTCTTCCCCCACTGGTTGTCCAAAGTCGTTAAATGTGACAGCTATTCTTTCAGTAGCATTCATTTTCCATATTTCGGCCTTTTGGGTATGACCTCTAACCTTTTTGGGAGCACCTAAACAAGTTTCGATAAAATAAGACAAATAAAAAATATTATGTGTATTATCATCTTCATGAAGTCACAATAATAATGCATATACCATTAAATGTTCAAAAAAAACTTATATATATTTTGAATCAGAACCTGTTGCTTTATCTTTTTCAGGGCCATGCAATTGTTCTTGATCATTGTCTTCATCTTTAGAATGGTTAGAATAGTTGTGATCTGCCATTTGTATCTCGTCTATTGTATCGTCTATGTTTTTATACGCATCATCTACTTCCATATCCACTGTGTTACCTTCTTAAAGCATAGAAGACTAAAGGTACTTCTATTTGCTCCTCCTTTATTCGGTTTTGTTGCATTTGAAGTAGATGGAGCCTTTTGAGAGACATTTGGAGCAATCACCCGGCGTAGTTTCGTGAGATTAGCAGCTCTATTCATGGACATTGGTGGAATACATTGTGAACGGTATCGCTAAAACATATTTATTTTCGTTAGAAAACAAGTCTATATGAAATAAAATAAGCAAAGTTTGAATAATCAAATTAGCTTTTTGGGTACTATAACACTTCTACCAGCTTGTTGGTTATCTTCCTCACAATCATCACCTGGATCTGGAATATAGTCTACATCTCCCGCATGAGTGTTCTTCTTCACTGTTTTTTTCTTCATTTTGTTACTGTCTACCAGACTTTCCATAGAGTCCACAATGTTTTTAACTCCAAATTCTCGTAGTCTTTTTTGGTTCTCCTGAATCCTCGCTAGTCTAGCTTCCAAATACTCATTTCCTTTTCCTGTCAAAGTCAAAAAGTAACCAATGAGAAGAAGAAAACAAACAATAAATCAAATAATTTGGATAATTTGCCTTAGTACCATGCATATACACCAAATCAAATAATGTCTGTAGAAGTGATACGTAGCTGTTTGCGCCTACCCATACTGTCTATTCAAAAACATATAATACGATATCCATATTTACTATATAATATTAGAATAACATGCAAGAAACAAAGAAAAAAAAAGAAATAATGCAAGAAACAAAGAAAAAAAAGAAATACAAGTATCCTAAATATGATACAACTCTGTGATATGTGTGATCGCAATAGGGTTCTGTGTTGAATCCGATCAAAGATAGTTCTGAGTGAACAGGTTCTGTGTGAATCAATCCAGAAAGAAGAAAAAAAGGAAGGCTGATCTGTGTGATCGAGAGAGGAAATCGAAGGCAGAAAATGATTTTAGGTGTACTGATGATCTGAGTGATTAGGGAAGAGTTCTATGTTAGCAGTGCAAAGGTTACCTGAATTGAAATCGATTGAGAAGAGGAGACCGAGAGAAAGGTGTTGTGAGTGAACAACTGTGTGATTCATTGGTATGGATTGAGATTGCCGGCACTATTTTTAAAAGGCAGGGAGTGTCGAAATTATGGTTACGATCAGATTGAAGGAAGGGGTGATGAATGAACAAGTTGGATTTGTTTGTTTGGGATAATTATGAATGAAAATTCATGATTTAAAAAAAAGTGGTTCAGTTCTTTAATGGGTCGGTGGATAAGTCTTGAATTTTAAAATTCAATTTCAATCTTGAATTGAAATTTGGAGTCACGACGAGAATGAATATCAAGTAAAAAACCAAAGGTTAAGGAAGGTAGCTGTGACAGAAACTCATGGTCCGAAAGGCTGCAGTTGATGGCTTGTAAAGTGGTGATCAGCAAGTGGCATACCGGTGTGATTCGATAGTTGAACTGGGTCTGTTTCGGGGCTGCATCGATGAAGAAACAGTACCAATGGCACTGGTATTGGGCTGCTAAAACGGGTGAGCAAAAGAACATGAAGAGCAGGAGTTAAGTCGGATCTGTGTGAAGTGATCGAGCAAGTATGAATTTCGAGTCAGAACAAGGAACCTGTGTGGTTTTATCAAGGAGCAAGAAATTGGTCAAGGTCAAGATTAATGGGGTGAGTGTAGGTTAATCTTGACAGGTTTTAATATGGGTTTTCGGGTACCGGAAATGGAGCTTCGTAATCGGATACGGGTCAAACGAATCAGCAGAAAAGTTATTTATGTCACATGGTTTTTATGTTTTTATTTGGTCAAATAGTGGGTCTTGAGTCATGGTTAGTGTTACTGATATGTAGGAGTGCTGGTTATTTGTGTGTGATTGAAGCTTGAAACCCAACATCAAGGAAGACCGCATCAGTAGCTGCTGAGAAAATAAATACCCAACAGCAACAATGGGCCGTCTGGTGGAACTGCCAGAGGAATCCAGAATCTGGTTCAGAGCTGGATGAATTTCTACCAGCTTAATTTACAACTTCACTCTCTCAATTTACAACTTCACTCTCTCGGATCACAGCAGCGATAGATGGAGCTGGGGCCTGGAATTGGATGGTGCCTTTTCAGTGAAATCATGCAGAGCACTTTTGTCCAGGTTTGCGGTCCCTTTCTTCCCAATCGACTGGGTCAAGGTGAGACTTTGGTGTAAAATCCCACAAGTGTTCGCCTTTCACAACCAAGGACCTATTGAAGATACCCAGCTTATGCGAAGTAAAGAAAAAAAGTGGTTCAAGGAATAATAAGGGTGACATGTTGGGCAATATGGAAGAGTCGGAACGAACAATTTTTTTTTTTGGAAACGGGTGGCAATTGATCGAGTATTCGGGGAGATACAAGCTTCAGCATTCCTTAGAAACCACAGAGACTAAAAAGGTGAAATTTTATTAAACTAAAATTACTTAGACCAACCCACCGAGACTAAAATCAAGAATTACTAAAACAATGGAAAACAACAAATATATAGGCTGCTTCTGATGGTTACACCTGCAAACTATACGCAACTTTAAATTAAGGAATAATTCCATTACAACAATTGAATATTCATGAAGATAAGAACCTGATGTAAACCAAAAGCAAATGTATGAACTTATCTACTCATAATGATATGAACAGATATGTACAACCCTTTTCCAGATCTACATCGCCGATTTCATCAACATCCTTCCTTTGAACATATTTTAATTGAACATAATCATCTGTCTTTTACAGTTTACTGACCTAAAATTGAAGGTGGTTGAGGTTGCGATTGAACCAATGGTAACCCTCCGATCACCGGCAGTTGACTCCTTCTAGCGATCGAACAAGTCGTCAAGTTCGATTTTCCCTGTGATCACCAGAATTTGGTTGGGAAACATGGTTGGATAGCGGTTTGATATGAGAAAGAGGGAAAATAAAAAAGTTTTAATTGTAATTACCGCCTAATTGCCTTTAATAACCTGCCGCTCATTTAAATAGATAAATTTTAAAAATTTAAATTAACTTTTTTACTCCTATATATCCATATATATTCTATAAGATCTTAAAGCACAAAGTCGGTGGCTTCTGCCACGGACAACTTCTCCGTTTATGTCTTATATGCATGTCATCTGATTTGTAAGAAGAATGAGAAGACTAAGGGCATATTTGGCTAAGCTTTTTGAAACAACTAATTGACTTATTGGCTTTTTGAAAAATTATAAGCTCTAGATGATGTTTGGCAATGAGCTTGTATGTGAGGGGAAAAATGACTTTTCCAAAAAGTCACTCCATACTAATTTTTTCAAAAATCTGATAAGTCAATAAGTTGTTTCAAAAAGCTTAGCCAAACATGCCCTAAAAAGTAAAAACGTGGTCAAACGCAACAATTCTCAACAAAATCAATTCTCAAATTATGACCGATCTGAAATAAAAAACAATTCAGATATACCGAATCGGTAGCACTAAGGTCAACGTCATCTGCAGCGGTGTTCGCGGACGCCAACGTGATGGAGATCCGTGGATTAGATCGCTGCGAGTCTTCAGATCCAGATCCGGATCCGACGGATTGATGTTAGCGAGTTTCTTCATCGTCTTCCATATTGAAAACTAACAGCTCTGGTAGCCGTCGGCAAATTAATCGAAAACCTGATCTGGTGGTCGGAGATTTAATAAATATAAAAAACCGAACGGATCTGGTGGCCAGAATTTGGATAAGAAACGGAAAACCAACGGATCTGTGGTCGGAGATTTGATAACAGACCGTAACCTAACGGATTTGTGGCCGGAGATTTGATAAGTGACGAAAACTTAACGGATCTGTGGACGGAGATTTGATGACCCGGATTGTGTGTTTGTTGAACATCAATTTGTTTGTTTCATCTTCTAACTGTAATCGACTCTATCTCCTTTTCTATCTCTCTTTCATCAAGTGTTATACTTTTTATAGGTGATTGTAAGGACCTGCACAAAAATGCCGTAAAAACGCTCCGTAAGTAGAAAACCCAAACCCCTAAAACCCTAATTTATGAAAAATCAAGAAAAACAAATTTCGTCACTCGGTCGCGGGCCGCGAAGGAGTTAAGTGAGACCTTTGCGGGGCGCGACAGCTCTGAAGTCTCCGGATAACGATCAAGGCCACGTGTCGCACACGTGGCAGGTCTAGGGTGTGACACGGCAGCCCTAGCCGTAGCTAGGGTGGCCCTCGCGGGCCGCGAAGGATTCCCCTTCAAGTTGTCGCGGGTCGCGAGAAACCTAAAAATCTGTTATAAATCGAACGTTGCATGGCCAGTCCAACCTGCTCGAAAAATTTCACCAAAACTGCTTTCTTTCTGTCCGAAATCACAAATTAGAATACCGAGACGCTGCTACGATAACGGGGTAATAACTCGATCACTGCTACGATACAATGTCCGATCGATTAAAACCGATCCGATGGATGTTTAAGTGCTGCCCAAATCTTGGGCTATACTTTGTCATTCGTCATGAGGGTTTTGATCTCGTGAGTTATCGTGAAAGTTGTATTAAGTTAATAACCTAGTTTCGTTTGCATTTTTATTTAACTAGGTTGCCGGCTTAATCACTAGGCAGACTCTGTCCGTTTAAATCTGTAATGTGAGTCATTCTGTTTTTGTAATCAAGGGATTTCCTAGTAAACGAGGAAAAGTGTCGCGTAGCACTCCAGCTTGAATGAAGTGGCTTAGTAAATAAATAAACATGTTTTTGTAATCAGGGGATTTTCTAGTGAAATTCCTTTATTGTAAATTACGAGGTTTGTCCCAAAACTTATAATAAAATAATTCATATGAGGTGATGAAATGGCAATGATTTAGTTATTCCACAATAGAGTCTTATTACGAGAAATATTGTCAATTCCATAGTTGAAATTATTCGTAGTAAAAATGGTTGATCGTAGTTAAAATTAACCAATCAAAACAAATAAAATTTGAAGAAAAGTTAAACATTGGTTGTAATAATATAAAAAACAATGTAACTATTTTGAAAAGTAGTTTTTATTACAATAAAATTAAAACACTTGCTTATATTAATAACTAAGTACTAAGGGTGTGTTTGTTTGCAGGTTTCCAATAGAATTTAAGGGAATTGGAATCTGAATTCTATCTTTTAAGATGTTTGGTTCATAGAATTTGATGGAATTTGAATCTCAATTCCAATCTTTATGTGTTTGGTTGACAATGGAACTGGAATTGGAATTTGGCATGAATTCCTTATCCTTCTTATATGTGAAGGAATTAAAGTACATTCATTGGAATCTTCGACCGTTTCGATCTGCACCATTTCGACTCGAACGATTTCGACCCGCACCGTTTCAACCCGAACCGAACCGTTTCGACTCGTACATTGTTTCGACTCAAATTATTTCGAAGCGAACTATTTGATCCGAACCGGAGGTTGTGGTTATGGATTCCAATTCATTTGACAACCAAACACATCAAAAATGGAATTGAGATTTCAATTCCAACAATTTCCAATTCCAATTGAAATGTTTAAATTCCAAATTCAATTCCTTAAGATTCTAATTCCTATACAAATTCCAATTCTAATTCCAAAACATTCTGCGAACCAAACGCCTCCTAAGTATTATACATAGATTTTATATCAAACAAGTAGCGTGGTCCAGTTGTTCTACCTTGCTCCTAAGTTTTTGAGCCTGGTGACGTGGGTTCGTTTAGCGCTCTCCTTTTCTCAATCTCTTTTTTTAGAGTTAAAGCATCCTTTTTCTTTAAATTTTCTTTTTTTTATTGTCATCACCATCATCATCATCATCATCATACTCAGTATATTCCACCCATAGCAAAGCTAAGGTAGGGTCTGAGATGAGTAAAATTTAGACAACCTTACCTCTACCTCGTAGAAATAGAGAGGCTGTTTCCAGTGAGACCTTCGGCTTGATTTTTTTATTGTATAGTATGTAAATATTAATATTGCAGTTTTGCTTTTTATGTTACTTTGCATGTTTATATATGAAAAAGAACATACAGGAAAGCATCTTTTTTTTCATCATATATGTGATGATATGAATAGCCAACTTATACTCATGAGAATAAATATGAACTAGCAGGTCTGCCCGCATGATGCAGCGGCATACTTTACATGTATGTGTGCAATATGTAGTCTTACCAGTGAAGTACAATACTAAAAACAACCTGCTATACTGCAGAATTAGCTATTAACATGTAGTCCGTAGAGCGATATGATTATGTACAAAACAAAAGATGCAGTTTGACATATTGCTAAGAAATAGATTTTAATGAGACAGCTTGTACGTAGGTTAAGGGTGTAAAAAAACATTGCATCCATTTTTAAATTGTTAGCAGATACGGAGTAAATCCGATATCTTATATGACGGTCCTTTTGTTGGTTATAGTTGAAGAAAACAGTACACTTGCAACATGTTGTTCTAGGCTTTGTTGTAGCAGCTCTATAATTGTTACTCTGCTTCTTTTAGCCTCTCCAACCATAATATCACGGCCTGTAAAACAGGTGAAAAGGAATCTTCAATTACAGCTATAGGTGTTAATTTCTTAATTTGCATCAGGTCACCTACATAATCATTTAAAAAATATATTATTTCAGTATAGAGAGAGATATTTTATAGACCACCAACGGCGAAAGATGAATCAATGGCACATACGACACCAACTCAACTAACCACAGCCCCTGACCCGTTTCACGTTTTGTAGCAAATCGGGTTCATCCCACGCTACTTGTAACAAGAAACCAAAAATCATGTCAAACTCATACATTTAAGAAACCAACTAACAAACATTCATACATAATCAATAATATCTCACTTATAAATACATATTCATTAATATCTCACTCATAAAGCGTACTCTATAAAGAGTATCCCTCGCGAAGCCTCCAAGGTGAATTCGGCCAACGAAACTGATCTTTTACATCAAACAAAGAAATCGTGCCCATGAACAAACAAAATGCATTTATGATCGACTAACTTGATCATTGCACATGCACACACTGATAAACAAAACAACAACGAAGTTTCAATTCAAACTGGTAAAAATCACAGAAATACATCTCGATTGTTGCACATATACCCACAATCACACATTGTTGACCATTTAAACATATTTTTTTAACTTTTACCAATTACTGACCTAAATCACCAGAGTTATATTTTTTTTCAATCAAAGTTTCAATTGAAGGAGTTGAAGTTGCGATCCTCTGGCCGTGCTTGGTATCCCTTGGAGTATGGCAATTTGATAGTGAGTAAGAGGGAAAACAAAATGTTTTCATCGTAATTGCCTATTCAAACGGGTCAACAAAACTTAACATGGCTTATAATACGCTGCTGTTATGCCTATACAATTCAAGGTTCAATAGCATAATGAAATCTGTAGCTTCAAAGTTGACTTTAAAAAGTCAAAGTTGTTTCTTTAACCAGCACTTAAAATGTCAAAACTGTTTCTTTTTTCAAAATATCTGTTACAGCTTATACAAAACCAAAACTAAAGTACCAAAAAAGATGTTTTAAAGTGGAACATTAAACATAATTGAAAATGGAACAATATTTTGCCTTAAACTTTCGTGACCAAAACGAAATCACCAACATCAATTACTCAGATCTAAAAAGATCATGATGGTCGTTGAAAAGGGGAAAATAGGTCAGAAGCACGCTTCCTCATCGTCGTCAAAAAAAGCCCGCTCGGTTGTCATGGTTGCAACCGGAGTTGCCATATCAAGTGGCAACAGACCATCATTGTCGGGTAGGAGACAGGCCAAAAACTTGCTAGAACAGTGTATATAGGCGATCAACTGAATGAAACAAATATACCTTTTTTTTAAAAGAGAGGGATATTTTATAAACCACCAACTTGGAGGCAAAAACGGCGCTAGATGAATCAATGGCACATACGACACCATCAAAGCATATATTACTTAATATCAGAAGAAACAACACACATTACTAAAAAAAGGCAATCAATCTTCCATTAAAATGTAATTGGGATGTACTCGACTAAAACCCTAGGCTAGGATTTCGTTCTCCTTTCCAATAAATTGATTCATTGTAAACATAAATAAGAAAGATACATAGGCAATTTCGATTGCATAAGATGCTGGTAATGAAATCAGTGTGATGAAACCCTAACCATAGCCGTGTCATCCAGCACTGAACTAATTAGCCGGATTAGCGTTGTGTTTTGCTTCATGTGTGGCTTCTCTGGTGTTGTATAAAATACCTCTAGTGGAGCAATACGGTAAAATAGACACAGGGCCGGCTCAACGTTTTTGGAGACCCAAAGCAAAATAAAATTTTGGGGCCTTTTTCCGAATCTTAATGTAATTTGGTTTTAAGTAGTAACACAATTTGTTCTGAGCCAACTTAATCTTTTGTTTTTCAATATATAAAACTTAATATTAATATGAGTACGCCTATTCTTACAAAAGAAAAAAAAAACATATTCTCTTTAGAGAGTTTTTTGTATGATTCACTATCACCTAGTTTTTCAATATAATAAAACTGGGTATCAATATGAGATAAAAACTAGAACCACCAAGGAAACTAACACACTTAATTTTCCTAAACATAGTTTTTATATCGAACCCATAATTTCAATATCAGTTAACCGTTCATTTAAGATCAAATGCAAAGATAAATACTTGTAGAGACAAAAGAATATAATAAACCAACCTAAAGGTCTAATCCTGTGAAAATTAAAGCCCATGGACTCATGCTAATGATCAGAAATGCAATCCACAGCAACACCTAATAAAAAAAAAATATGCAACAAAAGAAATCTCACTAATAATCTAAACTAATCATCTTCAAATAAGAAGGAGGAAAATTGCAGTAAAATCGAAGTCGAACCTTAATAGAAATTGAGCGCACGATTATTCATTCTCCCTTCCATTAGCCATTGTTACTTACCAGTTCTTGTATAACAATTGATGGAAACAACTTCTCTTCCCAATCCTATCACGTGAATCCCTGGATTGAATGATGGTTATGGAAGTGACTAAACCCTAGATAAATAAAAAAACTGGGCCTAAACTAAAAGAAATTGGGGGCCTCGAAAATTATGAGCCCTAAAGCAATTGCCTGGCTTCAGCCGGGCTTGAATAGACAACAAGTAGAGAAACATACCTAGGTCCTGATGAAACTTGAATAAGAATGAAAGGGTGAAACTGGAATAAGAATGCAGATTGATGAAGGTAAGGGGAGGGAATTAATTGATTTTGGAGGGAGATTTTTAACAAGGATTTTAAGAAAACGTGATTTTGTGGATGGAAAATTTATTTTGGAGGGAGATGTTATTATGAGAGGGAAAAGTGGGAGGGAAAATTACAAGAGAAGTTTTAAGCTGGAAGTACAAGTATCATTAAAAAGTTTAGTAGCATATGTAAAGTGCCACTAAAACTCTAAATTAGTGGTATAAGAACTAAATGCCACTAAAAATGTATGCTAAGTAAATATGGCACACATAAAGTGCCATTAAAATCAAAATTAATGGCATAAAAGTAAAGTGCCACTAAAAGTGAGTGCCACTAAATGGCATTTTTTTTGTAGTGTTGTCAACTTTTACCAATAAATTCTCGACGACACCTTGTGGAAATTTGACGGATCTGTCGGTGAGTTGTATGCTCATCTTTGTAGGGCTTGTTGTTCCTAGGCCGAGTCGTTTGAACATTGATGTAGGCATGAGGTTAATGCTAGCCCCAAGATCGGCTAATGCATTACGAACGGGAGATCCCCCAATCGAGCAAGGGATTGTGAAACTCCCGGGATCGATTTTCTTTTGTGGAAGTTTGTTGAGCACTAAAGCGGAGCATTCTTCGCCTAAGTTAACTAATTGCAATGATTGAATTTTCCTTTTGTTTGCGAGGAAATCCCTCATAAATTTAGAGTATTTAGGCATTTGGGTTAGGACCTCGATAAAAGGAATATTAACATGCAATTGTTTTAGCAAATTTTCAAATTTAGTGAATTGCTCATCGGTCTTTTGACGGTTTAACCTACCGGGGTATGGAATAGGAGGAGTCTTGGTGGCCTCTTGAGTTGGTAAAGAAGCCCTTTCTGGCGCAGGAGGGGTCACAGGCTGGCTAGAATGGCTTCTTTCATCTGGCGGTAATGGAGCATCCTCGGGACCCACGGTTCGATTTCTTAATGTGATGAGATGTACTTGTGCCTTCGGGTTGGTTTCGGTATTACTAGGTAACACGCCTTGTGGTCTCTCGGAGAAATTTTGAGCTAGTTGATTTAATTGTTTTTCAACGTTTTGAATGCTAGCTTGTTGATTTCTAAAATTCGATTCCAATTGTTGAAATCGATCCGAGTTTTTCTTTTCAGTGTCAGAGATGAGGCGAGATATAGTATCTTCAAGCCTTTCTCTTCCACCTTGTTGTTGAGAGAAATTTTGTGGTTGTTGAAAATTAGTTCGTTGGTTTTGTTGGTTACTACTATTGCCGGGATCTCTCCAACCAAGATTTGGGTGGTTACGCCATCCTTGGTTGTAGGTACCCGTTGGAGGACCTGACGGCCTAGGTCTATTATCCAAGTAGTTTACCGTTTCTGTTTGTTCATCTAATTCTTTCATACAACTCCAATTTTCATGAGACCCACCACACCCTTCACAAGCCATAACCGAGGCCGTTTTCGTCATTTCTAGCTTTTTGATTTTTGAAGAGAGGGCCTCGATTTGGGCTTGTAAAGAGGTGCTTTCATCAACCTTATGGGCGCCCGGGGCAATAGATTTATTACCTCGGGGGGTGTACCATTGAAAATTGGTTTGAGCAATTTCCTCAATTTGGTTATATATTTCATTTGGGCGACGATTACCTAAAAGTCCCCCGGAGCTTGAATCAAGTGTTTGTCTTGTGTGTGGCAACAACCCATTGTAGAAAGTGGATACTTGTTGCCACACTGCTAGACCGTGATGAGGACACTTTCTTAGAAGCTCCTTGAACCTTTCCCAAGTTTCATATAAGGATTCCCCATCCTCTTGTGAGTATGTATTAATTTCAGTCATTAATTTAGCCGTTTTAGCAGGAGGGAAATACTTATATAAAAACTTTTGGGCAAGTTCATCCCAAGTGTTTACCGATCCAACTGGGAGGGTGTTAAGCCAAGCCTTAGCTCGGTCTTTTAGTGAAAATGGAAACATTCGAAGGCGGATGGCGTCATTTGATGCTCCATTGATCCGAAAGGTATCACATATTTCTAAGAAGTTAGTAATATGTAGATGGGGATCCTCGTCCGCAAGCCCGTGGAAGGTTGCGGAGTTTTGGAGCATTTGTATCAAATACGGCCGAAGTTCGAAGTTGTTGGCTTCGACATTCGGTGCGTTGATAGCGGCGCCGAAATTGCCTACGGTGGGCCGTAGGTAATCCATGAGGGTACGTTGGTCCGCCATTGGAAGTGGGTCCCCCGAGACTTTCTCTTGATTTTTGGCTTTAAGTCTTTTTCTGAGAAAGCGTTCGGGTTCTTCTAGAGGTTCTTTTATGTCTCTACTAGAACTGGAGCTCATGCACTACGTAGGAGGTTCAAATGTGGCGCCTAGGTTCCAAGTCCTACAATAAAGACAGAAAAGAACATTGGTCAGAATATTCACCACGGCCCCGTGCTCAGCGAACACGGCCCGTGGTCAGAGGCACAGTGATTGATTTCTAGATCCCTGTTACTGGGAGTTGGACACGACCCCGTGTTGCACCGACACGGACCCGTGTTCAGCTCTCTGTAACTCAGAAAATAAAAACTGCCAGTGATGATGCTGGGCACGACCCGTGTCTGACCGGGCACGGCCCGTGCTGAGCTCTGCAGAAGCTGAAAAAATAAGAAAATCCTAAAAAAATAAAAAGAAAAAATAAAAGATGATTAGGCCGTTGATTCCTAACTTTCTTAAAATCCTTGTGTCCCCGGCAACGGCGCCAAAAACTTGATGCGTGTGAAGTGTTATATATATTAGGTGTATATTTTAAGCCCTTTTTAACACTTATTTTAGCCAAGTTTTAAATTTATAAAACACGATATTTTACTAACACTAAACACACATATGGGCAAGTGCACCCATCGTGAGCGTAGTATAGCGTTGGTAAGATACCGAGGTCGTCCAAGGACACAAGAGCTTTTAATACCGGTTTATCCTCAACGTCTAACCAAAATAAAAGTTTAGAAAAATGTTTTAAACTAAGAAAAATAAAAACTAACTAAAATGCTGAAAATAAAAAAAATAAAAACAGATAGACAAGATGAATCACTTGGTTCCGACTCGTATCTAGTATAACCTTTGATTATTTCCGCACTTTTGCACATAATTAAGAGATTATCTTAGTTATTGTAGTAGGCCCCTCTTTTGAAGGTGACGTTACCCTCACCCCAGTAGTTTGAGTCAGCAAGGATACAATCCTAAAAGGGTGGATTATTGGAAGATAATGAATTAAGTTATTAATGCAGTATTGTGGTAGGCCCCGCTTTTGGCGGTGACGTTACCCTCGGCTAAGTAGTCTGAGTCAGCAGGGATACAGTCCTAAATAGCCGAGTTATAGTATTAATAGTAGTTAACTTATGAGGGGGTCAAAGAGTTTGGACCCCCGCCATCCAATACCGCGAAGCATTGAAGGAGGTCCTACTAAATTTGACCCAGGTCCATTGCAGGACCTCTAAACGCTGAACAATGGCAAGACCTTTACCAAACCGTTCCCTTAACCCCCGACCAGGTAGCCAGCATATCTCCATATTGACCGTGGAGATATGAATGGTGAAAATCCTTTATTTTATATAGACAGTAAAATAATGCCAAGACACCACGGACAAACGATAAGGAAAGATCACCTTCAACAAAAGTAACTAGTTATTAAAGTCATTAATACAAAACCAAATAAAAAGTGCAAAAGATTAGAAATAAAAAGTATTATACTAGACACTTTGTCTTCACCAAGTGATGTAAGAGACTTAGGCAAACATGGCCTTGATTGTCAAGAACTCTTACGATCAATCTTGGATCCCGAGACGACTCACACACTCTACTATGGACAATGGATGATGGTGGTGGATGATGGTGTTGTGATGGTGGTGGGTGGTGGATGAAGTGTGAGAGAGGTGGTGTGCCAAGGGATGAGAAGAAATGAATCCAAGCACTCCTATTTATAGGCTGAACAGAGAGCTGGGCACGGCCCCGTGTCCGCTGGGCACGGCCCCGTGCCTGTCTGACACTCTCTCTCCTCATTAATTGTAATTCGCAATTACAATAAACGCGCCTGCTGTACTTTCGACACGCCCCCGTGTCCGCTGGGCACGGCCCCGTGGTGGGCAATTGAAGCTTCTATAGGTTTGTCTTTTCTGCTGCTTCTTGGGCACGGCCCCGTGCTGGCTGAGCACGGGGCGTGTTCAGTCTTCTGACTTCTCTATTTTGCTTTGGAAGGTGCCGTTGAGGGGTCGGGCAGTCCACTAATGTTCCTTTCCTTGTATTTATGTTGGATTTAGCTGTCTTTTTGCTTCTTTTGTGTTTTTGAGCTCATTTAATCCTGAAAATACAAAAGGAAGACAAAAACACTCTTTTTCCAATATTAGTACTTAAAAAGGGTTAGTTTTATGCCTCATTTGATGTAATTTATATGTTGCATTTTACACACATCACAAGTGTACATCAGTTGTGGTGTGTGCTAGGCTTTGTTGTCAACATATTGTGGTGGGTTAATTCACTATATAAGGACATGATGTGCAAACAAGTTCCACACACCATTCTATTGAAATCTGATCATTCTTGGAGTTCTCAAGCAGGTCCAACTGATCATAAGTCGTGCATAGGACTCTTGTAAGTCTGCTAGTCTTTTTTTAATTGAGTTTAGCTTGTTTAATTAGCTAAAAGTCAAACCGTCGTAATTACGGTTTGACTTCGAGATTAGTCAACAATGGCTCAGTCATATCTCAAATTAAAAGTAGTTATAGATTGGTATTTATGTGGGTAATAAAACCTCAAAAGGGTTTCCCCTGATCACCACTCTAACCAGGTCAAAAGTCGGGTCAAACTTTTAATTAAAAAGTCAACAGGATGCTTAAAATGTCATTTATGCATAATTAGCTATCTAGAACATATATAACCTGTTCGATCATTGTTATAACTTATTAATTAGTGTAAGAACTTGTCTAAACATGTTCAACCCGACTATTTCCTGTTTAGACCCGGTTCGGAACCGAAAGTCACATAGTTTGACTTTCACTTTGACTTTCAGTTCTGACCCGTTCAGTTATGTTTTAGAAATGCCTCAGAGCTTAAATTGGGTTAGGTTACTTGTTAGAACAACCCTCTATGATTACACACCTTGGTTCACTAGTTATCCAATTAATATGCATATTTCCGTTAATTGCTCATATGTTGACCGTTATGCCCTTATTACCTTAAAACATGATTTATGAAAATGTAAAAGTGTAGAAACCTTAGTTACTGATATATAAACTTGTATGCAAAGTTTGACATCAGTTTGACTTATAGATTAAGAGTTATGCTCGATATCGCAAAATTAAAGCTTTATGTTAATAAAACGGCATAATTAGCGTATAGCCTAGTTAAGCCTACTTTTTGGTATCAAACTTAATACCCACTGATATAATATATTATTTTGGGATTTTTAAAGATTTTTAATTAATTTTAGGCTGAGCATAACTAGTAGTCGTAGGCTTAATCCGGTAATTGTCGGTTTTGCCCTTACTGGCCATAAAATGAGTTTTACTTATCTAAACGACTCCAAACCTTTTGCTATTGATCACATATGATAAATAAATTATTTTAAGCCTTCTAGAAATATAAAAATATTAGATTTAAGTATCAAACCCGGAAATGGCCTTTAATCGCCTTATTTAGCGTTTTTAACGCATAGTATGTTTTAAAATCATATTGAACATACCCGGGTTGATACCTACTGATATATGAGGAAAATTATGATATTTTAATAGTAAGCAAAGGTTGATAAACTCAGACTTCAGTTTTGAGCTTTTCGGCTTATGTGAAATTACCAAAATGCCCCTTCGGTGCATAGTTTGGTTATAAATGATATGTTTCACATATATACTTTACCCTACTGTTATAAGTCATCAAATTGAGTATGTTTTCTGTTTACATCAGACCTGTAACTCAGTTAAACATTTAAACTCTTTTACAACATTTAAAATGACCAAACTACCCCTACGGGGCATAGTTTGTGTTTAAATTAATTCGGGGCATAATGAAAGACATCCTACTGATGTCACAATATATTTGAAGCATATTAACTTAGGAAACCTGTATATGGCTCTTTCAGATACCCGTTACGCTTATTACGCGTTCGGTTCGGTTTATGTAACAAGTATACATAAAATAGCCGAAACGGGTCAAACCTTATCGATTTTATCTCGAAATCCAGAATGTGCATGAAGGACCCATATTAAACAAGTCTCTGAACTTGTTGGGTCTAAATCACATTCTATCCGGTCCTCGCTTAATCGTGAGTACGAACCGTATCTTTGAAACTAGCCAGTCTAAGCTTAAGTTTAATTAAAGACCCGTTAGGATTCTAATAGGTTATTAAAAACCTTCGTTCCAGATTAGGAGCCCAGTAAAAGCTATCTGTACTTGCTGATTTGATATACGGCTGGGATTGAATTTATATTTAGCTCAGGTAAATACTTTTAACTTATTTTCCCTATACGGGCTTGGGTTACGGTATATAGCATACCGCTTGATCGGGCATCAAATCTCCACATTAAGTGGGTAGTTGAATAATTTGATCGGCTCGTTTAAACAGTCTTGTTTACTTTACAGCCTTTGGGGGGTTAATGACCATGTCCCGGATATCCTTGGCATCATCTTACGAGATTGGCCACGACCTGAGCACGGGGTGTAGGCGTACACCTGTCAGTGTATAACTCAATAACGTGGTGTGTATATTGATCTTTAACCCGGAATAGATCCGGGCTACTGAACGCATAAGTAACATGTAATTCGTTCACAAGATTATAATATTAAATAATTCTCCCAAGTTAAAAAGATTAATCTTGCCTCTGTGCATTTTAATCAAATTATAAAACATTTATGCCATGTGCATCCAAACCAATTTTTAAATCATTTTCCAAAATGAGTTAGTTGAATGTATTTACCAGTGTAAACTGACGTATTTTCCCAAAAAGACTAAATGCAGGTACTAAACGTAATTGGCTGGATTGTCTCCTTAGCATCAATAAAGAGTCTCGCAAGCTTAAGATGCCTGAAGTCTGTTGAACTATTGATTCCATTTTATGTTCGATCCTTCTGTGGATAAACTTCCGAATATTGTGACAGTGGATATTACAATAATAAATTCGGTTGTATTATATTTTCAATTGCTTCCGCTGTGCTTAATAATATTGTGTTGTTTGACTATTATGTTGCCAACCATGACGTCACGATACTCCCCACCGGGCCCACCGGTGACACGTGGAAATCCGGGGTGTGACACGGATCGAGCGGCAATCTGATCGGACAACTGCCCTATTCACTTATGCTTTACACTCAAGTAGCAACCCGATCGGATGGCCATCCGATCGGGTAGCCATCTGTCTTCACAACACATCAAGGCCACTCGACCGACTGGCAATCCGATCGGATAGCCATCCGATCGGACAGCCATCCGATCCAGTGACAGGGTTTGACACTTTATTCAATCTCGTTACTCTGCTCAACTCTTATCCTATTGTGATCTAATCAGGCTAATTCTAAAAGAGCTCCCTTTGATCCAATAGCAGTTTATACTGTTAAGCAATCACTATGAGTATACTCGATCCCCTTTTTACTTTAAAACTTTTGGGGTGTAACATGTATTCTATGAAACTTAAACTTGAATCTTTGAAACTTATACTCAATCCTATGTGGAACTTGGGATTCTAGATTCTTGACTCTTTGTGCTATGTGACGTTTTAATCCAGAGTGTGTAGTTCCGCCTTAACAATAGTAGCGCTATAGGAGATGCACCTCTCCCATTATTCTCGGGGGGTATTGTTAGGAGGATTCTAGTTTACCTTGAGTCTTGGGTAAACACTAAAGCATCGGGATACTTGGGCTATCACTGCGTGGACTGCGACACTAGCACGGCTGAAACTATTTTATTGTTTACATTATGGATATGAGTTTTTTTAATCTATTATTCTATTATCAAACTTGTATACTCGCCAATACTTTTTTATTGATATTTTAATACATGTTGCAGGCTGATAGTATGCTTGGAATGCATGGAATTCAGCTAGGAGACGCTTAGAAATGCCGCCTAGTTAATATTAGTCTTTTGAACAATTTATGATTTGGGTTTGTAATATGATGCTTGTGATGACACTGTTAGACATTTGCATGAAATCAATTAATCTTTATTGAAACAATAGCGTTATGGAATTCTCATGAGCAATCTGAATGCTTAGTGCTCTGTAACACCTCGTCAAATCACATCCAATCCATTGGTGACACGTGGCATAAACCCTAATTGTGATTTAAAATATCTTGAGGGACTAAAACTGTCAAACAATGCAAAGATGTAAATAGAAGGACCAAAAGCGTCAACATGCCAAACTTGTGTCTCTGAATGACTCTGTATAATGTTCGTATTCATTTTTGAATAAATTGTCAGACACTAAAAGCCGTTTGCGCTTAAAAATCAAAAGTTACAAAACACAGGGGTTAAAAGTGTCAACATGTTAATTTTTACCTCTGAGTGACCTATTAACATTCCCAAGGCTTTGTAATACATTATTACACCCTCATGAACATTTGATAAAAGTTCCATAGAGATCCAATTTGAAATTATGATGAAAATTGAAGTTTCCAAGAATAGGGTTAAAAGTGTAAAAGTGTAAATTCTTCATGCGAGAGCCATTTACAATGTGTCCAAGACTTTCAATTGCATGGCTACACTCCCTAGAACAACACAGACCTGATTTCATTGACCATGCATGCTGAAAAAGTCAGTTATTCGCGTTCAGAAAGTGCAGGGGCTGATCAGGCAAACAAACAAAAGAACTTTAAAACATGGTGTCTCGCGTGGCGCGCCAGGATTACCCTGGTCTGGCGCGTGGTGCGACAGGTAGGGTTTTCCAGCCAGACTGCCAGCTGCCTAGCTCTGCAACCTGCAATCTTTGGAAGATCTTTGCAACCTGTTTTCGAATCCAGCAGCAAGTTTAACTGTTTTGGGAAACCACTATACACATGTAAACATCATAAAACACCTGAGGACACATGGATGGATCTTGTGAAGTAGAAATCACTATAAATAGGCCTTATTGATTCATTTGTTCTTGTAACACCCATCTAATTATACTTGAATTTAATAATAAATCATAGCGTTTTATAACAAAATACTAATTTAACACAACATTCATAAGTCAAATTCATACGTGACATCAACCTTAGTCAACTAGTAACTAAGTTAAAACATTTCAAAAGTTATTTAACAAGTGTTTACAACCTATAAATCAAGTCTAGTAAAGATTTAAAAACATTGTGGAAGCTTCAAAAGTCGTGTTCGATTCTTTGACATTGCTTGACCGTCATCCGTAAGATCCTTCCTGTCACCTAGGGTCAAAACCATTAAAACATTAGTTTCGACATTGTTTATATAGTACATAAACCCAAAATCTAACACCAATTTGTAAAAAAAAATAAAATACTAACTTTTCTGGTTCCACCGTAACTTACGGTGTAACCGTAAGTTACGGTAGGTCCTGGAAGTTTCTGTCTACCGTAAATCAGGGGAGATCCACCGTAAGTCCCTGACCTCTACCGTAAGTTAAGGTACTACCGTAACTTACGGTAGTCCCTGGAAATCCATCTTTTGTTTGTTTTGTTTATTTCACTCAAACTCGAGTCTCGGATTTCACTTTTCTAACATACCATTACATTAAATTCTCGTATTTCCAATAAGTTACATATGAACCAATATCAAAGATCAATCAATCATATTCCGGAGCATTAACCATGCTTTATTTGATTATTCGACCCGTTTGGCTCGTCTAAGGGATCTTCCCATATGACGACTACCAATGAGTTCCAACCAATTTTGATCAATCATTAAATATAGCGACATCATCGCTTTAATTCAAAACAACTCTTGTTCTAAAATTCAACTACGCATATTATAACCATCAACATTCACTTAGCGTAACGGTCAAGTTACATACCTTTAAAGCAAGCCCTTCAAACGTGCGTCCACACCGGTTTGCCCGCTAGATGCCCCGGCTTCCTTTCCTATATAGTTCAATCACTTTATGTTTAGAACTCTATGTTTTACATACATAACGCACTTTTCGTCATACTTCATAATTATGCGTTTTTAACTTAATAATTCAGTATCAAGCCTTCTTTGAGGCATTTCAACAAACACTATAAGGGCAGAATTCTTACATCTTTCATATTCATGTTTATAGCTTGCTAATTAGTTAACTTAACTTCAATAAAGCCTTCATATAGTATTTAAACATCATACTTTTCTGAAATCACTTTCTAAGATCGAATTACACTACAATAATCATTCTAAACCCTAGTGTTCATTATCATCATGTAAAACCCACAACCCATCTTCAAGGTGTTCATGGAATTTCCTGAAATTGGGTCATGATTTCATATGTAGTTGGCTAGGTTTCACTTCTAGACACCATATCAACTCTAATCTAACCACATAACACACATGCAACATCTAATTTCAGATTTTCCAAAATCATGAGAAATTCAAGTTGGGAGATTTCATCAGATTTTACATACCTTACAATCCTCTTGTGATGAGGATCATGATTCTAAGCTCAATTTTCGATTTTGACTTGGATTAATCCTTCTATTTGCAGGATTAATGAAGTTTTAGGGTTTTGAAAGAGTGGGGATCGCCCCCTGCTTCACTTGGTCGACCAGACACCTCCTTTTGGGGGTGTTTGGTTTGTTTTAATTGTTTAATAAAAATTAAGTTTCAATTTTTTTTACAACTTAAGCCCCTCCATTTTGATCAATATTCCATTTAGTTACTTTTAACCCTACTTTAAGTTATTTCTAGACTATTAACTAACTAGGTTATAATTCCTAATTAGTAAATCCTCGTTTGTTTATACTTTATAATTCAAATATAAAGTTTTATATTTTCGGGGTGTTACAAGTCCACCCCCCTTAAAAAGGGTTCGTCCCCGGAACCGAAGTACATACCAAATAACGTAGGGTGAAGACGTCGCATCTCCTCTTCGGACTCCCACGTAGTGTTCGATCCTTTCCTATGCTCCCATTTGATTTTGACTTGGTCGATTTGTCTATTTCGTAAATGTTTGACTTTTCGATCTAAAATCTTCACCGGTCTCACAGCATAATTCAAACTGTTATCCACTTCGATATCATCGTAATGGATATAGGTTGTTTCGTCCGCTAGGCACTTTCGTAATTGTGACACGTGGAACGTGCTATGAATTCCACTTAGTTCCTCCGGTAGCTCAAGGCGATAAGCTACCTTGCCGACCTTTTCAACGATTTTAAATGGCCCAATAAACCTCGGGCTTAGCTTCCTCCTTTTTCCGAATCTAATGACGCCCTTCCATGGGGAAACTTTTAGCATGACCATGTCGCCAACCTGGAATTCGATTGGCCTATTCCTTTTATCAGCATACGCCTTTTGCCTGTCTTGAGCCGTTTTCAAGTGTGCCCGAACTATATCGATCTTTTCATTCGTGGCTCGTACTATATCTTGGTGGGCGAGTTCATGTGGACCTACTTCACCCCAACATACCGGTGTTCGACACTTCCTACCATAAAGCATTTCGTACGGTGCCATCTTAATACTAGATTGGTAGCTGTTATTATACGAAAACTCAACTAATGGTAGGTGAACATCCCAACTTCCTCCAAAGTCGATTATACATGCCCGTAGCATATCCCCCAATGTTTGTATCGTTCTTTCACTCTGTCCATCCGTTTGAGGATGGTACGCAGTGCTAATGAACAATTTGGTTCCCATTTGCTCTTGGAATTCTCGCCAGAAATTTGAAGTAAACCGGGTATCCCTATCCGACACGATGGATACCGGCACCCCATGACGTGCTATTATTTCATTAGTGTAAACTTCTGACATCTTTTCTGACGTATAAGTCTCACGGATCGGAATGAAGTGAGCACTTTTCGTCAATCTATCCACCACTACCCATATGGCATCAAAACCATGATTCGTCTTGGGCAACTTGGTTAGTAGGTCCATTGTAATATGTTCCCATTTCCAAACCGGAATTTCTAACGGTTGGAATTTGCCGTATGGTTTCTGGTGCTCCGCCTTGACTTGTAAACATGTCAAGCATTTTTCCACATACTTCGCCACATCCCTCTTCATTCCGGGCCACCAATAATTTTGTTTCAAATCATTGTACATCTTAGTCGCACCCGGATGAATTGAATAACGGGATTTATGAGCTTCATCAAGTAGAAGCGCGTTCACTCCACAAGTATGTGGGACCCATATCCTTCCGGATCGAGTCTTCAACCCGTGATTCCCATCAGACAAATCTTTCAATTGACCGATTATTCTTTCTTTCTTCCAATTCTCTTCTTTTACTGCTTCTAACTGCGCCTCCCGAATACGTTCGAGTATACCCGAGGTCACCACGAGTTGCATCGACCTTACTCGTATTGGGACATAGTCCGATTTTCTGCTCAGAGCATCCGCTACCACATTTGCCTTTCTGGTGTGGTAATGTATTTCACAGTCAAAATCTTTCACCGTTTCTAGCCATCGCCTTTGTCTCATATTTAACTCCTTCTGATCGAAGAAGTATTTCAAGCTCTTGTGGTCGGTGAATATGGTGCACTTTACCCCATATAAGTAACGCCTCCATATTTTTAACGCAAATACCACCGCAACCAACTCGAGATCGTGCGTGGGGTATTTCTTCTCGTGGATCTTCAATTTCCTCGAGGCATAAGCTATAACCTTGCCCCGTTGCATCAAAACACATCCGAGCCCCGATAGTGAAGCATCCGAGTAAACCACCATGTCTTCGACTCCGTCTGGCAATGTCAATACCGGAGCTTGAGTTAACTTTTCTTTTAGCGTTTGAAATGCTTTTTCTTGATCGACAACCCAAATAAACTTTTCTTTCTTTTGGGTTAGCTTTGTTAGCAGTAACGCAATCTTGGAGAAATCTTGAATGAATCTCCTCTAATATCCCGCAAGCCCCAAAAAGCTTCTAATTTCTGTAGGGTTCTTCGGGGAATTCCATTTTGACACAGCCTCTATCTTTGACGGATCCACCAAAACTCCGTCGGCACTTATGATATGGCCAAGAAATTGTACCTCTCGTAACCAAAAGGCACATTTAGAGAATTTTGCATACAACTTCTCTCGTCTAAGTGTCTCTAACACTTCTTGTAAGTGGTGTGCGTGTTCAGCTTCACTTTTCGAATACACCAAGATATGATCGATAAACACGATGACCGACTTATCCAACATTGGCTTGCAAACCCGGTTCATGAGGTCCATGAAAGCCGCGGGTGCATTTGTTAGTCCAAATGACATCACGAGGAATTCGTAATGTCCGTATCTCGTGCGGAAAGCCGTCTTCGGCACATCTTCTTCTTTGACCTTTAGTTGGTGATACCCCGATCTAAGGTCAATTTTTGAAAACCAGTTCGCACCTTGTAGTTGGTCGAATAAATCATCTATCCTCGGGAGCGGGTATCGGTTCTTTACCGTGAGTTTTTTTAACTCTCGGTAATCGATAAACATGCGCATGCTCCCGTCTTTCTTTCTCACGAACAATACCGGTGCGCCCCAAGGAGACACACTCGGCCTTATGAATCCCTTGTCAAGCAGGTCTTGAATTTGGGACATCAGCTCTTGTAATTCCGACGGTGCGAGTCGGTAGGGGCTTTTGCTACGGGTTTCACGCCCGGAATCAATTCGATCCCGAACTCTACTTCCCGTTCAGGCGGTATCCCCGGTAAATCCTCCGGAAACACATCTTCATAATCTCGTACTACCGGTACCTCTCCAATCTTTCGTGATTCTTTTTCGGGCTCATTAGCGTATATCATGAATGCCTTGCATCCTCGCTTCATAAGCTTGTGAGCTTTCAACATTGAGCATACTATAGGGTTGCCTCCTTTTTCGCCATAAATGGTGACGTGTTTCCCGCTCGGAGACGTTAGTTTTATCTCTTTACGAAAACACACGACCTTTGCATGGTGTTGAGATAGCCAATCCATCCCAACGACTACTTGAAATTCTCCCATTGACATCGGGATTAGATTTATTAAATATTCTTCGTCATCAATGCTCAGTTTACAGTTTTTACATACATCACAAACAATGAAGCTCTTGTTATTACCTATCTCTACTTCTAAGGGCACAGGTAATTTTGTTAGAACAAATGAAGGATGTCGAATAAATCCATATGAAACAAAGGATTTATTCGCACCCGTATCAAATAACACACGTGCAAGAATCGAATTTACAGCAAATATACCTGAGACCACGTCAGGTTCAACCTTTGCTTCTGCGGCGGTCAATTGAAAAGATCTTGCCTTTGCTTTAGGGGCTTCACCTTTCGGGTTCTGCTCATCCTTCTTTCCAACCAGTTCCGGGCATTCTGACTTTTTGTGACCCGTTCGATAACAATTGTAACAAACCGTCACTTTCTCCGGGCACGATATAGCCATATGTCCCGTTTTCTTGCATATGGGACAACGCTTATCCTTGTAACGGCATTCGCCTTTATGACCCTTTCCGCAGATTCTGCAACTTGGCGACCCGCCTTTCGTATCAGATTTCTTTGCGGTTTCGTTTGTTCGTGCCTTCTTAGCAGGGCTTGGGTTTACATCTTGTGCTTTCCGTTCACCCCGTTCAATGCTCTTTTTCAGTTCGATCTCCCTTTCCCGAGCAGCATTTATGATCTCGGTAAGGGTCTCGTATTTTGAAGGGGTGATAAATTCCCTATACTCAGCACTCAACATGTTATGGTAGTAGTATATCTTTTGTTCTTCATTTGTCACTAGATCATCACAAAATTTCATCTTATCCATAAACGTTGCCGTAATCTTGTCTATGGTCTCATTTTTGTGCCTAAGTTGCATGAACTCCTCCTTGATTTTATTCATAACCGCCTTGGGGCTATGATGCTTAAGAAATGGCGTCTTGAATTCTTCCCAAGTCATGACCTTAGCAGCTTCAATACCGATCTCTCTCTTTTTGTTATCCCACCAATCTTTTGCTTGACTCCTTAGTTGACCCGTACCATAGGCTACGTAGTCATCTTCGTCACAATGGGTTCTCTCGAATACCCCTTCGATATCACTTAGCCATCGTTGGCACACTATTGGGTCAACCTCCCCATTATATATTGGTGGTTTACAGGCCATGAATTCCTTGTATGAACAAGGCTTTCGTCCTCCATGCTTTTCCTTTGCTGAATTTGAATCATCTTCCAATTTCTTGATTCTCTCTTCTACTATTGATAAAACTGTGTTTTGAATTTTATCAATAAAGCCCGACAAACTGTTTTCGATCGCCTTTCCAACCTCTTCGGCAATCACTTCCCTCATTTGTTCGGTGACTCTTGGCACCGCATTATCATTACCTCCATCAGCCATCTCTATTTCTGAAATGTTTACATAGGTTGTTAAACATTCCATTTATAACACATGCTTTACTTGTTTTGATTCAATTAAGTTCATAACTTGATTTAATCGTTCTTGTTTTGATTCAATCAAGTTCATAACTTGATTTAATCATTCTTGTTTCAATTCAATCAAGTTCATAACTTGATTTAATCATTCTTGTTTCATGCATTTCTTGTTTTTGAGTGAGCTTACACACACTTTTCATGCATATTTGTTCATTTCTCATTCTTTACGTAATACATAATTTATTAACAAAATAAGTTAATTCTTACCGGACTATCGATCAAGCTTGAACCGAACACTTTGTTAACAACCTTAGGCTCTGATTACCAACTTGTAACACCCATCTAATTATACTTGAATTTAATAATAAATCATAGCGTTTTATAACAAAATACTAATTTAACACTACATTCATAAGTCAAATTCGTACGTGACATCAACCTTAGTCAACTAGTAACTAAGTTAAAACATTTCAAAAGTTATTTAACAAGTGTTTACAACCTATAAACCAAGTCTAGTAAAGATTTAAAAACATTGCGGAAGCTTCAAAAGTCGTGTTCGATTCTTTGACATTGCTTGACCGTCATCCGTAAGATCCTTCTTGTCACCTAGGGTCAAAACCATTAAAACATTAGTTTCGACATTGTTTATATAGTACATAAACCCAAGATCTAACACCAATTTGTAAAAAAAATAAAATACTAACTTTTCTGGTTCCACCGTAACTTACGGTGTAACCGTAAGTTACGGTAGGTCCTGGAAGTTTCTGTCTACCGTAAATCAGGGGAGATCCACCGTAAGTCCCTGACCTCTACCGTAAGTTACGGTACTACCATTATTTCACTCAAACCCAAGTCTCGGATTTCACTTTTCTAACATACCATTACATTAAATTCTCGTATTTCTATTAAGTTACATATGAACCAATATCAAAGATCAATCAATCATATTCCGGAGCATTAACCATGCTTTATTTGATTATTCGACCCATTTGGCTCGTCTAAGGGATCTTCCCATGTAACAACTGTGCTTGTAATCATTATGAACAGTTCTATTATCAATAAAACAATGTTATTTGATCCCAATGTTTGTTTGGTTGTGTTTTACATTTTTCATGTTTTGACTTTTATGAAATTTCAAACTCTATACCGCTTTCTGGAGAGTTATACGCAAACTAGTGCGTAAACGTACTCATTTTAATGCGAGAAATACTCCGGAACATCAACATATACTCAACATACCTTAAATAACCTTTACATAACTTAGAAATAAGTTTTGAAGGCTTTGGTATGTCAAAAACAAGTTTAATCGCTTACAGGGACTAAATATGACAAACTGCGAAAGTATGTCAATTTGAACTGTAACGAACATTCCGGAACATGACCATAAGTTAAACACACCTTAAATATCCTTTACATAGCTTAGAAAATAGGCTTTGAGGGGTTCGGTGTGTTAAAATAAACTTTTGGGTCATTCAGGGACTAAAAGTGTCAAAAAGTGCACAAGTTTGCATTTCCGCGCATAACTTACGTTCTGAATACATCCGGACATCCAAAAATTTATGTGAGCATGACTATATTATATTTTAGTGTTCGCCATAAGAAAAATCCATTCGTCGCGTCATTTGGATCGTTTTTCGCGCTTATGCGCATTCCGTCGTAATTAACCGAACATCGCGACCGTACGGCCAAACGAACCGACATCCGAGATATTTTTGAACACATTTTAAGCTCCTTATACTTTAACTTCATTTTAGAGCTTTGAAATGGGGTTAACGGGCCTTAAACGTGTCGAAAATGGACTGATTGCATTGCAGGGACTGATTTTGTAATTCTGCCAAACTGATAGCTTACGGACCGTAAGCTATTTTAACCTTACGGTCCGTAAGGCAACCTGCAGAACAGATCAGACTTAACAGTCAGCAGTTTCCAGCTGTTGCAACCTCACCCACACATTTCCCACTTGCCTAATCTGTTGATAAACATCATTTTTAGCCACCATGAGTTTCCGACACTTGTACGGCTTGGATTAAGGCACGATATTCAACAAACGATCTTAACGGTTACCCGAAAACTATAAATACCCCACCCCCCATGCTTCAAAATCACAAGAAATTTGATTTGAGAAACTCTAAGTTGAAACATTTGTTTCATACCTGAGATTTTTGAATCGAGTTTAGCATTCGGGGACCCTTCGTAAGTATTCTTTCGTTCTTTTCCTTATTTTATTGCTTTTCGAGTCAGAAAGTCAAACTTTGTTTGACTTTCAGCGTTGACCAGTAATGGTCAATGCGAAGTTCGTTTGAACTTCGCAACGTGAGTGTAATCACGTTGGTCATGGTCCCTTGGGACTATGCCCACTGATTACCACGTTGTCTAGGGTCGTAGGGTAGGCGATCTAATAAATCGCCTATACCTTCGAACCCGACCCAGTTTGGTCGATCATTAGGATCCGACCAAATACATTAGGTGACCATAGTATAGGGAATAACCTTATGAGGTTATACCTTATGATCACATCGTTTAAGTAGTTGTATGATAGGTAGTTTATATGCCTTAGGTAAATTACCAGAATACCCTTTTCATGTATAATTGGTAATTAAGCATATGTAACCTAAAATTTTGTCACATAAATGATTATATAACATGTTTAGGCATATAACACTTGTCATAGGGCTAGTTATGCGGTCCGAACGCGTTTCACGCGAACGACGCGTTAAAGTAGCATAAGCTTCCTAAACGGGTCGTAAACAATTATGTTAGGTTTCATTTAGTATGTAGGCTTTGTTAAACCAAATGACACGAGTCTCCACACTCGTTTGGTTTACAAACCCTCATTCTATCCAATCATCCGATTTAGGTCCGGTTTATTAACATAGTTACCTATATTAGGTGCCGTTTGATTCCGTGATCTATATCATTGCTTGGTGGTTATCTTTAGACATCTGAGCAATCTCAAGTGAGTACATAGACCCCTCTTTTACTGTTTTCCAAACTGTTTTGGGGTGAAACACATGTGCCTACTTGTTACTTTCATGCTTTCCTGTTTTCACATCATATACCTGCTATGTTCGTTAGTACATTATAGTACATGATTTTATTACATCTTATGCTAGGTGTGCCCATTGTGTGCATTACTTGGTACATTGTTTTACATTACATTTCATGCTAGGTGTGCCCATTGTGTGCATTACTTGGTACATTGTTTTACATTACATTTCATGCTAGGTGTGCCCATTGTGTGCATTACTTGGTACATTGTTTTACATTACATTTCATGCTAGGTGTGCCCATTGTGTGCATTACTTAGTACATCGTTTTACATTTCACTTCATGCTAGGTGTGCCCATTGTGTGCATTACTTAGTACATCGTTTTACATTACATTTCACGCTACGTATGTTCATTTGATTACATACTTAGTGCATCGTTTTCACATGCTTACATTTTTGGGTATGACATTTGGGTTGTTTAACATGGAACAATACATTCATTAACATTGATCATGCCATTCGTTAGTAGGTAGTGGTACCATAGGAATTGACAACTCCCGTTCCGGACATCCCAGGGAAAGGGGATGAAAGGAATGACCGAATTCGATATACATAACTTAGATAAACCTTTAATTTGTTTAAGGGTTTATCGCCACAGTCTCAAGGCTTGGATGTATGCATATTAACAATACCGCATAAATGTTTGTATCAGTATAGCATGCATTTGTTACACAAAACATAACTTTGATTTAAACTATGTTTTACTTCAATACCTTGTTTTTGTGCATTTTACATATGGTTTAGTTGATATATATTTCACTACCATACATGACATCTTGGTTACACATTACATGATCTACATTGAACATAAACATTTGGACATTTATATACACATTTGGTGGTTTACATTGGACATAGACATTTTGATATAATTTACACAATAACACTTGACAAATGGTTTGTACATGAACAAGTTACATTGGTGGTTGTTTGGGTAAGTGATTTGAGTAACGATACGTGTGTAATATGATACAAACATGGTGGATACGCCGCTGGTACTTCCTATATATAAGTGTTTGTATAATATTACATAGCGTAACGTTATTTAAATCATTTCAGTTTGATACATATAACATTTTATACAAATAACATACTTTTCATAAGACATTGTTTTACAACCAACTTATCTTATACAAACTCATTTTTCATGGTTATTCATTTAACCTTTCATTTACTTATACATATCAACTGATCTTATCGTTTTTCAAATGATTTACAAGACAAAGCAAATTACAAGGTTCATGACTAAACATTTTCTCAAATACAAGTCATAAATCTTATTTTCACAAACCTATGTATCTCACAGGCATTTTTATGCTGACGTACATATTTTCACATGTGTTTTCAGGTGCTTTTCCGTAGGATGATGATCATGACACTAGGGCGGACCTGTGCCTTAGAGACTTAAAATGAAGCTAGACTATGTTTAATTATGTTATAAACTCTTTTGTTTACTGTTCAAAACAATGTAACACCCTTGTTTGATAAATAAATACAATTTTGTTTGCCATGGTTATGAAACAATTAATTCTGTTACGACACGCCCCGATGTTTCCGCCGCGATTTGTTGTTTTACGCGGTCGGGGTGTGACAGAAGAGTTGGTATCAGAGCCAATGGTTATAGGGAATTAGGTTATTAGTAATGCTTTGACCTAGACTATAACTTTTCTAGGACCCTAACACAAATTATTTGTGTTTAGATCTTAAAACATGTACATTACCTATCCTTAGGTGATTATCAAAACAAGAACCAAATTTTTCTGAAACGATTTTTGAAAAACAATCATCTGTTTTTGAATGATTTATTACAAGGTTTTGAACCCTCTGTTATATGGTTTTGAACCCTTTTCAGTTTGATTAAATTTTTGGCCTTGTGCCTTCAAATTTTCAAAATCTCGTCAAGGTTTTGGGTCTTAAATAATGTGAACACGTGCAAACTGGAAGGGTGAATGCCTGTATTCTGGGTTTTCGGTCTAGGCAAGCACTTCGTATACATCTCAACCAGACGCGAGACCAGTTGTGCTTACCTGGGAATTCTTGGGATGAGTGTTCACTTATAGGCGAGCATGTCTTCATTATACATTATTTTTGATCCATTTACTTTGATTAGTCACTGTGTGTCGTTTGTTTGCTTTGTGATACGGACGAATGACCACCATCTTTGCTTTTGTTGATTTTGTTTCATCTCATTCTTTTCATCCAATCATCTCACTCGTTTCCTTTCATGTTTTCCCCTTTTAGAATGCCTCCTCGACGCGACAATCTGATAGCAACTGCCGAGCTGGCAGAAATTATTGCGCAGCAAATGGCTGCTCAATTTCCAAATCTCTTTGCTCAATGGAACCAAGCCAAAAATAACAATAACAACAATGTTCCATGCAAATACAAGGATTTTAATCAGGCTAAACCACTCAAGTTTAGTGGTTCTGAAGGAGCGACTGGGCTTCTTCAGTGGTTCGAGAGCAGTGAGAATACTTTCCGCCACGTGTAGTGTCCGGATAATCGCAAAGTCGAGTTTGCTTCGAGCGTATTTCAGAAGAGGGCTTTGACATGGTGGAACGGGATTATGAGAGACAGGGGTGCAGAAGTTGCTCTTGCACAGACATGGGCTGAACTTAGAGCCCTTATGATGAGGGAATTCTGTCCTCGTCATGAGCAGCGAGCTTTGGAGAAGGAATTTGATGATTTGAAGCAAGATAGTGGTGAGCACAGGGCTTATACTGATCGGTTTGAAGAGTTGAGTCTGCTTTGCCCGACTATGGTTACCCCACTCGACAAGGCTATCGAGAGATACATCGACGGCCTACCTGACTTGGTACAAGATATTCTTACTGGTAGTAACCCTGCCACACTCCGTCAGGCAATCGAGTTATCAGCGACGCTGACTGAGTCGCAGATCCGGAAGAACAAGTTACACAGGAAGGGTGACAAGGGCAAGAAACAGTCGGCTGACAAGGGGGATAGCAAGAAGGGTCAAAACAAGAAAGGAAAGGACTCTGGTTCTTCGAAGAGGTCAAGGAAGCGTAAGGCTTCCCAAAATTTTGCTATCACTGCCCAAGCTAATCAGGCAGCTCCTAACCAACCCGCACAGCTTCCAGCAAAGAAACCCTATACAGGGAATGCACCTTTGTGCAATAGGTGCAACAGTCACCATCAGCCGCAACATCAGTGCCGTTTCTGTACTAGCTGTGGAAAGTCAGGTCATCTTGCCGAGGTTTGTCGGATTGCTCAGAATCGCGCAGTTCAAAACCCGGCTCAACAAGTTGCACAGCCTCCTGCTCAGCAACAGGGTCAAGCTGCACGACCACAATACCCACCAGGTGCTTGTTACAATTGTGGGGATCTGACCCACTATAGGAATCGGTGCCCAAGACTGGCGAACCAGAACCAGAATCAGGCTCCGGCTCGAGGTTGAGCCTTTAACATGAATGCCCAAGAGGCGCAGGCGGATGATAATGTGGTGAACGGTACGTTCTTTATTAATAATCAGCCTGCATATGTTCTTTTCAATTCTGGTGCCGATAAGAGTTTCGTGTCTTTGTCTTTTGAGCAAATGCTTCGCGTGTCTAGAACGAAACTAGGCAAATCTTTGACAGTAGAAGTTGCTAGTGGTGAACCCATTATTCTTGATTCTGTTCTTCGCAACTGCCAGTTGAATCTTAACGGCTATCTTTTTCCTATTGACCTCGCGCCTATGCAACTTGGAAGCTTCGACGTTATTGTGGGAATGGATTGGTTATCCAAGCATCACGCAGAGATAGTTTGTTCTGAGAAGATAGTTCGTGTGCCGCTTTCGACAGGCGAGATCCTGCAGGTTCAAGGTGAGAAGCCTAACGGTGGTCTCAAACTCATGTCTTGTTTTAAAGCTCGGAAGTATCTGCAGAAGAACTATGTGGCTTTCTTAGCACATGTTACAGAAGATAAAGGCAAGGGTAAGTCTATTTCAGATATTCCTGTCGTGCGGGATTATTCTGAAGTATTCCCTGAAGATTTACCTGGTCTACCTCCAGCACGCCAAGTCGAGTTCCGTATTGATCTCGTACCTGGTGCAAATCCCATTGCCAGAGCTCCATATCGTCTTGCACCATCTGAGATGCAAGAGTTGTCTAAACAGCTTCAGGAGCTCTCTGACAAAGGTTTTATACGTCCTAGTTTTTCACCTTGGGGTGCTCCCGTTCTTTTTGTCAAGAAAAAGGATGGATCCTTTAGGATATGTATCGATTATTGTGAGCTTAACAAGCTTACCATCAAGAATCGATATCCCCTACCTCGCATCGATGATCTCTTTGATCAGTTACAAGGCGCTTCTTATTTTTCGAAGATTGATCTGCGATCTGGATATCATCAACTTCGGGTGCAAGAAGAAGACATTCCGAAGACAGCGTTCCGTACTCGTTATGGGCATTATGAATTCACAGTCATGCCATTCGGTTTGACTAATGCTCCTGCTGTTTTCATGGACTTAATGAATAGGGTCTGCAAACCTTATTTGGATCAGTTCGTCATTGTTTTTATTGATGACATCTTGATATACTCTAAGACGCGAGCTGACCACGAGCAACATCTTCGTCTTACCCTAGAACTCCTAAAGAAAGAGCAACTTTTCGCCAAATTCTCCAAGTGCGAATTTTGGCTTAAAGAAGTTCAATTCTTAGGACATGTTACCAACGAACGAGGTATTCATGTAGATCCCTCCAAGATCAGTGCGATTAAGGATTGGGATACGCCTACTACTCCTACTGAAGTTCGTTCTTTTCTTGGTCTAGCGGGTTATTATCGCCGCTTCATAGAAAATTTCTCGAAGATTGCAGTTCCTCTAATTGCTCTAACTCAGAAGAAAATGCCCTTTTATTGGGGATACAAACAAGAGGAAGCTTTTCAACACCTGAAGCAGAAGCTTTGCGATGCGCCTGTTCTATCATTGCCTGAGGGTGATGATGATTTTGTTGTGTATTGTGATGCATCGAAATTGGGTCTTGGCTGTGTTCTTATGCAAAGGAACAAAGTCATAGCTTATGCATCGAGGCAGTTGAAGATACATGAGAAGAACTACACCACTCATGATCTTGAGTTGGGTGCAGTTGTCTTTGCTCTCAAGATCTGGAGACACTATTTGTACGGTACAAAATGTGTGGTTTTCACTGACCACAAAAGTCTTCAGCATATCTTCAACCAGAAGGAACTCAACATGAGACAGCGACGTTGGGTTGAGCTTTTAAACGACTATGACTGCGAAATTCGCTACCATCCTGGTAAGGCGAATGTCGTAGCTGATGCATTGAGTCGTAAGGAACGTACTAAGCTTCATTGTGTACGTGTTCAATCTGTTATTCAAGCTCGATCCGATATCCAAGCACGCATTTCTCAGGCTCAACAATCTTGTGTTTCACAAGGTTTGATGGATAAAGAATTTCCTTACCACATAACACATGCTCTTAAACTGAAGGACAATGGATCATATTATTTCATGGACCGTTTATGGGTCCCAAGCCAGGATGATCTTCGTACCTTGCTTATGGATGAAGCCCATAAGTCTCGCTATTCTATTCATCCGGGCTCAGATAAAATGTATAAGGATCTTCGTATTCACTATTGGTGGCCTGGTATGAAGAAAGACATTGCCTTATACGTATCAAAATGCCTTACTTGTCTTAAGGTTAAGGCTGAACATCAACGTCCTTCTGGTTTATTGGAGCAACCAGAGATCCCAGTTTGGAAATGGGAAAACATTACTATGGATCTTGTTACCAAACTCCCGCGCACAAAGAAAGGTCATGATGCCATCTGGGTAGTCGTTGATCGTCTCACAAAGTCAGCGCATTTCTTGCCAATTCGAGAGGATTTTCCTGCTGAAAGACTTGCTCAAATCTATGTGGATGAAATTGTAGCTCGACATGGTGTTCCTTTGAACATCATTTCTGACAGAGATGCTCGTTTCACTTCTCATTTTTGGAGAACCATGCAATCTGCTATGGGGACCCAACTTAATCTGAGCACAGCTTATCATCCGCAAACGGATGGTCAATCTGAGAGAACAATCCAGACTCTGGAGGATATGCTTAGAGCTTGTGTGATCGATTTTGGTGGTAGTTGGGATTCACATCTTAAATTGATTGAATTCTCCTACAACAACAGTTATCACACTAGCATCAAAATGGCTCCTTTCGAAGCTCTCTATGGTCGAAAATGTCGTTCACCAGTCTGCTGGAATGAGATTGGCGAGGCTCAAATTACTGGACCTGCCCTCATTTTAGAGACAACTGACAAGGTCAAGAAAGTTCGTGATAACCTTCAGGCAGCTAGAAGCCGTCAGAAGATTTACGCGGACCCAAAATGCAAAGCCTTGGAATTTCAAGTCGGTGATCGAGTATTACTTAAGGTCTCACCTTGGAAAGGTGTGATCAGATTTGGAAAGAAAGGAAAACTTGCACCTAGATACGTTGGACCATTCAAGATCGTCGAAAGAATCGGAAAGGTAGCCTACAGACTTGAGTTACCTCCTGAACTTGGAAATGTTCATCCAACTTTTCACGTGTCAAATCTCAAGAGGTGTTCAGCTGATGAAAACTTCTCCATACCGCTTGACGAAATTCGTGTTGGCAAAACACTGAAATTTGTTGAGAAACCAGTGGAAATCATGGAACGTGAAGTCAAGTGGCTTAAACGCAAGCGCATTCCTTTGGTCAAAGTTCGCTGGGAAGCTAAACGTGGACCTGAGTTTACTTGGGAACGCGAAGATCAAATGAAGGCGAAATATCCACATCTTTTTCCACGAGTTTCCTCTAAATAAATTTCAGGACGAAATTTCCACAAGTAGGGGAGACTGTAACAACTGTGCTTGTAATCATTATGAACAGTTCTATTATCAATAAAACAATGTTATTTGATCCCAATGTTTGTTTGGTTGTGTTTTACATTTTTCATGTTTTGACTTTTATGAAATTTCAAACTCTATACCGCTTTCTGGAGAGTTATACGCAAACTAGTGCGTAAACGTACTCAGTTTAATGCGAGAAATACTCCGGAACATCAACATATACTCAACATACCTTAACTAACCTTTACATAACTTAGAAATAAGTTTTGAAGGCTTTGGTATGTCAAAAACAAGTTTAATCGCTTACAGGGACTAAATATGACAAACTGTGAAAGTATGTCAATTTGAACTGTAACGAACATTCCGGAACATGACCATAAGTTAAACACACCTTAAATATCCTTTACATAGCTTAGAAATAGGCTTTGAGGGGTTCGGTGTGTTAAAATAAACTTTTGGGTCATTCAGGGACTAAAAGTGTCAAAAAGTGCACAAGTTTGCATTTTCGCGCATAACATACGTTCTGAATACATCCGGACATCCAAAAATTTATGTGAGCATGACTATATTATATTTTAGTGTTCGCCATAAGAAAAATCCATTCGTCGCGTCATTTGGATCGTTTTTCGCGCTTATGCGCATTCCGTCGTAATTAACCGAACATCGCGACCGTACGGCCAAACAAACCGACATCCGAGATATTATTGAACACATTTTAAGCTCCCTATACTTTAACTTCATTTTAGAGCTTTGAAATGGGGTTAACGGGCCTTAAACGTGTCGAAAATGGACTGATTGCATTGCAGGGACTGATTTTGTAATTCTGCCAAACTGATAGCTTACGGACCGTAAGATATTTTAACCTTACGGTCCGTAAGGCAACCTGCAGAACAGATCAGACTTAACAGTCAGCAGTTTCCAGCTGTTGCAACCTCACCCACACATTTCCCACTTGCCTAATCTGTTGATAAACATCATTTTTAGCCACCATGAGTTTCCGACACTTGTACGGCTTGGATTAAGGCACGATATTCAACAAACGATCTTAACGGTTACCCGAAAACTATAAATACCCCACCCCCCCATGCTTCAAAATCACAAGAAATTTGATTTGAGAAACTCTAAGTTGAAACATTTGTTTCATACCTGAGATTTTTGAATCGAGTTTAGCATTCGGGGACCCTTCGTAAGTATTCTTTCGTTCTTTTCCTTATTTTATTGCTTTTCGAGTCAGAAAGTCAAACTTTGTTTGACTTTCAGCGTTGACCAGTAATGGTCAATGTGAAGTTCGTTTGAACTTCGCAACGTGAGTGTAATCACGTTGGTCATGGTCCCTTGGGACTATGCCCACTGATTACCATGTTGTCTAGGGTCGTAGGGTAGGCGATCTAATAAATCGCCTATACCTTCGAACCCGACCCAGTTTGGTCGATCATTAGGATCCGACCAAATACATTAGGTGACCATAGTATAGGGAATAACCTTCCGAGGTTATACCTTATGATCACATCGTTTAAGTAGTTGTATGATAGGTAGTTTATATGCCTTAGGTAAATTACCAGAATACCCTTTTCATGTATAATTGGTAATTAAGCATATGTAACCTAAAATTTTGTCACATAAATGATTATATAACATGTTTAGGCATATAACACTTGTCATAGGGCTAGTTATGCGGTCCGAACGCGTTTCACGCGAACGACGCGTTAAAGTAGCATAAGCTTCCTAAACGGGTCGTAAACAATTATGTTAGGTTTCATTTAGTATGTAGGCTTTGTTAAACCAAATGACACGAGTCTCCACACTCGTTTGGTTTACAAACCCTCATTCTATCCAATCATCCGATTTAGGTCCGGTTTATTAACATAGTTACCTATATTAGGTGCCGTTTGATTCCGTGATCTATATCATTGCTTGGTGGTTATCTTTAGACATCTGAGCAATCTCAAGTGAGTACATAGACCCCTCTTTTACTGTTTTCCAAACTGTTTTGGGGTGAAACACATGTGCCTACTTGTTACTTTCATGCTTTCCTGTTTTCACATCATATACCTGCTATGTTCGTTAGTACATTATAGTACATGATTTTATTACATCTTATGCTAGGTGTGCCCATTGTGTGCATTACTTGGTACATTGTTTTACATTACATTTCATGCTAGGTGTGCCCATTGTGTGCATTACTTGGTACATTGTTTTACATTACATTTCATGCTAGGTGTGCCCATTGTGTGCATTACTTGGTACATTGTTTTACATTACATTTCATGCTAGGTGTGCCCATTGTGTGCATTACTTAGTACATCGTTTTACATTTCACTTCATGCTAGGTGTGCCCATTGTGTGCATTACTTAGTACATCGTTTTACATTACATTTCACGCTACGTATGTTCATTTGATTACATACTTAGTGCATCGTTTTCACATGCTTACATTTTTTGGTATGACATTTGGGTTGTTTAACATGGAACAATACATTCATTAACATTGATCATGCCATTCGTTAGTAGGTAGTGGTACCATAGGAATTGACAACTCCCGTTCCGGACATCCCAGGGAAAGGGGATGAAAGGAATAACCGAATTCGATATACATAACTTAGATAAACCTTTAATTTGTTTAAGGGTTTATCACCACAGTCTCAAGGCTTGGATGTATGCATATTAACAATACCGCATAAATGTTTGTATCAGTATAGCATGCATTTGTTACACAAAACATAACTTTGATTTAAACTATGTTTTACTTCAATACCTTGGTTTTGTGCATTTTACATATGGTTTAGTTGATATATATTTAACTACCATACATGACATCTTGGTTACACATTACATGATCTACATTGAACATAAACATTTGGACATTTATATACACATTTGGTGGTTTACATTGGACATAGACATTTTGATATAATTTACACAATAACACTTGACAATTGGTTTGTACATGAACAAGTTACATTGGTGGTTGTTTGGGTAAGTGATTTGAGTAACGATACGTGTGTAATATGATACAAACATGGTGGATACGCCGCTGGTACTTCCTATATATAAGTGTTTGTATAATATTACATAGCGTAACGTTATTTAAATCATTTCAGTTTGATACATATAACATTTTATACAAATAACATACTTTTCATAAGACATTGTTTTACAACCAACTTATCTTATACAAACTCATTTTTCATGGTTATTCATTTAACCTTTCATTTACTTATACATATCAACTGATCTTATCGTTTTTCAAATGATTTACAAGACAAAGCAAATTACAAGGTTCATGACTAAACATTTTCTCAAATACAAGTCATAAATCTTATTTTCACAAACCTATGTATCTCACAGGCATTTTTATGCTGACGTACCTACTTTCACATGTGTTTTCAGGTGCTTTTCCGTAGGATGATGATCATGACACTAGGGCGGACCTGTGCCTTAGAGACTTAAAATGAAGCTAGACTATGTTTAATTATGTTATAAACTCTTTTGTTTACTGTTCAAAATAATGTAACACCCTTGTTTGATAAATAAATTGTAACAACTGTGCTTGTAATCACTATGAACAGTTCTGTTATCAATAAAACAATGTTATTTGATCACAATGTTTGTTTTGTTATGTTTCACATTTTTCATGTTTTGACTTTTATCCAATTCCAAACTCTATATCAATTTCTGGAGAGTTATACGCAAACTGGTGCGAAAACGTACTCAGTTTAACGCGACAAATACTCCGGAACATCAACATATACTTAACATACCTTAAATAACCCTTACATAACTTAGAAATAAGTTTTGAAGGCTTTGGTATGGCAAAAACAAGTAAATTCGCTTACAGGGTCTAAAATTGACAAACTACGAAAGTATGCCAATCTGAACTGTAACGAACATTCCGGAACATAACCATAAGTTAAACACACCTTAAATATCCTTTACATAACTTAGAAATAGGCTTTGAGAGGTTTGGTAAGCTAAAATAAACTTTTGGGTCATTCAGGGACTAAAAGTGTCAAAAAGTGCACAAGTTTGCATTTTCGCGCATATCTTACGTTCTGAATACATCCGGACATCCAAAAATTTATGTAAGCATGACTATATTATATTTTAGTGTTCGCCATAAGAAAAATCCATTCGTCGCGTCATTTGGATCATTTTTCGCGCTTGTGCGCATTCCGTCGTAATTAAGCGAACATCGCGTTCGTACGACCAAACGAACCATCATCCGACATATTTTTGAACATGTTTCATGTCCACAATGTTTAGGCAACATTTTAGGGCCTTAAAGTTGGCTTTACGGGCCTTAGAAGTGTCGGAAATGGCTTAAATACGCAACAGGGACCAAAACTGCCATTTTTGAAAGTATGTGCAGATCAGACAGGCCCAGGCGGCCCGCCTGAGTTTTGGCAGATCCTGATGCGGGCCGCATTGTCCCTTCAGAACGCCCAAAGGTCAAGTTTCAGCTGTTTAATGCGTTTTAACCCCTTTCAAAGGCCAAATGACACTTGTCAAACTCCTATGGTGTCCATTTTTAGCCACCACAACTTTGTGACAAGTGTACGGCTCGGATCGTGGCACGATATTCAAGAAACGATCCTAACGGCTCTACTTTTCCTATAAATACCCATCCCCCATTGCTTCAAAACCCACAAATCTGATCATTTGGGCTCTAAGTTGGAACCTTCGTTTCATACCTGAGTTACTTGGATCGGGATTAGCATTCGGGGACCCCGAGTAAGTATTCTTTCGTTCTTTTAATCGCTTTCGAGTCCGAAAGTCAAACTTTGTTTGACTTTCTGCATTGACCAGTTTATGGTCGATGCGAAGTTCGTTTGAACTTCATAACGTGAGCGTGATCACGATGATTATAGTCCCTAGTGACTATACCTACTGATTACCACGTTATCTAGGCTCAGTGACGAGCCGTAGTTTCGGTCAGAATACGTATTCTTGCGTATTTTGTAACCAAACTACTTATGGGTATCAAAACCGTTTGTTTTGATACCAAACCTGTTTTCTAAACTTAGTTAAGCATGTTTTAACATGCTTAGCTCGTCACTTTTAGTTTAGTGCTTAGATAGGGTCGTAAGGTAAGCGATCTAAACAATCGCTTATACTTTCGAACCCGACCCGTTTGGTCGATCATTAGGATCCGACCAAGCACATTAGGTGACCATAGTATATAGGGAATAACCTTATGAGGTTATACCTTATGGTCGCTTCGTTTAAGTAGTTGTATGATAGGTAGTTTATATGCCTTAGGTAAATTACCAAAATACCCCTATGATGCCAAAATTCATTTTAAACATATGGAACACAACTTTTGACATCTAAACTGATTTGACAACCATATTAGACATGTTAAGGCATATATTACTTGTCATAGGACTAGTTAGGCGGTCCGAACGCGTTTCACGCGAACGACGCGTTAAAGTAGCATAAGCTACCTAAACGGGTCGTAATGGGTCACAAGCACTTAGGATAGGTTTCATTTAGTATGTAGGCTTTGTTAAACCAAATGACACGAGTCTCTACACTCGTTTGGTTTACGAAACCTCATTCTATCCAATCTTCCGATTTAGGTCCAGTTATTAACATAGTTACCTATATTAGGTGCCGTTTGATTCTGAGATCTCTAGCATTACTTGGTGATTATCTTTAGACATCTGAGCAATCTCAAGTGAGTACATAGACCCCTCTTTTACTGTTTTCCAAACGTTTTGGGGTGAAACACATGTGCCTACTTGTTACTTTCATGCTTTCCTGTTTTCACATCATATACATGCTATGTTCGTTAGTACATTATAGTACATGATTTTATGACATTTCATGCTAGGTGTGCCCATTTTGTGCATTACTTAGTACATCGTTTTACATGACATTTCACGCTATGTATGTTCATTTGATTACATACTTAGTGCACTGTTTTCACATGCTTACAATTCTGGTATGACATTTGGTTTGTTTACATGGGACAATACATTCATTAACATTAGCTACGCCGTTCGTTAGTAGGTAGTGGTACCATAGGAATTGACAACTCCCGTTCCGGACATCCCAGGGAAAGGGGACAGAAAGGAATGACCGAATTCGATGATATAAGACAGATAGACCTTTAATTTGTTTAAAGGGTTTATCACCACAGTCACAAGGCTTAGATGTATGCATTTTTACAATACCGCATAGATGTTCATATTAAATAGTTGCATGCACTTACACAAAACATAGCTTTGATTTGAACCAAGTTTTACTTCAATACTTTGTTTTTGTGCATATGGTTTAGTTGAGACATTTCACTTGCCATACATGACATTTTGACATAGACATTTGACATGGATATTTGACATAGACATTTGACATGGATATTTGACATAGACATTTGACATGGACATTTGACATAGACATTTTGACATGATTTACATCTTGACATGAACACTTTGACATATTATTCAATACATTTGACAATTGGTTTAAACATAGACTTCTTACATTGGTTGGTTTGGTTTGATTAAGTGATTAAGTAACGATGCGTGTGTAATATGATACAAGCATGGTGGATACGCCGCTGGTACTTCCTATATATAAGTGTTTGTATGGTATTACATGTCGTAACGTTATTTGAATCATTTCAATATTTAGACATAGAACATTTTATATAAATAACATATTTTTCACAAGACATTGATTTACAAACAACTTATCTTATACAAACACATTTTTACATGGTCATTTATTTAACCTGACATTTACTCATACATATCATCTGATCTTATTGTTTTCAAATGATTTACAAGACAAAGCAAATTACAAGGTTCATGACTAAACATTTTCTTAAACATAAGTCATGAATCCTATTTTTACAAACCTATGTATCTCACAGGCATTTTTATGCTGACGTACCTATTTTCACATGTGTTTTCAGGAGCTTTTCCGTAGGATGTTGATCATGATACTAGGGCGGACCTGTGCCTTAGAGACTTTAAAAGAAGATAGACTATGTTTAATTATGTTCTGAACTCCTTAATTCCTGTTTAAGACAATGTAACACTCTTGTTTAATAAATAAATAAAACTTTGTATGCCATGGTTATGAGACAATTAATTCTGTTACAACACTCCCCGACGTTTCCGCCACGTTTTGTATGTTACACGTGGTCGGGGTGTGACATAAATACAACTTTGTTTGCCATGGTTATGAAACAATTAATTATGTTACGACACGCCCCGATGTTTCCGCCGCGATTTGTTGTTTTACGCGGTCGGGGTGTGACATCCCATATGACGACTACCAACGAGTTCCAACCAATTTTGATCAATCATTAAATATAGCGACATCACCGCTTTAATTCAAAACAACTCTTGTTCTAAAATTCAACTACGCATATTATAACCATCAACATTCACTTAGTGTAACGGTCAAGTTACATACCTTTAAAGCAAGCCCTTCAAACGTGCGTCCACACCGGTTTGCCCGCTAGATGCCCCGGCTTCCTTTCCTATAGAGTTCAATCACTTTATGTTTAGAACTCTATGTTTTACATACATAACGCACTTTTCGTCATACTTCATAATTATGCGTTTTTAACTTAACAATTCAGTATCAAGCCTTCTTTGAGGCATTTCAACAAACACTATAAGGGCAGAATTCTTACATCTTTCATATTCATGTTTATAGCTTGCTAATTAGTTAACTTAACTTCAATAAAGCCTTCATATAGCATTTAAACATCATACTTTTCTGAAATCACTTTCTAAGATCGAATTACACTACAATAATCATTCTAAACCCTAGTGTTCATTATCATCATGTAAAACCCACAACCCATCTTCAAGGTGTTCATGGAATTTCCTGAAATTGGGTCATGATTTCATATGTAGTTGGCTAGGTGTCACTTCTAGACACCATATAAACTCTAATCTAACCACATAACACACATGCAACATCTAATTTCAGATTTTCCAAAATCATGAGAAATTCAAGTTGGGAGATTTCATCAGATTTTACATACCTTACAATCCTCTTGTGATGAGGATCATGATTCTAAGCTCAATTTTCGATTTTGACTTGGATTAATCCTTCTATTTGCAGGATTAATGAAGTTTTAGGGTTTTGAAAGAGTGGGGATCGCCCCCTGCTTCACTTGATCGACCAGACACCTCCTTTTGGGGGTGTTTGGTTTGTTTTAATTGTTTAATAAAAATTAAGTTTCAATTTTTTTTACAACTTAAGCCCCTCCATTTTGATCAATATTCCATTTAGTTACTTTTAACCCTACTTTAAGTTATTTCTAGACTATTAACTAACTAGGTTATAATTCCTAATTAGTAAATCCTCGTTTGTTTATACTTTATAATTCAAATATAAAGTTTTATATTTTCGGGGTGTTACAGTTCTTGAACACTCAAAACAAATTCACAACACACACTCTCAAAGCAAGTTCTCTGGAGCAACCTAATCTCTAAGGAGGCTCTATTAGTTCAAATTTTCGTGCTAAGGACTCTTGTAAGTTCCCTTAGCCTCTGTAATTAAGTTTTTGTTAGTCGAATGACCAAAAGTCAAAGCTGTCGTAATTAAGCTTTAACTTAGTGATTAATCACTAATGGTCCAGCCATTATTCGAATTAAAAGTGGCTATGTGTTGGTAATTATGTGGGTAATAAGTCCTTAATAGGGCACCCCCTGATTAGCAATCTAACTTGGTCAATTGTCGGGTCAAACTTAGTATTAAAAAGTCAACAGAAAGCTATTTTTACAAATAAACACACAACTAATAACGGAGAAGTTATGGAACCTATTTTAATACTAAATTAAGTTGGTAAACAATGTAAGAACATGTCTAAGCATGTTCAACCCGACAATTCTAAGTTCAGGCTCGGTTCGGAGCCGAAAGTCGCAAAATAAGACTTTTGCTTTGACCTTTAGTTCTGATGTAACACCTCGAAAATTCACGTCCAATACTGTATTGACACGTGTCATAAGCTTTGAACGTGTGAAAGAATACTCTAGAAGGACTAAAGTTGACAAACATGGAAAATATGTGAATATAAGGGTTCAAAATGTTAACAATGGATAAATATACCCTATAATATCCCTACATGATGTTTATACCCTTAAACGAATGATTCATGGATCATACGAAGCTAATTGTGAAAGAAAGTGAGAGATTACAAACTACAGGGGTTAAATGTGTCAGCATGTTTAAAGTATACCTCTGAGTGACCTTTTAGCAAACCCAAAGCTTTGTAACGATCAATTATGCTCACTAGAATACATGATAAAAATTTCACCAAGTTTCGCTATCATATGAGAAAGTTATGACAATATTCGTATACGAGGGGTTAAAAGCGTCAACGTTGAAATTTATGACTTTTCGGGTAACCATAAAGTTACCCAAGCACTTAACAAAGTTTGGTTATGTCTTAAGGCCCTTAAAAGTCAAGTTAGAGGGCTCAAAGTGCAAGTAATCATGTTAAGATCAAGTGTAGAAGGACCAGGGACTAAAATTGACAAACTGCGAAAGTATGCCAATTTGAACTATAACGAACATTCCGGAACATGACCATAAGTTAAACATACCATAAATATCCTTTACATAGCTTAGAAATAGGCTTTAAGGGGTTCGGTGTGCTAAAACAAACTTGTGGGTCATTCAGGGACTAAAAGCGTCAAAAAGTGCATAAGTTTGCATTTTCGCGCATAACTTACGTTCTGAATACACCCGGACATCCAAAAATTTATGTAAGCACTAAAATATTTTATTTTAGTGTTTGGCATAAGAAAAACCCATTCGTCACGCAATTTGGATCGTCTTTCGCGCTTATGCGCATTCCGTCGTAATTAAGCGAACATCGCAATCATACGACCAAACGAACCGACATCCGGGATATTTTTGAGCATGTTTCATGTTCACAATGTTTAGGCATCATTTTAGGGCCTTAAAGTTAACTTAACGAGCCTTAAACATGTCGGAAATGGCCTTAATACACAACGGGGACTGAAATGGAAACTTTGGAAACTGTTTGCTGATCAGAAGGACCTAGGCGTGACACCTAGCCCCCTAGGCGTCACGCGAGGCCCTTTCATATCATCAAAATTTGTTTAATCAGTTGTTAACAGCTGCTAAAAACTCCAAAGGCCAATGCCACGTGTTAATCCCTGATGTTGGGGGGCCAATTTGAGTTACCTTAGTGTTGCAACAAGTGTAGGGACAAGATCAAAGCACGATATTCGAAGAACGATCCTAATGGTTGTCCATTTACTATAAATACCCAACCCATTCACTTACAAAACCCACAAATCTGATCTAAGAATGCTCTAAGTTGAAGCCATTGCTTCATACCTGAGTTACTTGGATCAAGATTAGCTTTCGGGGACCCTTTGTAAGTGTTCCTTCGTTCTTTTATTCGTTTTAGCGTTAAAGTCAAACTTTGTTTGACTTTCTGCATTGACCAGTTTATGGTCAATGCGAAGTTCATTTGAACTTCATAACGTGAGCGTAATCACGATGGTTATAGTCCCTAGTGACTATACCTACTGATTACCACGTTATCTAGGCTCAGTGACGAGTCGTAGTTTCGGCCAAAATGCGTATTCTTGCGTATTTTGTAACCAAACTACTCTTAGGTATCAAAACCATTTGTTTTGATACCAAACCTGTTTTCTAAACTTAGTTAAGCATGTTTTAACATGCTTAGCTCGTCACTTTTAGTTTAGTGCTTATATAGGGTCGTAAGGTAAGCGATCTAAACAATCGCTTATACTTTTGAACCCGACCCGTTTGGTCGATCATTAGGATCCGACCAAACACATTAGGTGACCATAGTATATAGGGAATAACCTTCCGAGGTTATACCTTATGGTCACGACGTTTAGTTAGTTGTATGACAGGTAGTATATATGCCTTAGGTAAATGACCAAAATACCCCTTCGGGGCTTATATTAAGATTAAACTCGTTTTGGTCATATTGGAAGGTATCCTACTGATATCACAACATATTTAAGGCATATTAACTTAGGAAACACATATATGACTCTTATGGTTACTCGTTACGCGCTTGTCGCGTTCGGGTCGGCTTATGTGACTAGTTTGCATAAATTAGCCGAAACGGGTCAAACCATATCTTTTTGGTCTCAAAATCCAGAATGTGTTTAAGTTACCCATATTAAACAAGCATACAAGCTTGTCGGGTCAAAAACCACATTCTAAACCGGTCTTCGCCTTATCATGCGTTTGAACCGTATCTTCCTCTTTAAAACTAACCGGTCTAAGCATAGGCTTAATTAAAGACCCGTTAGAAATCTAATAGGTTATTAAAAACCTTCGTTCCAGATTAAGAGCCCCAGTAGAAGTACTTGTGCTTGCTGAATTGATATACGGCTAGGATTGAATTTATATTTAGCTCAGGTAAATACTCTTAACTTATTTTCCCTATACGGGCTTGGGATACGGTATTATAATAATACCGCTTGGTCGGGTATTGAATGTTTAGTCGTATTGTGATTAAATTATTGAGGTAACCCGCTTTAATTTGTATTGTTTGAAATAAAAGCCTTTAGGGGTTAATGACCATGTCCCGGATATCCTTGACATCATTGTATTATAAAATGGCCACGTCTTAAGCACGGGGTGTAGGCATACACTGAAAGTTGCTTAAAGGGAAACGGTATCTCACTCTCTTGTGGGCTTATACTTGTGGCGTGTCTGTTAATCTTGACTCGGTTTCTACATCGGGCCCTGAACGTACAATGAACATGTAAATCTGTATACAAGATTATAAATATAATTGTCCCAAGTTATAAAAGATATTTTTGTGCCTGGTGCATCTAAATCAATTTTCTTAAACTCTTTTTAAAATGAGTCGGTTAATTGTATTTACCAGTGTAAACTGACGTATTTTCCAAAAAGGTTAAGTGACAGGTACTGAACGTAATTGGCTGGAAGCTCAGGGCGTTAATAAGGAAATCTTGCAAGTTCTAGGCGCCTAAAGTCTGTTGAACAATGTTTATGTTTTAAGATCCGCCTGTGGATCCTTTGCTTTCCGTTGTAATACTTTGATATTACTTTATATTCGGATTGTAATATATTTATCTTTTGCTTCCGCTGTGCATTTATATATTGTGTTGTTTGACTATGATGATATTAACTACGTCACGATACTCCCTACCGGGCCCACCGGTCAAACGTGGAAATATCGGGGTGTGACAGGTTGGTATCAGAGCCAACACTGAGTGAATTAAACACTAGCCTTTTGTGTTTAATCTCAGTTACACAGTTGCACATTCTTGAGTCTAGACAAGAACAAAGGACAAATCCTAATTCGTTTTATTTTGTCCTTATTTGGTTCCTTTGTTATTTTCTGACTAACCCTTGCATGGGTAAGTCATTTTCTGTAGAAGTCCCATCTAGGGCAACCATATACTTGTTTAAATTTTAATGGAACGATTATATTTAAAATGTCATTCCTATATTATAAGATCTACCATTATAATAAAATGGCAAAATCTAAAAAAAAGGACAAGACCTAGCCACGTGTTATTTTGAGACAGGGCCAAGATGGTAGTTCCACAATTAGATTCAGATCCTTGTTAACATTTCAATTTAGGATTGTTCCGCGTTAAATATTAAAAGAATCTTAAAGGTAAAACCTAGCCTAATTGTCATTATAGACAAGGCCAAGACGGTAAAACTTATCTAAAAGATTCCAATCCCTGTTAACATCTGTAAGTATGTTAACATTTTTGGTAAACTGTGAATCGTTAACGTCACACAGGCCATCTTAAAAAAAGGGGTAATCTAAATTCCCTTATTTGAAATAATCATCCCTTAGTGATGAAGTGCCTACGGGCCAAACTTGTTGTCCGATAAGACAACGACCGTGGTGGTCTTTGACCCCCGTCTAAAGATGTTGAACTACGTCCAAGCATAATAGTTTGTATGATCAATGCGATCCTGACTAATATCATCAAATGAAGATGATCAAATTATAAACATCCATAAGTGATGAAATGCCTACGGGCCATACTTATTGTCCTAAGGGACAAAAGACAGTTGATGTCTTTGACTCTCTATCAAGAAAAGGTAATGAAATATGTTCAAACCTAAATGCCTTGATTCTCTGAAATCATGGCTTGTAAATTTAAAACTGTCCTTGTGACTAGGCCTTTGCGCCACCTTAATATCCTTAGGGGCTGTTTGGCAACATCTGAATCAATAAGTGCTGAATGAATAAGAGGTCTGAATGGATAAGAGGCTCTGAACCAGTAAGTGTTGTACCAGTAAAGTGCTGTTTGGTTGCACATCTGAATGACTGTGTAAAATGACATTTTTACCCCTTTTAATTAAAAAACCATTTTATTATTAAAGAGGTATTGGCTAGTGGCATCTTCCACAGTGCGTACATGTTCTTCTTCTTTCTAGAGGTTCACTTTCACTTTTTCATTCATTTCTTTTCTAATTTGCTTCTTATATTTCAATTGCACCACTGATCTTCAACAACACCCACCACCGATCTTCAACAATTGTCCTTCTCATTCGGCCACACAACAACCCTTATCACCCCTGGCTCCCCCTCCCTCTCACTCTTGCGAGCCGAACATCACACACCCCCCAGCTGAGAAGGAAAGGGAAGCACGACAGCGGCACCGCTGCTCACGGCGGTGACAGTGGAGGCGACAGTGGTGGTTTGAGGCTCCGACGATGAATTTCACCGGTAAAACTCCTCCCCGTCTTCTTTCGTCTCCTCCTTTTTCTTGCGATTGATGACGATTTCTGTGTTATCGGTGATGATAAGGATTTGAAAGGTTGTTGTGGGGTGATGTGAGGGATATTGAAGTCTATGATGAAGGAGAGGAGAGCACAGATTGTTTTTAGGGCAAAGGGTATGTGTGTCAACATTTTCATTCAGCGTGTGTTATTAACTAAATGGTTCAGACTGAATGGAACCATTAAGAGGTGGGTCTTTTAATCAACCAAACACATATGCCTCTGACCGATTCAGAAGTGAACCTCTGAATGGTTTCATTCAGAGCCAACCAAACAGGCCCTTAATGTTTTATAACTAGGATAAATTATAATGCCTCGATTCTCTGAAATCATGGCTTGTAAATTTAAAACTGTCCTTGTGACTAGGCCTTTGTGCCACCTTAATATCCTTAATGTTTTATAACTAAGATAAATTATATTGAAATGCTGATTAAATATAACAAACAAATTAACCAATATGGTTTATATTACCATGGTTGATGAATCGTCAAAAATGATGATTCCATAATAACCTCTGAATGAATCATCGTCGATATTTATGTAGCCATCAAACTACATGGCTGGATCAGATGAGGTCAACAGCCACCAGAGAGAGAATAATGATGCTACCAGAGTTAATATAACTGGTGCGGAACTGCAGGCATTAATAGATAATGTCGTTACACGAGCTCTCGACAGATAGTATGATGAATCAAGTGATACACACTCTAGGACTCTATCTGCAGCTCGTAGTAAGCCCCCTTCTAAATCACATGAGTCAAGGGAAGACGATGTTCATAACTCGTCAAATCAGAGGAGTATCCCGTCTGGACAGGTTGTGATTAATCAAGAGCCACATGTTAAAACCTGTTCGTATAAATATTTCGTCTCCTGCAAGCCCAGAGACTTCACAGGAGAAAAGGGAGCCATCGACTGCATGACGTGGCTCGATGAGATGGATACTGTTGTGGATATTAGCAGATGTTCAGAGCAAGACATTGTGAAGTTTGTTTCACAATCTTTTAAAAGAGAAGCTCTAGCCTGGTGGAGGTCACTGATCCAAGCTACAGGGAAGATCCCTTTATACAACATGACTTGGGAGCAGTTCGTCACTCTTATCAAAGAAAATTACTGTCCTCAACATGAAGTTGAGAAAATTGAGACTGAATTCTTGACATTAGTCATGGAGAACTTAGATTGTCAAGCATACCTTACAAGTTTCAACACCATGTCTCGATTGGTTCCTTACTTGATCACACCGGAACCAAAGCGAATAGCTTGCTTTATTGGGGGTTTAGCCCCAGAAATAAAGGCCAGTGTGAAAGCATCGAGACCTACTACATTCAGGTCAGCGGCAGATCTGTCGCTATCTCTCACACTCGATGTGGTCAGAAATAAGGCTGCCAAAGCCTCTGAATATGGAAAGCGTAAAAGGGAGGATGAGAATTCTCATCGCTCCGATAGAAAGAAAAAGAGGAACTCTGAGGATAAGAAGAGCTCCGGATTTGAGAAAGACAGCCAGCAGTCGGGTGAGAAGACCAGGTGCAAAACCTGTTGGAAATACCACCTCGGGAAATGCAGATTTGAATCTCAGCCTCTACCTTGTGGGATTTGCAAGTCTAAGGAACATAAAACCTTGGATTGCAAGAAGTTGAAAGACGCAACCTGTTATGGTTACAACGAGAAGGGGCATATCAGGACCAACTGCCCTAGGAATCAGAAGAAGCCTGAAGAGGCCGAGAAAGCAAATGCATGAGTCTTCCAGATAAACGCCCAGGAGATGCTGCAGAATGATAACTATATAGCAGGTACCTTTCCTTGTCAAGCAGTTTATGCAGAAATTTATTTGATGCTGGCACATATGATTCTATTATAAGCGATAAATGCTGAGAACTGTTGTCTCCGCCTGATTTGGACTCCGGTCATTTAATGCGAAGTAGCAATTGACCGATGATACTTTAGAAAATGCTCCAACAAATCTTAGATTGATATTTTATATCTATTAGGAATCACTCTTTCTGATATCCTTATGGCAAGCTTTCAAGCTATCCAAATTCATCAATATAAAAAAGACAGATGTGACGTTTTGATCCCCTGTCAAAAAGGTGACGGACTAGGTCCAACCCTTAAATGCCATTGATGGTCTTTTGTGACCTAGGCTAAGTGATATTGATATATTTTAAAAATAACGTTCATTAAGAATGTTAGTGCCATATTGGCCTGAATAGTTTAATGAAACCATGGTTATTACATGTTAAGACCATCAGGGTGATGAATAGCAATTGTTGAATTGCAACTAAGTAAATGATCCAATTAGTAATAGGAACCAAATCTTGAGTATGACAAACTCGGATAAGACAACAGTCAATCATGCCATTGACGATACGACGCATGCTAATGATGCTACAATTGTAAACCTTAGAATTTCCAAAGATGTTCTTCAAACTATGATAGACGCAGCTGTTGGAAAAGCTGTGAAGAAGGCCGTGAAAAAAGTTCAAGGAGCCAAATGCTACGTGCCCCAAATCTGTCAAAGGAAATACGGCTAAGGATAGAAAGCCTAAGAATGATAGCGCTTAAACTCTCCTAAAGAGTGTCAGGAGTAGTCCATATCAATAATAACGTTGGGTACGTTCTTTAAGTATAAATGCTAAGAATTCTGTTTTAATACGAATACCAATAAATCCTTCATAAATTGTAAGTATTTTAGACTTTTAAAAATCTATCATAAGAATCCTAGATATTAAGTGTGAGGTAAAACTTACAGATAGCAAATCATAGAAACCATTTCTTCTGTTCCTGTCAGAAATCGTCAAACATAAAATTCTAAAGTACCCTCTCTCCAGATAAATGCATTCATATGTAATTGATATCTCCCTATTGATTACAAATACCAAATGGTATGACAAAAGCGCCATATAAGGATTGGTGTATCTTAATATGTTCCATAGATTGCTTCCATGCCTGATCAGTATGGAGGTTTAATGCATGGAACCACAAAGATATCCCAATGATCATATGGTACTAAAGTCAGCTAATGGCATTCAAAGAAGATATCTAGAAAATAGAATTTTTCCACATAAATGTTTCCTGGTAAAGGAACCTGTGGACTCATAACATAAAAGTGTCACTCATTTGGCACAAGCGAGGATGGATGAACTAGAGCCTGAGATTTGGAAAATCTCTGTAACCTCCTTGTATTTTGATTATCTTCTCCTAAGACTACCCTGTTTACCTCCCGAGAGGCAAGTAGAGTTAAGATTTATATCCCATTTAGGGCTGTATCATTATGAAATTTCCTAAACGGCTGGTACCGTCATTGGAGAAATCAAAACCCTGATTAAGTAAGTTCTAAGATATAGATTCATAAATCCTAACTCAATATCCTGAAAATTCAGTATAGTTAATTATGAAAGACGGTTCATTTTGCTTATGCATTGTTACCGCAACCCTAATTAGGCAACGATTAAGAATTCCCATCAGCTACCCAGGATCGTTGATTTGTTCGACTAACGACAAGGATTAGCTATTCTTTAAAATTAGTTAAGCAGTAGTTGGAATAACCATCTCACCTTAAGATAAGCTTTTCTATAATAGTTGATATGTAAGCATCAAGGCTGCTCCCTTGGAGACCTTGTAAAGATGGAATGTTAAACATCTATTGTTAGGATAATAGATTGGTAAGTCCACTTATCTGGATCTGAAAGTTGCATTGGAAACAACAAATAAGATCATACAAATCCCTAATCATCTATAAGTTGCCAGTATTCGGCAGAAAATCAAGAATTAATGAAAGTAGCAACCCTCCTAAATTCTTGGTAAGGAATAAGGTTCAACAAAAGATATCACACAGGAAGGGTGTGCCAAATTGTTAAATTATCAGGCTAGTTAAGCTCTGAATATATAGAATCATTCGGAGGAAATCGAATGTATCAAGATCAAGTAGCTCATAAGCTAAAACCTATTTAAGGAGCTTGGCGGAGCTCGCAATGCATTATACACTAGTGACAGAAGGATGTGTTTCACCAATAAGTCAAGGAGCACTATCACATAATGATATGCAGATTATGATGTGATGAGCATCCTGTATCGATTAAGGATCGGCAGGTTAATAAGCTCCAAAAGGATACATGCACCTAATATAGGGGTCACTTTGGGAGCTTAGAAGGACTCCAGATATGTTATAGAAGTTAAGTCCATTATGCGAAAAAAAGTACTTCCAGCATTTTAACAAATCTCGAGGTCGAGATTTCTTTTAAGGGGGTGAGGATGTAACACCTCGAAAATTCACGTCCTATAATGTATTGACACGTGTCATAAGCTTTGAACGTGTGAAAGAATACTCTAGAAGGACTAAAGTTGACAAACATGGAAAATATGTGAATATAAGGGTTCAAAATGTTAAAAATGGATAAATATACCCTACAATATCCCTACATGATGTTTATACCTTGAAACGAATGATTCATGGATCATACGAAGCTAATTGTGAAAGAAAGTGAGAGATTACAAACTACAGGGGTTAAATGTGTCAGCATGTTTAAAGTATACCTCTGAGTGACCTTTTAGCAAACCCAAAGCTTTGTAATGATCAATTATGCTCACTAGAATACATGATAAAAATTTCACCAAGTTTCGCTATCATATGAGAAAGTTATGACAATATTCGTATACGAGGGGTTAAAAGCGTCAACGTTGAAATTTATGACTTTTCGGGTAACCATAAAGTTACCCAAGGACTTAAAAAAGTTTGGTTATGTCTTAAGGCCCTTAAAAGTCAAGTTAGAGGGCTCAAAGTGCAAGAAATCATGTTAAGATCAAGTGTAGAAGGACCAGGGACTAAAATTGACAAACTGTGAAAGTATGCCAATTTGAACTATAACGAACATTCCGGAACATGAACATAAGTTAAAAATACCATAAATATCCTTTACATAGCTTAGAAATAGGCTTTAAGGGGTTCGGTGTGCTAAAATAAACTTGTGGGTCATTCATGGACTAAAAGCGTCAAAAAGTGCATAAGTTTGCATTTTCACGCATAACTTATGTTCTGAATACACCCGGACATCAAAAAATTTATGTAAGAACTAAAATATTTTATTTTAGTGTTTGGCAAAAGAAAAACCCATTCGTCACGCAATTTGGATCGTCTTTCGCGCTTATGCGCATTCCGTCGTAATTAAGCGAACATCGCAATCATACGACCAAACGAACCGACATCCGGGATATTTTTAGCATGTTTCATGTCCACAATGTTTAGGCATCATTTTAGGGCCTTAAATTTGACTTAACAAGCCTTAAACATGTCGGAAATGGCCTTAATACACAACGGGGTCTGAAATGGAAACTTTGGAAACTGTTTGCTGATCAGAAGGACCTAGGCGTGACACCTAGCCCCCTAGGCGTCATGCGAGGCCCTTTCAGATCAGAAAAAGTTGTTTAATCAGTTGTTAACAGCTGCTAAACACTTCGAAGGCCAATGCAACGTGTTAATCCCTGATGTTGGGGGGCCAATTTGAGTTACCTTAGTGTTGCAACAAGTGTAGGGACAAGATCAAAGCACGATATTCGAAGAACGATCCTAACGGTTGTCCATTTACTATAAATACCCAACCCATTCACTTACAAAACCCACAAATCTGATCTAAGAATGCTCTAAGTTGAAGCCATTGCTTCATACCTGAGTTACTTGGATCAAGATTAGCTTTCGGGGACCCTTTGTAAGTGTTCCTTCGTTCTTTTATTCGTTTTAGCGTTAAAGTCAAACTTTGTTTGACTTTCTGCATTGACCAGTTTATGGTCAATGCGAAGTTCGTTTGAATTTCATAACGTGAGTGTAATCACGATGGTTATAGTCCCTAGTGACTATACCTACTGATTACCACGTTATCTAGGCTCAGTGACGGGTCGTAGTTTCGGCCAAAATGCGTATTCTTGCGTATTTTGTAACCAAACTACTCTTAGGTATCAAAACCGTTTGTTTTAATACCAAACCTGTTTTCTAAACTTAGTTAAGCATGTTTTAACATGCTTAGCTCGTCACTTTTAGTTTAGTGCTTATATAGGGTCGTAAGGTAAGCGATCTAAACAATCGCTTATACTTTCGAACCCGACCCGTTTGGTCGATCATTAGGATCCGACCAAACACATTAGGTGACCATAGTATATAGGGAATAACCTTCCAAGGTTATACCTTATGGTCACGACGTTTAGTTAGTTGTATGACAGGTAGTATATATGCCTTAGGTAAATGACCAAAACACCCATTCGGGGCTTATATTGAGATTAAACTCATTTTGGGCATATTGGAAGGTATCCTACTGATATCACAACATATTTAAGGCATATTAACTTAGGAAACCTGTATATGACTCTTATGGTTACTCGTTATGCGCTTGTCGCGTTCGGATCGGCTTTTGTGACTAGTTTGCATAAATTAGCCGAAACGGGTCAAACCATATCTTTTTGGTCTCAAAATCCAGAATGTGTTTAAGTTACCCATATTAAACAAGCATACAAGCTTGTCGGGTCAAAAACCACATTCTAAACCGGTCTTCGCCTTATCATGCGTTTGAACCGTATCTTCCTCTTTAAAACTAACCGGTCTAAGCATAGGCTTAATTAAAGACCCGTTAGAAATCTAATAGGTTATTAAAAACCTTCGTTCGAGGTTAAGAGCCCCAGTAGAAGTACTTGTGCTTGCTGAATTGATATACGGCTGGGATTGAATTTATATTTAGCTCAGGTAAATACTCTTAACTTGTTTTCCCTATACGGGCTTGGGATACGGTATTATAATAATACCGCTTGGTCGGGTATTGAATGTTTAGTCGTATTGTGATTAAATTATTGAGGTAACCCGCTTTAATCTGTATTGTTTGAAATAAAAGCCTTTAGGGGTTAATGACCATGTCCCGGATATCCTTGACATCATTGTATTATAAAATGGCCACGTCTTAAGCACGGGGTGTAGGCATACACTGAAAGTTGCTTAAAGGGAAACGGTATCTCACTCTCTTGTGGGCTTATACTTGTGGCGTGTCTGTTAATCTTGACTCGGTTTCTACATCGGGCCCTGAACGTACAACGAACATGTAAATCTGTATACAAGATTATAAATATAATTGTCCCAAGTTATAAAAGATATTTTTGTGCCTTGTGCATCTAAATCAATTTTCTTAAACTCTTTTTAAAATGAGTCGGTTAATTGTATTTACCAGTGTAAACTGACGTATTTTCCAAAAAGGTTAAGTGACAGGTACTGAACGTAATTGGCTGGAAGCTCAGGGCGTTAATAAGGAAATCTTGCAAGTTCTAGGCGCCTAAAGTCTGTTGAACAATGTTTATGTTTTAAGATCCGCCTGTGGATTCTTTGCTTTCCGTTGTAATACTTTGATATTACTTTATATTCGGATTGTAATATATTTATCTTTTACTTCCGCTGTGCATTTATATATTTTGTTGTTTGACTATGATGATATTAACTACGTCACGATACTCCCTACCGGGCCCACCGGTCAAACGTGGAAATATCAGGGTGTGACATCTGAGCCGATTTAGATTGTTTTAGAAATACCTTAGGGTTCCATTAGGACCATATTACATGTTAGTAGAACCCTCTGAGTTTATGCAATATGGTTCCTTTGTAATCCTAGTTCATTGCATGTTTCCGTTAATTGCCTAAAATTGACCATTATGCCCTTTTTAATGTAAAAACAAGATTTTTGAAAATGTGAGAGGACAAAAACCTTTATTACTAATTTATTAACTTGTCCTAAAAATTTGACATCAGTTTGAGGTCTAAATTAGGAGTTATGCTCAATATCGTAATTTGAAAGCTTTTTATTAATTAAACGGCATATTTAGCATAAAGCCTATTTAAACCCAAATTTTGACACCAAAATTTTTACCCACTGATATAATACAATATTTTGGGATTTTTGAAGATTTTTAATTATTTTTAAACTGATCATAACATAGGGTTCTTGCTTTGATTCGGTAATTGACGGTTATACCCTTATTTATAATAAAATGAGTTTTACATAACATTTTGATACCAAACTTTTTGCTACTGATTTCTTATGTTAAATAAAATATTTTAAGCCTTCTGGTCTGATAAAAAATCTCAGCTTTTCTTATATAACCTGAAAATCGCTTAAAACTGACTTTTTACGTGTTTTAAACGCATAGTATGGGTTAAAACTATTTTTGACACATAAGGCTTAATACCTACTGATGTTTTAAGTAAATTTTTATACTTTAACAGTAAGCAAAAGTTTTGAACTCAGATTTCCAGTTTTGACCTTTAAACCTTAAGTGAAATGACCAAAATGCCCCTATGGTGCATAGTTTGGTTAAAAAGGATAAATTTCACATATATGCAATACCCTACTGTTATGACTTACAAAAATAATTATTTTTACTGATCAATTCAGACCAGAACCTCAGATTGTTATTTAATCTCTTTTATAAGCTTTAAAATGACCAAAATACCCCTTCGGGGTATAAATTGATTTTAAATTCGTTTCGGGCATAATGGAAGGTATCCCACTGATATCACAACATATTTAAGGCATATTAACTTGTGAAACCTGTAGATGAGTCTTTTGGTTACCCGTTATGCATTTTTTCGCGTTTGGTACGGTTTTTGTGACAAGTTTGCATAAATTGACCGAAACGGGTCAAACCTTATCATTTTTACCTCAAAATCCAGAATATGTTTAGTTTACCCAGATTATACAAGTCTTCATACTTGTCAGGTCTAAACCACATTCAAATCCGGTCTTCGCTTAATCTTGCATTTTGAACCGTATATCTTCTTTTAAAACTAACTGGTCTAAGTTTAAACTTAAGTAAGACCCGTTAGGAATCTAATAGGTTATTAAAACCTTCGTTCCAGATTTAGGAACCCAGTAAAAGATATTTGCACTTGCTAATTGTATACGGCTGGGATAAATTTGTATAATTTGCTCAGGTAAATACTTTTAACTTATTTTCCCTTATACGGGCTTGGGGTACGGTATATAAAATACCGCTTGGTCGGGTATCGAATTTTTAATCATATAAAGGTTAATTCATTGAGATAACCCGTTTAATCAGTTTTGTTTGTTTTAAGCCTTTGGGGGGTTAATGACCATGTCCTGGATATCCTCGGCTCATTCATTGAAATGGCCACGACTTAAGCACAGGGTGTAGGCATACACCTGCCAGTGCGTATGTAAAAATAATATACCCGCCTGTTCGAGAATAACTCGTCGTGGGATATATTATGTGGTGTGTCTATTAATCTTTAACCTGGTATTCAGCCCGAGCCACTGAACATATAACAGACATATAATTCTTTTACAAGTTTATTTTTAAATAATTATCCCAAGTTATAAAAAGATTATTTGTGCCTTGTGCATTCAAATCAATTTTCCTAAAATATTTTCAAAAGTGTCAGTTAATTGTATTTACCAGTGTAAACTGACGTATTTTCCAAAAGGTTAAGTGCATGTACTAGGCGGAATAAGCTGGTTTCTCCTGAGTGACTTAAATAAAGAATTATGCAAGCTTTATAACCTGAAAATCTGTTGAACATTATCTCTTTTGTTTTGATCCGCCTGTGGATCCTTTACATTCCCTTGTAATACTTTGTTACTTTCAATTCGGTTTGTAATATTTTACTTTTAAGACTTCCGCTGTGCATTAAACTGTGATTATTGACTATGATGATATCAACTACGTCACGATACTCCCCACCAGGCCCACCGGTAATACGTGGAAATATCGGGGTGTGACATGCTCGCACCCCGATGTTTCTGCCATCGGTTGGGGTGTAACAGCGTAAGCTTTGGTTGATTCTTACGCGGCCCGCGACAAATCAATAAACTTGGATTTTCTTGATTTTTCATGAAATTTAGGGTTTTAGGGGTCCGAGTTTCCACTTACGGAGTGTTTTGGGACATTTTTGCAGGTCCTTATGTAGGATCGTTTTCGGCCCTGATTGAGTCGATCAGAAAAATTCCTATCCAAATCAAGAGGCGGAAACTAATGATTTGGTGCGATTTCAGCCGGATTCACTATTAATTGTTGTTGTATTGATCTTGATAACTTTTACAGACTCTGACAGCACTTCGGCAGCACTTCGTGGCTTACCAGAAGAGAACACCTACAACTATGCTATGATTTCGCTCAAATGACCTATATATAGGAAACATGATTTCTCTCTTATGTACATGACACATGAGCGAAATCAGTCAGGACCACATAAGCGAAATCACCTCTCATGACACATGGGCGAAATCACTACTTTGACATATGGGCGAAATCACCTCTAACACATGTATCTTGGATTTCGTGCCATGTTCTAACCTATACACTATAAGACTCGATATAAGACGTAGTCGACAGACGTAGTGCACCAACAAACTCCCCCTCGGATGTTGACGAAGTCTTCAGTGTCGAGTCTTCGATTGTCAACCTACAACCTTTATCAGCCTTCAATCTTCCTCTGAAGTATTTGTCATTGCAAGAATCCTTCTTCAAACTTTATCATCAACACACTCCTCTCTCTCACATGTTGAATATCATGGTGTCTTCAGACTCCCCCTCTCAATCTGCTGGGATCGTAGTCTGGAATTCACAAGATCATAACCTGGCTTTCATCCTGCTCTGGATCGAAACCTGGCCAACCTACAAAAACTCTACCCAAAAATAAATTTTCTGATAACCATTTGTGGATAAGATTTTCAAATCTAATTTATCACTTGCATGAATAACGTTTTATAACAAAAACTTTTCTCATTTCATTTCAACAATCGTCAAACACTTTCACCCAAACCATTTGTTCATCATGTTTAGCACTCGGAATTTTGAAAATCAGCTTTCCAAAATCAGTTGTCGAAAATCTTTTTGGATTTTTCAAAATTTATGCTAAAACACACTGAAAATCTTTTTGGATTTTTGAATGTAATGAAAATGCATTAAAGAAATATTTACAAACAATATTTTTGTGAGTTCGTGCAAGAGGATCATATCAGTTTTTGAGACAAATCACCAACACCGTTAAGCTTCATTTCATTTTAAGTTTTAAACGATTCACTTAGATTGTCAGTATAATGGTCCACTTAAATTTTCACACAAAGTTCAACTGCATCGAGATACGATATTAATGTTTTAAGCACTTAAACTCAATCGCGTGTCCCACCTCAGAATATACTCCCGTATCCAGATCCCAATATTCAGTCTTACAGGTGAGTATACTACAATGATATCTGTACATAAATTAGGTAATGCGAGGGCCGAGGGATCTCAGGTTGATACTTCCGTATACGCAAAGAGATATCAGCTTCGACTTTATGGTATGTCCCCTTTAGAGGATCTTTTAGCTACAACAGCAGCGACTATCAATTTTATTATTTCATCAGCATGCTGAGGGTTTACGCTATGTTTCAAGCATTGCGGAAAGTATTATCCAAGGACTAGGTCAGAACCATCGTTCAGCAGAAGTCCCGGAATAATACCCCAGATATCACTGAGAATAAAGACCTAGTATATCAGAAAAAAGAATCTTTCAAACAAGATTTCGGGGGTTACCCATATATCCGAGAGATGTTTCCCCACGATATAAGCAAGTTTGAAATTTAAGTTTATATCTTGTCACAATCTACTAAATGTGCAAAAATCTACTAGCACATCATCAGTGAGACCGTTTATCACTTTTAACTTTCCAATTCTTTAGCATGTTGTGATCGTCCACTGACGTACTATCATTTCCTCTTTTATACAACAAAACTCATTTTTCATTTTATCATGTTTTTGGCTTTTTCAAATTTTGAAATGTTTTTGGATTTTCTAAAATTTTACTCCCCCTAAAATGCAAACACATTTTAGGAAATTTGAAAACAAACTATACAGAAAAATGACAACCGATATCAAATCGCCTCAATTCGCCATCCATTTGGCATAAACAATCAGAACTCCCCCTCACAACAAACTATTTTCCCATTGATTTCAAAACACTTAAGTTTGTTTTAATCAAATGGTTTTTCCGGAAAATAAGTTTTGTTGATTGATTTTAATCATTTGTAGGTTAGGGGATAAACTCATCGTATTGTTTTTCAACCAGTTGTAGGAAATCAGATACAACTTAATGTCCCTGATTTACCATTTGTAAGATCAATCCAATCAAACATTTTCAACCAAACATCATCTGTTGATTGAATTCTCAAAGTGCCGATTCCTACTCCACACTTACCAACTTGGGAGTTCCGGCTATTCCTGCAGTAAAAATATCCAAAAATTTTCAATTTTCAAACAAACAACATAATAATGATGCCGATTCATGCTCCACGATTACCAACTTGGGAGCTCCGGCAAGTCAGGTTTTTACTCTTTGAAAAATATATCCACCCAAGCCTGACCTTCCTTGGGTGAAACAACATTTTCTTCTTCATCTTTTCTTTCAGCGAACCTGTGAACTCTTCTTTTGGCAGCGTAAAATTCTTTAACACCTTTGGCCTTACCATTTACCATTTTACCAAAAATGTGTTTCACAGTTCCATTGAAAGCCTTATCAACATCAAATTTTTTCTTGTCAGAATAAAATTGATTTGAAATTTCAACTTTCCCAACCTTCTTTTTAAAATTTTCAGCTCGTAGAGGTGGAAAATTTACATCATCCACATTCGGAACCGATTTCTCAACCTTTTCTTTAATAACTTTTGGCTCCTCTGATTTTGTGGAATCAGATTCATCACCAGAACTGTTTCCTGAACCCTTAACAACCCATTTTTGATTTTTCAAATTTTCTTTTCTTTTCAAAACATTCTTTGAACATTCTCCTTTCTCAAAAGTTGAATTTTCAAAGCCTGTAAACTTTCGGGTTGAAAGTTCAGTTTTCTCGATCACTTTCTTTTTTAGTTTACCAGAAACTTCCTGTTTTGGTTTGAATGTCTTCGGACAGTCCCTAGCAACATGACCAACAGTTTTACACTGAAAACAGGTTCTCTTTTCAATCTTCTTTGGAACAGCATTCTTCTTCAGTTCTTCTTGCTTCTTGGCAATAAATTCCTGATTTGTCTGCTTTCTGAATGTTTGCTCTTTCTCATCATCTAAAGATTTTCCTGAAACAAACACAGTTTTTGGTTTAGAAAAATTTTCATTTTTATAATTTTTCGGTTGATTAAATCCTAATCCTTTCTTTTTGAAATTTCAGTTATGGTTTGGTTTTTAATGAATACCAGAACCAGAACTGTAACCCTTTTTCTTGTTTAATCTTTGTTGAACTCTTGAGGTGTAAGGTTTAGGTTTACCATTAAGATTTAAATCTTTTATTTCAGAAATATTAATTTCTGTTAGTTTGAAAACCTTTTTGATCAATTCAGTTTTGACACCTCTTATTGAAAAAGCTTCATCAGAATATAATTTGTCAGAATATTTCAAAGTATATGCCACTTTGAATGATTCATCATTCAAATTAGATTTTGATATCAAAAACTCTTTATCATAAACTCGTTTGTCCTTTTTGACTGTTGACTTTGACGCATCGGACTCAGACTTTGACTTGGATTTGGACTCCGGTTTTGACTCCTCACAGTCATCTTTATCTAACACCTGATCGACCACACTTTTTATCAACTTTGACTCATGATCAGTGTCGGATGACGTGTATGTGACATCAATATTTTCTAGCAAGTTATCCAACGGCCCAGACTCCCATTGTAAGTTTATTGCCTTATCGACTCTTTCGGAATTTGGATTTCGAGGTAAATATCCATTTTCGACCGGGGGTGGACATTTGTTATAGACAACACTTGGTTTCTCACTAGAAATCTTCACTTTATCTTCTCTTGTCTCTGACTTCTTTTCTTCAGACGTCTTCACTTCTTCAAATGTCTTCAATTTCTCCACAATCGGATAAATCCTGTCAACAACAAAAGTAGAACATGAGTAACTTTCTAATAACTTGTTGACTCTCTCAGTTTCTATCTTTTGTGTTGCCAACTTCAACTCCAGATCAGCACATTTCTTTATGTGAAAGTTGACATCATCAAGTTGTCTCAGGTAAGCTCTCTTTAGTGTATTCATTGCCACAACTTGTTCACCATTTGAATCAGTATACTTGTTGATTTCTCTGTTCATTGTATCATAGGATTCTTTCAATCTGTTTATATTATGCAGCAACTCATTGTTTTGCTTGATTAAAGAATAACAGTTCATGCACTTTTCAGGAACTTTGACAGGTTCTGCATCAACTTTGACTTCAAATTCAGCAACCTCTTTGACTGTTCTGTTTGATCGTAAAAATTCAGTTGTTCTCTTTTTCTCAGCTTCTGCCTCAGCTTTTAATCTCTCTTCCTCTTCTTCCTCCTCTTCAAGCTTTCTCCGTCTTGCTTTAGCAGCTTCCATTACTTTTCTGCACTTTTCAGCACATTTCAAATCGTAGGCATTTGCAATGAAAGCTTTAGCATATGAAGCGTCTTTGGACATCTCTTTGGACTTAAGCTCTTGATCTAGACAAAAATCATTCCAATTGAATCCTTCAGCCAACTTTTCATCATCTTGTTCTGCCAAACACACTTTGCTGTTTGTTGGAAGATATTTATCCCAGGTAAAATTATCATACTTGCCCTGATTAACTAGACATGCTCTTTTTGACCCTTCAATCACATCTCTCCCATGTGCAGTTTGTGCCTGATGCAGTGCTGGTGGTGTGACTTGATGATAAATCGCCTTTTTGTGATAATCATTGTTTCCGAAAGGGTTTTGGGCTCCACTAGCTTCATGATTTTTGCACTCCCTCTTGAAATACCCCTTTTCCCTGCAACGAAAACATGTAACTTTAGATTTATCAAAGCCTAAAGTTGAAACATTTGCATCACGGAAATCATCTTTTCCCGTAATTTGTTTAAACTTCTCAGCTCGTCTTAACACACTAGCCATGCACCATTTAATGTCCATCAATTCCATTTCCTCAGCATCTATTTGATCATAATCCTCTTTTGTGAGCATTGGATTACCGATCTTTCCGGCCACAAAACTACTATATGATTCCAAAATCATTCCCAACAAAGACATTTGATTTTTAGCAACCTCTTCAGTATAGTCTTGATCATTTTCAAGACTTAGAACAATATTGCACTGAAGTTTTCTTCCGTTCTTTGTTGCTGAAATGTTTGGATCGAATGATGAAAATCTTGTGCTGCTTGATCCCTGGGATGATTTCTTTTCAGAAGAATCTTTCGCACTGTAAGCAGTTTCGACTTTTGGAGAAAAATTTGACTTTTCGTTGACACCACCTTTGTAATACAGGCTGATATCTTGTTCTCCATCGTAGTTCTTCATCCTGGCAATCTTTCTTTGCTCCATCTCTTGAGCTTCCAGGTGTTTGATGAAATCTCCCAGTGTCATATTTTTATAATCTTTTCTGTTGGATCTCAGCATCATCAGAAACGTTCCCCAAGTTTCATATAGTAGCGCATCTGCAAGTTTTTCAATCAATTCATCAGTATCTTTTTTAATTCCAAGTTTTGTCATATTTCTCACCAAGTTACAATATCTATCAATTATTTGCTTGGTGTTTTCAGATTTCAAACCACGGAATAAATCGAATTCTTTCTTCATGAGTGACATTTTGTTTTTGAGCATATCATCACTTCCAACAAATTTTGCTTCCAATTCTGTCCAGATTGAATAAGCAGTTCCATCATGTTGAAGCAGTATCAAGATATCTTCTTTTATTGCTTGCTGAAGCAGACTCACCATCAGTTTCTCATCCCTGTATTTCTTTTTATCTTCCGTACTCATTTCTCGAATTGTTAACTGCACACCATTTGTTATGGGTTTAACATAAGGTTCCTCAGTGTGTTCCCACGCATCCAAATGATACGCCTCAACCCAATTCCCAAACCGTTCAGACCACGCATTATAATCATCAATATCCATGAGTTTAGGCGATTTCTGAGACGTTCCGGTTTCGTTCTCAAGTAAAGCATTCTGCGTGATTGTGATCGGACTAGCAAAGGCGTTATAAAATTCGTTGTCCATTTTTCAAAGTTCACAAATTTCCAAGTTTAGGCAAAATTGTTCCTTGGAGCGAAATACCAAAGTATCAAGTGTCACAAAAGCGAAACCTTTGTTTTCACTATAAGCAAAATCACTAGTTGTCACTATAAGCGAAACCACTATTTGTCACTATAAGCGAAACCTAAGTGTTTTAGAAGCGAAATCTCAAAGTTGTCACAAAAGCGGAACCTTGATCTGTTCACTGGAGCGAAACCTCTAAAGTGTCACAAAAACGAAATCTATTTGTACAAATGAGCGAAATCAGCTTGTTCAGATGAGCGAAATCACTGAAGTGTACTAATAAGCGAAATCTCAAGTGTCACTGGAGCGAAATCATTCTTTAAACTTCCACAAAAGCGAAATCAACTGCTGACATCATCATATGCACGAGTTCATACGAGCGAAACCTCGAAAATCCTAAGATCTAAGTCGATTTTAGTTTTGAAACTTTCAAGAGTTTATTAATACATGATTCCGAGTGCTGTGTGTGAATTTGAGCTGGTTTTACCGTGAAAAATTTTAAAATTTTGAAGAAAGTGTAGAAAATCAGAATAAATGCAGCTAAAATGGCAAGAACTCTTCCTCCTGAGCTCTGATACCACTTGTAGGATCGTTTTCGGCCCTAATTGAGTCAATCAGAAAATTCCTATCCAAATCAAGAGGCGGAAACTAATGATTTGGTGCGATTTCAGCCAGATTCACTATTAATTGCTGTTGTATTGATCTTGATAACTTTTACAGACTCTGACAGCACTTCGGCAGCACTTTGTGGCTTACCGGAAGAGAACACCTACAACTATGCTATGATTTCGCTCAAATGACCTATATATAGGCAACATGATTTCGCTCTTATGTACATGACCCATGAGCAAAATCAGTCAGGACCACATAAGCGAAATCACCTCTCATGCCACATGGGCGAAATCACTACTTTGACATATGGGCGAAATCACCTCTAACACATGTATCTTGGATTTCGTGCCATGTTCTAACCTATACACTATAAGACTCGATATAAGATGTAGTCAACAGACGTAGTGCACCAACACCTTACATCCTCCCCACCTTATTTAAAATCTCGTCCTCGAGATTTACTGGAATAAATAAGGATATTTTCGCTTCATTTCCAATTCAAGTTCCCATGTGTACTCAGGTCCTCTTTTTGAATCCCACTTGACTTTGACCAGTACCAATCTCTTATGTTTAAGGTATTTGACCTTTCTGTCTTCAATTTGGAGAGGTTTCTCAACAAATTTTAGCTTTCCATCTATCTCTATATCTTGGAGAGGTACTACCAGTGATTCATCAGATAAACATTTCTTAAGATTGGATACATGAAACACATCATGTACCCCGGCTAATTCTGTCGCAACCCCCATCCCCTATACTACCCGGGAATGGGCGGCCACGGCCAGTTTTGGTGGTATCGGTGTTTTATCCTTTTTGGCAATGGAATTTACATCAGGACCGTAGTTAGGAAATATTTTATCAGAGTAAAATACCATGCTTTTAATATATTAAACACATGGGAAATTCCCAAGTTTCAAGTACACACATTTTCATAGGGATAAACCCTATTTTATTTAAATAAAACATCTCTTTATTTTAGGTAATTTTATAGCCACTTTTCCAAGCCTTTAGTGCTGTCCAGCTGGCTTCTATTTGGCTTTCACATTTTGTTACCTGAAACGCGTTTAAAAACATTTTGTCAGTAGGAAATACTGGTGAGTGAATCCCAGTTTAATCAAGTTTAAGTAAAAAACCATTATACAGTATTGAGGGCAGTCGCGCAATTACATTTGTTTCCATTTACTTAATTACCACCCACGGTACTATCAACCCAACTTGTGGTCATGTTACTCCTCGCAAGGTAGTAACAAATTTAGTATACAAACCCCCAACATACCGACGATAATTGTAGAATACAAATACTCAATAACTGTTTAATATATTATTAATTGTGTGCGGTTTTGTAAAAACAATTTGCAAAAAGGAGATTACTCACATTGCTGTCTTAGGTTTTCCTTTAGGGTTTCCTGGTGATTATCTATAATTTACACAAATGCACAAGCATTAGTATAATAACCCAATATTTACAGTAGTAATACCCTCCCCGAGACGGCATTCCAACGACCACGTCGGGCAGAACCATGACAGCCGTTACAGAACCCTGGATCAATCAGGCAGCGTATCTAATACGTAACTGGGGTTTTGATACTTACAACGGGGCAGAACTTCGTTATTTAGGTGGGGTATTAAGCCCGAAAATTATGTTTGTTGTTCAGAAATTAGAGAGAGAGATCGAGAATGAGCGGTTTGAAACTGAGGCTGGAGGCCTTAATTTATAGGTGACCTTTCGACTTCCCTCGCGGCCCGCGAAGGATGTAGCCAAGGGCTACGCGGCCCGCGTAGTAGGGGTAGTAGGGCCATAGGGTTGCTGGATTACGAATGTAGACTTGACGAGTGGCGACATGTGGCACCTCAGGGTGTCGTCTTAACGCCTAGCTGTCGCGGCCCACGTAGAAGACAACTAAGGTCTTCGCGGCCTGCGAGTGACCTATAAAACTTGATTTTTATTTAATTTTAATTATGTAAGGGTATTTGGGCTAGGTTTTCACATATGGGGTGTATTTTAGGACATATAGGGATATTTTAGATATATTAGGGGTGTCGAAAATTATTTTGAGGGTTGTTATATCCTCCCCACCTTGTTTTAGAACTCGTCCTCGAGGTCTACTGGAATAGGTGCGGGTATTTTCTTGGGTATTTTCTTTGCATTTCTGATTCAAGTTCCCATGTGTATTCTGGTCCTCTTTTGGAGTCCCATTTCACTTTGACCAGAACTAATCTTTTATGCTTGAGGTTCTTAACTTTCCTATCTTCAATCTGTAGAGGCCTTTCTACAAATTTTAATTGCTCATTAACCTCTATGTCCTTACGAGGTACCATCATTGATTCATCAGCTAAGCATTTCTTGATATTAGATACATGAAATACATCATGTATTCCTGCCATTTCCTCTGGCAGTTGTAGCTGATAGGCTACAGGTCCTATTCTTCTAATAATCTCAAATGGTCCAACATACCTGGGGCTTAGCTTTCCCCTTTTGATGAATCTTGCCACTCCTTTCCAAGGAGAGACTTTCAATAACACTTTATCTCCTACTTGAAATTCCAATGGCTTTCGTCTGTTATCAGCATAACTCTTTTGTCGATCACGTGCTGCTTTCAGTCGTTCCTTGACTTGAATGATCTTGTCGGTTGTTTCTTGCACTATTTCAGGTCCAGATAATTGCTTTTCTCCAATTTCTGCCCAACAGACTGGGGTTCGGCACTTTTGTCCATAAAGTGCTTCGAATGGTGCAGCATTGATACTTGTGTGATAACTGTTATTGAAAGAAAATTCTATTAATGGTAAGTGATCATCCCAATTACCTCCGAAATCAATTACACAAGCTCTAAGCATGTCTTCCATTGTCTGAATTATCCTTTCACTTTGTACGTCCGTTTGAGGATGATAAGTTGTGCTTAGATTCAACTTGGTTCCCATTGCTTTTTGGAAACTTGCCCAAAAATGAGAGTTAAAACGGCTATCCCTATCAGAAACAATTGATAAAGGAATTCCATGTAGTGAAACTATTTCATTTACATACAACTTAGCTAACTGTTCCATACTAAAAGTTTCCTTCATTGGTAAGAAATGAGCTGACTTGGTTAGCCTGTCTAAAATCATCCAGATTGTCATTACCTTTTCTTGTTTTGCGTAAATTGGTAACAAAATCCATTGTTATCAATTCCCATTTCTAAACTGGCATTTCTAACTGCTGCAATAAACCTGAGGGTTTCTGATGTTCAACTTTAACTTGTGAACTAGTTAAACACTTAGAAACATAAGTAGCTATATCCTTTTTCATTCCTATCCACCAAAAATTCTTTCTTAAATCCTGATACATCTTATCACTTCCAGGATGCATTGTATACTTAGACTTATGGGCTTCTTCTAGTATACGGTGACGTAGGTCTCCTAATTTAGGTATCCACATTCTCTTCTTATGGAATCTCCAAATTCCATATGTTCCTTGTTCTAATTCCTTAATCATTCCTTTTAACTTTTCAGTATCATCCTTGATTACTGATTCTTGTGCCTTTTTAAATTGTTCATTTAAATCTACTTGCAGATTTAATTTAAGAGAATGCACTCTTTTTGGCTTTTCATGATACTTTCGACTTAAAGCATCATCCACTACATTTGCTTTTCCTGCATGATACTGGATATTGCAATCATAATCACTAAGTATTTCCATCTAGCTGTAACACCCCGAAAATGGGTTTGGCAATCAAACCACATTAACAATAAAAGACGGGTAACGTACCGTTAGCGGTAAAATTTACACGGTAAATATTAGGATTTAAATAAATAAACCTAATATTAGATAAAAAGTGAACAAATCCTTTTGATGAAATTAAAGTGGATAAAAAGGCCCGAGTTAACAGGACTTAAAATAAACCTAGTTATAAACTTCCCCAAACCCACTAAGTTAACTAGGAATGTTTAACCTAGTTAATAAGAGGAAATATGGGTTTAAGATAAGTAGGTGGTAACCTACTTAATAATTAACCAAACATGAGGGACCAAGTTAGATATTTGGAAAAAGCTTATTAATAAAAAAAATTAAAATAAAACACACACACATGTGTGTGCGTATGAACGACCAGGAGACAAGCTCCATGGGAGCTAACCCTAAACTCAACAAAACCTTCAAATTGGAAGATCAATCGAAGGCCAAATTCGGAATTGAATACATAGAAATGATCACCAAGTGTAACACCCCAAAAACGGGTTTGGTAAATTAGAACCCGGTTAATATAAAGAAGTGAGTTTTAGTCTCTTATATAATTAAAATGAAACTTGAGGGACCAAAACCGTTAAGTGGGGAAACATGATTTTTATAAAATAAACTTAAAACACCACACACACACATAGTGTGTGTGTGTGTGTCGACATCCAGGAAGAAGAAACAAGGTTCAAACCCTAGTTTCACAAAAATCCTCAAATTGGAAGGGTAAATGAAATCTAAATCCATAACCGAGTACGGATTAACGATCACCTTCTCAATGGGATCCTAAGGTATGTTTTAAAAGTTAGATTGGTGATCTTTCACGAAGTGGGTTATGATGTAAATTGCGAAATTGTATGAAATTGATAATGGGTATGTGTTAGAATCATCATATATAACATGGATTATGCATGGTTTAGGTTAATTTGATGTTTAATGGTGAAACCCATTTCTAGTAGTAATGTTATGAAGATGATGATGTTGCATGTGTTAAATCAAGTATGGTTTTGATGTATATGAAGTTGAATATTGTGGATTATTGTTAATGACCTTGATTTAGGATGAAAGTTATGTGAGGTTAGTGGGAATTCGATGATCTTGATATGAACTAGTAAGAAGATGCAAAGAATGCTTGTACTTTATGCTTAGGAAGTGGTATGCACACCAAGTGTATGATAAAATGTCTAAGTGAAGTTAAGATGTGAGATTTTAGGAAGTGGCTTGACATATATGAATGATGTATGATAATGATGTAATTAGTGGTATACTAACTTAAAGAGTGTGCTTTAGATGGAACTAGTACAAGAATTCGGGTTGAATGTATGTGTTGTCAAGATTATGCATTAGAGGCTTGTACATTATGCTTGAATGGGCGATGCTCGCCATGTGTTTCTATTAATCACTTAATTGCGATTAAGAAGTAAATGTATATTAAATGTATAACATATGACCATACTAGTAAAGGGTGATGTTATGAATTACGTTAAGTTGTCTAACTTAGCTATGTGATTGTCAAATGTAGAATCATGAAAGCATAAGTATGTGTATATTGTGTATGTGAATAGGCGATCATGTAGTTGTTTGTGTCATACAACATTATGTATGAAATGAATATCATGTCATTAATATGGTCCACTATATCAACATGAATGCGTGTTCATAAGTTGGGAGTTATATGCTAAAAGGTTGACTTTCTGAAAGTCAACCGAGAATTTATAACATGGTTAGGTATTTTGACACAAATATAAGAATCGAGAGATCATGGAATACGTGTTAGACCAATTATGTGTTACGTGTGATAACGAATTTAGATTTCGAAGATATTGAACTATGTGATTGACGAGTCATGTCATATGCGTGTTAGTGAAAGTCAAATAGATAAAAGTTGGAAAATATGTGTTAATATGAATAGGCATGAATACTAACATAATCATGGCATGACGGCATGAAAGAATAGGAACCACACTAGCACGGACCAAGCATGGAAGGCTAACGGGTCAAGATGAGGCAAGGAAGATGTTACGAACGCGGATGCACAAGGTAAGTGATTCCGTAATCACTTTTAGTTGTTTATGTAAAGTTATATGCAACTTAATTAAATATGATAATTGAGGTAAATTACGAATGAATTGTATGATGTCGATGAGTATTAGACGGATCTTAGCTTTTATCCGAGTAATGTATGTGTGATTAAGAATTTTAGCTAAGTAGAAGGATTCGTTACTTATGTAAAGAATTCCTTTGTTGTTAAGGATAGAGCAAAATTGACAAAAACGCCCTTGATAGGTATATCGGGCAAACGACCTTGAATGTCTATTGGAAACAAGTGAACCGATTAGAGTAATGTGTTGGTCATGTGTAAAAGCGAAGAGTATGGTTTTGTTATGTCATAGACCATTTAATGCACAAATACCCATAACGGGTCAAATATGAGCTTTTAAGCGAAAATGGGTTAAGAGGATGCTAGGCATCCGAGAATTTAATCTTTTATGATAGGCGTCAATGAAATTATTAAGTTCAAATGAGTTTGAGGTCAAATAAACAGATTATGTTGATAAATGCACGTACGGGTCAAATAACTAGAATATGATAATAAGCCGAATGCATGTAAGTTAAGAATTTCCTTGATCCGGAGGTGGGATTATAAGTTTATATGATAGAATGTGAATTTACAAGCATGTAGGAAGAAACGGGAGGTTAAACGGGTAAACGGTTCGAAAGTTATGCGCGTTTTAGTGCGTACGGACGACGAAACGGATCTGCAGGAAAATGTGTTTTAGGGAGGGCGTCGCCGACGGGTATACCCCCCGTCGCCGACGGGCACTGGTTTGGTCGTTTTCTTCCGACGGGTTAACACACTGGTTACGGGTTAAATGGCCCAACGGGCATATTTACAACTCGTCGCCGACGGCTTGGAGCCCGTCGGCGACGGGCTCTTGTTTGTAAGCTTTTATTTTTCGCGTCTGGTGTTTCCGGTTGACCCGTAACGTGTCCTGGTGCTCCGGTTTTCGACCCGGTGGCATGTAAAGCTCCCGAAAAGCTCCTTAACTTTGTCAAACCTGCATAAACGCAAATCTAATTAACAGTAGGTCACTCAAGATCTAAGACTCATATAAAAACATAAAGTTATATGATTACGAGCACCGGTTTTTAACCACGCATCAATCCTTAGATATTTATGGGCTATAAATCAAAGTTTAAGTCCCATGTAAATATCGTATGAGTATGTGAGAGGTATGCAAGATGTGTTACGTGTATGTAGATGCGTATTTATGTATATATGAAAATACGTATGATGGCATGTATGTATGTAAAGATGTAGGAAAGGTATGCACCTATGCAAATATGTATGTATGTACGTATGTATGTAAGTATGTATGCAGGATTGTATAAAGCATGTATGAGTGTATACACGCATGTAAGTTGTAGGAAAGATATGTACGTATGTAGTGGTGTATGTATGTAAGTATGTATGCATGATTTAGACATGTCGAGGGTTAACGTTATTAATGGTGTACCTTGAGAATGAAAAGTAATGCAGGTACGTTATTGAAGCCTCACCAGGAAATGGATACGCAGATGAGATGCTTAAAGTTTCTTAAAGATCTAAATGTGAAGTGTACGCGAATGATCTTGGTTATATAATGTGTGCTAATGTCTTGAATGTATGTGGTGAGTGCATGTTGTGCGGATCACGGGCGATTATCACAAGGAATAGAGGTCGAAGATCGAGTCACTAGAGAGATTGTGCGGGGACGTTGAATGTAAAATGTAGAAAACATAAGCTATGTTTTTAATTAGTAAATAAGAGGATGACGGATTTATGAATAAGAGTTATGATAAAGTTAAAGTTTAAATAAGTTGAGGTATTTATAAAGAAAGAAATTTTATGGCACGAATTTCCGCTGCGACTTTTGTCAAATACGTGTTAGGGTCTAACAAGTTGGTATCAGAGCCCTAGTCTGAGAGAATCAAGTACAAGAGGATAGGTACTTGAACTTGAACCTGTGTGCTCTTATGGCAAGAAACCCGTACAATCCGAGACTCGACCAAGATCTAAAGGTAGAAGCAAAGGTAAGTATGTGCTTAAGTATGTATTGGAAGATAACTAACTATATGTTATGTGTAAGGTAAGCATGGTTGCTTGGAAAGAATGATTTGTGGATGCGGTCTAGCACCGACACCAAGGTATGTAATTTGACATATTGACCCAAGTACATATATTTAATATATGTAAGTACATGTGATGGTAAAACCTAATAATGAAGGGAAAATTTTAAATGAAAAATAATGATAAGAATGGTAATGAAGTTTTGGAAATGTTACACGTGCCGAAACCTAATTCTTCGGACATAAGGTGACAATTACACGAAGACACGAAACTAGTGTGTGGATTGTGTACCTGGCCAGTACACAAGAAACGCATGACTTTCGTGAGCCCGTGATAATTGTTACAGGTGTGTCCGTTAGAATTAAGTAGTAGGTGGATGTGAGGGTGAAGAGAAATGTAAGACTCTCAAGAATGAGAGTACGAAATGCTATGTTAGAATCCGCGAGACGGATTCGAAACACGAAATGCTATGTTAGAATCCGCGAGACGGATTCGAAACATGAAATGCTATGTTAGAATCCGCGAGACGGATTCGAAACATGAAAGAAGTTAAAGTATGAATGCAATGCTTGAATCCGCGAGACGGATTCAAAACAAAGAAGGTACGAAAGGTATGAGTAATGTGTTCGAATTCGCGAAACATATTTAAGATATAAAAGACGAAACTAGTATAAATAAGAAGAAGTCAGTAGCTTGACCATGTATGCGTCAAACAAGTCATATAAGTAAATGTAAAGCAAATAAACAAAAGAATGATAGGAATGAAAATATCCGAATGTGCAAGTAACGCAAGGATATGTATGGTACAAAAGAATATAGAAATGTAGAGCGATGTTAGCTACGAAGTTAAGCACGTAGGTATGACGATGACATAGCAGTTTTGTTGTGATAACAAAACAAGAGTTAAATGTTATACAATGTGTCTATGGAATGAAATCTTAAAGGATGAGATGAAAGTACTAAATCTGTTATAAACGGATCATATGAGTGTAAGCATTATTATAAGTTTGAATAAATATGTATATTAACATGTTATTAACGGGTCAAAGGAAATGAGAATGTTATATGAAAGTATGCCATGGAAAGTATAGACTTGTTAAGAAGAGGAAGCCAATTGATTGAGTAATTATGAAATGAGATAGGATGATTACTTATGATTATGATGTGACTATGAAGTCAAACATAGATGTGTGTGTGTAAGATAAATGAGAAAGGTTTCGGGGACGAAACCTCATTTAAGGGGGGTAGACTTGTAACACCCCAAAAACGGGTTTGGTAAATTAGAACCCGGTTAATATAAAGAAGTGAGTTTTAGTCTCTTATATAATTAAAATGAAACTTGAGGGACCAAAACCGTTAAGTGGGGAAACATGATTTTTATAAAATAAACTTAAAACACCACACACACACATAGTGTGTGTGTGTGTGTCGACATCCAGGAAGAAGAAACAAGGTTCAAACCCTAGTTTCACAAAAATCCTCAAATTGGAAGGGTAAATGAAGTCTAAATCCATAACCGAGTACGGATTAACGATCACCTTCTCAATGGGATCCTAAGGTATGTTTTAAAAGTTAGATTGGTGATCTTTCACGAAGTGGGTTATGATGTAAATTGCGAAATTGTATGAAATTGATAATGGGTATGTGTTAGAATCATCATATATAACATGGATTATGCATGGTTTAGGTTAATTTGATGTTTAATGGTGAAACCCATTTCTAGTAGTAACGTTATGAAGATGATGATGTTGCATGTGTTAAATCAAGTATGGTTTTGATGTATATGAAGTTGAATATTGTGGATTATTGTTAATGACCTTGATTTAGGATGAAAGTTATGTGAGGTTAGTGGGAATTCGATGATCTTGATATGAACTAGTAAGAAGATGCAAAGAATGCTTGTACTTTATGCTTAGGAAGTGGTATGCACACCAAGTGTATGATAAAATGTCTAAGTGAAGTTAAGATGTGAGATTTTAGGAAGTGGCTTGACATATATGAATGATGTATGATAATGATGTAATTAGTGGTATACTAACTTAAAGAGTGTGCTTTAGATGGAACAAGTACAAGAATTCGGGTTGAATGTATGTGTTGTCAAGATTATGCATTAGAGGCTTGTACAATATGCTTGAATGGGCGATGCTCGCCATGTGTTTCTATTAATCACTTAATTGCGATTAAGAAGTGAATGTATATTAAATGTATACCATATGACCATACTAGTAAAGGGTGATGTTATGAATTACGTTAAGTTGTCTAACTTAGCTATGTGATTCTCAAATGTAGAATCATGAAAGCATAAGTATGTGTATATTGTGTATGTGAATAGGCGATCATGTAGTTGTTTGTGTCATACAACATTATGTATGAAATGAATATCATGTCATTAATATGGTCCACTATATCAACATGAATGCGTGTTCATAAGTTGGGAGTTATATGCTAAAAGGTTGACTTTCTGAAAGTCAACCGAGAATTTATAACATGGTTAGGTATTTTGACACAAATATAAGAATCGAGAGATCATGGAATACGTGTTAGACCAATTATGTGTTACGTGTGATAACGAATTTAGATTTCGAAGATATTGAACTATGTGATTGACGAGTCATGTCATATGCGTGTTAGTGAAAGTCAAATAGATAAAAGTTGGAAAATATGTGTTAATATGAATAAGCATGAATACTAACATAATCATGGCATGACGGCATGAAAGAATAGGAACCACACTAGCACGGACCAAGCATGGAAGGCTAACGGGTCAAGATGAGGCAAGGAAGATGTTACGAACGCGGATGCACAAGGTAAGTGATTCCGTAATCACTTTTAGTTGTTTATGTAAAGTTATATGCAACTTAATTAAATATGATAATTGAGGTAAATTAGGAATGAATTGTATGATGTTGATGAGTATTAGACGGATCTTAGCTTTTATCCGAGTAATGTATGTGTGATTAAGAATTTTAGCTAAGTAGAAGGATTCGTTACTTATGTAAAGAATTCCTTTGTTGTTAAGGATAGAGCGAAATTGACAAAAACGCCCTTGATAGGTATATCGGGCAAACGACCTTGAATGTCTATTGGAAACAAGTGAACCGATTAGAGTAATGTGTTGGTCATGTGTAAAAGCGAAGAGTATGGTTTTGTTATGTCATAGACCATTTAATGCACAAATACCCATAACGGGTCAAATATGAGCTTTTAAGCAAAAATGGGTTAAGAGGATGCTAGGCATCCGAGAATTTAATCTTTTATGATAGGCGTCAATGAAATTATTAAGTTCAAATGAGTTTGAGGTCAAATAAACAGATTATGTTGATAAATGCACGTACGGGTCAAATAACTAGAATATGATAATAAGCCGAATGCATGTAAGTTAAGAATTTCCTTGATCCGGAGGTGGGATTATAAGTTTATATGATAGAATGTGAATTTACAAGCATGTAGGAAGAAACGGGAGGTTAAACGGGTAAACGGTTCGAAAGTTATGCGCGTTTTAGTGCGTACGGACGACGAAACGGATCTGCAGGAAAATGTGTTTTAGGGAGGGCGTCGCCGACGGGTATACCCCCCGTCGCCGACGGGCACTGGTTTGGTCGTTTTCTTCCGACGGGTTAACACACTGGTTACGGGTTAAATGGCCCAACGGGCATATTTACAACCCGTCGCCGACGGCTTGGAGCCCGTCGGCGACGGGCTCTTGTTTGTAAGCTTTTATTTTTCGCGTCTGGTGTTTCCGGTTGACCCGTAACGTGTCCTGGTGCTCCGGTTTTCGACCCGGTGGCATGTAAAGCTCCCGAAAAGCTCCTTAACTTTGTCAAACCTGCATAAACGCAAATCTAATTAACAGTAGGTCACTCAAGATCTAAGACTCATATAAAAACATAAAGTTATATGATTACGAGCACCGTTTTTTAACCACGCATCAATCCTTAGATATTTATGGGCTATAAATCAAAGTTTAAGTCCCATGTAAATATCGTATGAGTATGTGAGAGGTATGCAAGATGTGTTACGTGTATGTAGATGCGTATTTATGTATATATGAAAATACGTATGATGGCATGTATGTATGTAAAGATGTAGGAAAGGTATGCACCTATGCAAATATGTATGTATGTACGTATGTATGTAAGTATGTATGCAGGATTGTATAAAGCATGTATGAGTGTATACACGCATGTAAGTTGTAGGAAAGATATGTACGTATGTAGTGGTGTATGTATGTAAGTATGTATGCATGATTTAGACATGTCGAGGGTTAACGTTATTAATGGTGTACCTTGAGAATGAAAAGTAATGCAGGTACGTTATTGAAGCCTCACCAGGAAATGGATACGCAAATGAGATGCTTAAAGTTTCTTAAAGATCTAAATGTGAAGTGTACGCGAATGATCTTGGTTATATAATGTGTGCTAATGTCTTGAATGTATGTGGTGAGTGCAGGTTGTGCAGATCACGGGCGATTATCACAAGGAATAGAGGTCGAAGATCGAGTCACTAGAGAGATTGTGCGGGGACGTTGAATGTAAAATGTAGAAAACATAAGCTATGTTTTTAATTAGTAAATAAGAGGATGACGGATTTATGAATAAGAGTTATGATAAAGTTAAAGTTTAAATAAGTTGAGGTATTTATAAAGAAAGAAATTTTATGGCACGAATTTCTGCTGCGACTTTTGTCAAATACGTGTTAGGGTCTAACACCAAGTCAAGGGGATCGTAAGGTATGTCGAATTTCTAACATTCATGAAGTTGTGAAAATTAGTTAACTTTGCATGATTCGATCTATACATGAATCGTAGAGGTTATGGCCGAATTAATGAAGTGTGATTTCTTAGGAACAAACCCTAAGTATAAACTTGAAGGAAAATTGCTATGATTTGAATAATTTGAGGACTTACCACACTTAGACAAGTGGGTATTCATTATGTAGTGAAGATGATGATAAGTTTGTGTTTAAAATCATCATAGTTGATAGTAGAAACAAGGTACTTGAACAAATTACATGATTAGGTATTTGTTCATACATGATTGAAATGGGTTTTTATGATAAGATGATGTTAGTGTTAAACTTGCGATTAGAATCATCATGTTAGTTAGTAAAGACAAGGTACTTGAACAAATTAGGTGTTTGAGTACGTGAATCATAATTACCATGAATTGGGTTTAGTATAAAAAGGATGGAAATGATGATAAATTCATGTTAAAAATGATGTTTGATATCATCATGTGTTAAGAAAGATTAATGTTGTGTTAATTCGATGGATCATGGTTATAAAAACTTGGTTAATAAAGCGGATAAATGGTAGCCTAAGAATGATACTACTGGGTAATTGACCAAGTAATAAAACGAGTAGTTGAATAACATTGTGTACCTACTTTCGTCAATAGGCACTTTGACTTTTAAAAAGTCAAAATGACCAAAGATATGATCAAATGATAAATTCGACATAAACCCCGTAGGATGGAATAGTCGTAAATGAGTATGACTAATCTAACCATCTCGCGAATTAAGATGATAGTTTGACGCTTGATGAGCTAGGTGAAAGCTTGGGAAGAAAACGAGTCAAACGAATCAAGAATGAAGAAAAAGCATGATCCGGGTGCAAGGTAAGTATATCTTACACTACTCGTGAATTATAGAATATTCTCTCATAGTATTAACTACGAATAAGATAAGTTAACAATCGTGATATAATGTTCCTACGTGTAGTCGTACGGAACAAGATAACCGAAGATGATAATAAACCATGTTTAATGGTTAAAGAGGACTAATATGGTTACTTAGTCAAGCAATGACTAATAAATATAGAATTCTTGATGGATACCTTATATGGTAAACCAAAACAAACGATTAGGGAAAACGGTAATTTTGGTCATACGTTGACCGTAACCGTTAGTTTTTGAAAGACACTTATGATGTATGCCATTATAGGCCAAAAGTGTTAAGAAATGAATTATAAGTAAAATGACTGCACGATGTAAACCGGAGCGAGTCATATAGACGAGATGGTAATAAATGTCATCTCACCAATACAATCGGTCACCTAGACCAAACTGGTCAAAAGGTCAAGATACCACCTTTTAACAATATCGACTAATGACTACCGTCGAGTTATAAGATTTCAGGAGTAAATATCGAATGGATATTAGCATCGCCATGACTTAGCAGAAATTAAAGCAAGATATTAAACGGGTCAATATATAGATCCAAGCCAGGTATGTGTAATAGAATAAACACTCAATTAGAACGTATGGTTCAATGGGTGTTAAACGTAGTCTAAGATAGACAATGAGTTACTTTAATGAGTAAACCGAATGTTTTAAATGACAGTCGTTGTGTTTTGGGAAGCACAATGACTTTTCAAACAAGATCATAACTAGAACGAAGGATTATGGGTCAAACAAGCTTTCAAAAGACTTCATTATAAATGAAAGGCTAAAAGGGACCAAAACGCCCTTGCAAGCTAAATTGAGCTAACGACCTTTAAAGGTTGTTTGGAAACGAGTTTTATGATAAAATGAATACTTAGGATAAGTATATGAAGCGAAAGATGTAAATCTTTGGTCAAATGACTCTATAAGAGCCTTTGCCGTAAAATAACAATCCGAGGAGTAAGACTCGGATTATATATAGATCACCAGATTAAATCCACCACAAATATAGTTGTGGTGGAAGATCATTTGATAAGAAATGCGGAAATATGAATCTAGAAACGAATGAAAGCAATTCGTGCTTAAAATATGCTTAATTACCCTTAACGGGTCAAAATAAGCATATGAGCGAAATGGGTTTAAGAAGGTATATAAACCCATGATTGGAACCTAATATGTTAGACAATAATGAATTTAATAGGTTCATGAGAAATATGGGTCAAACAAACTGGTTTGTTTAATAAATACATGAACGGGTAAAAAATTTAGTGATTTTATTTTAAGCTGAAAGCTTAAAAGTCTAAAATTTTGTTAATTTGGATGTCGGATTTTAACTCCATGTGATGGAGAATTAAATTATGATCACGTAGGAAAAAGAATCGTGTAAATCGGATCAATAACGAAAGAGTTATGCTCGTTTTCGTAAAATCAAGCTTAGCTGGGAATATGCAGCACCAGCATCACACATTCTTTCAAAATAGGACCGTGGCATCACGCCACGGCCAAAGCACTTGGCCGTCGCGCGCGGCGACGGCCTAAATTGTTGAAACTTTTGATTTTTTTTGTTTATTTTGATTATTTGACCCAATTACCATGTTGTACTTGTTATTTAACTATCAAAACTGACTTCTAAGTTGGTTTTGATCATAGGTGAACGTCGAGAGTCCCGGATGAAGATCAAGCGACGAGCAAGAACCGAACACACGTTAAATGAAGCTTCCGCGTCAAATCTTGATTTGTGTTGTTATAAGTGAATTATGTGAACACTTATAAATTTGTTTTTGAAATGTTGTAAACATTTGGGAATGTTGGTATAACAAGTTTTTGTAAAGTCACATTATATCACTAAAATGTGTGTTTTATTATCAAAAATCTTGATTTATAAGACGGGCATTACAAGTTGGTAATCAGAGCCCAAGGTTAAAAAAATAAAGTGTTCGGTTCGAGGCTTGATCGCAAATCCGATAAGTACATGTATGTTAATGATTTAGCATGCTAAAGTGTTGTAAACAACACATAGGGTTGTCGTGTAATACATGTTACCCCAATTAAAATGATTGATATAGTTGACGAAATTACGCGCGTTGACGCATATAGTAGAAAAAGCCTTGTATTATAATATGGGCAATTATTGAAGTTGATATTATTAAATCTTGTAAATGTTTTAGTTGAAGGACACTCGCATCTAAAGATAGCGGGAGTCTAATAAATTGTGGATTTGACGGAGGAACGGTCCAAAGTACGACAAGTAGAACATGCTCACCAAGGACCTAAGTCGCGTGGCGATCGCGAACAAGGCTAATGGCAAGAGAAGTCCGTTAGGGCAAGCATTACCAGGTGCATATTTTAAATCTAATTGCACAGATAGTAATATGCAACAAATACGTAGAGATTGAAAGTTGCATATGTAGGTTGAAAACTTGGAAAAACCCGAATAGAAAACCTATCCGGGATATTGTTTCCAAGAGAAACAAATAGAGGCATTACTTACATGGGGTGTAATGTGGAAATTATAAAAAAGGTCATGTATACCAGGCGTTGATCACTTACTCTGGCCAAGTAAGTGGTGAGCACGTGGTACCATGAACTTTTTATAATGGACATACTTACATCCGAAGTAGTAAGGACAGGGTAAATGGGACAAATTAAAAGTACCCAAATGAATCAAATGAGCAAAATATTGGATAATAATGTAAACGCACAGCCGGGTGACGGAAGCATATTACATTAGGATAATGAGCCCGAGTGAAGGGACAAAGATTAATGTAAAATGATTAAGATATGCATTGGGAGGGGGTGTACTTACACTCAAATCCGGAGAATGCAAACATGTAAAATGATTTAGATATGCATTGGGAGGGGGTGTACTTACACTCGAACCCGGAGAATGCAAACATGTAAAATGATTAAGATATGCATTGGGAGGGAGTGTACTTACACTCAAACCCGGAGAATGCAAACATGTAAAATGATTAAGATATGCATTGGGAGGGGGTGTACTTACACTCGAACCCGGAGAATGCAAATATGTCTCTTAACGGGCCGTTTTTGTAAAACGTCAAACTTGAGGACAAAGTTGGAATATAAAAGTAAAACTTGAGTAAGGAGTTAAACACATGCGTAGACCGAGAAACGGGAACTCGGATGGAAAGTCAAAAGACTCGGGTTTTGATTCATGCCTAAAAGACGACAAGATGACGTAAATAGAAATTTTGATAAATTATGTTCAACTATTTTAAAGTTGAACGGGTCGAACAAAGAATGAAGTTTGACATCCATAAATGATAAAATTTCACAAGAATAAGTCAAACGGGTTGAATATAATATAATGTCGGATGGCATGAGTAAGCGCAAGTGTAACAACCCGCACTTTCGTGCGTTGTTACTACTCGCTATACTCGTTACGCCTAGCACAAGAGATTCGGATCATAATGTAACTATATCGCATAAATCGCTACATCGCAGTATTTTCGCATATTACGCATACTTTATCGCTATCACATCACATTGCACTTGCTGACAACCATTAAGATGTCGAGTGAGGACCAATTCTACCCTCCTTGATAGCCGTGATGTGTCGTAGTGCAACTCAAAACACAAATTAACGTTCACGATGACATTGAGAGAGGACCTATTCTACCCTCCTCAATGACCGTGAAGCGTCGCAAAGTAACCGCATACTCGAAAACAGAACCCGGTTATTGTATCGTAACTTTGAAATATGTATACGTACATACGGCCCCTTGTGATTAAATATATATATAATGAAAATAATAATAATTAAATATAGGAAATGTGTAACCAAAACTATATCAACGCTCGAAACAATAAAGCTCGTCGCGCCAAAGATCCAATAGGATAGGCCATCCGAACGGATGGGCCATCCGACCCGGATCACCAAATCGCCTCCACTCTTCTCTCTTGCCTATAAATAGCCTGTCACTTCACTTGAACAGTGATGTGACAGCTCCCACTCGATCAGCACGCTCTTGGACCCTTTTTCTCTCGATTTCTCGCGATTCCTGTAAGATCTTAACCTAAATCTTGTACTTCTATGATCTACACTCGATTCTACACCTTTCTATCTTTTAAAACTCAACTTTTAACCGTGAAATCTACTGATTTGAGGTGTCCAAAGATGATGTCATCAAGAGTTCTTATGAACTTCAAAGTGTGACCTCATTTCACCATGAACAAGTCGGATCTGAGTGATTTTCACATGTTTTTTATAACAATCCCACCTAAAATCTATGTATCTAATCAAAGTATTGTGCGATTTCAGGTTAAACATGGGAAAACCATCAAGAACGGCCAGATCTGATGGATCGGGGTGGTTCCCGGCCGTTAGAATGGGTCGGAACTGATGGAATTTCATTTGTTTAACACGATGTCACACCGTCTCAGTCAAACCACTCGTCTTCTTTCCAAAAACCATCAAGTACAGTTGGCCAGAACGTTGGAACGAATTGTTCACCAATTTCTATGTCGACCGACCAAACAGACCACCCGACCGGATCATGTCATCCGACCGGATCATGACCGTATCATGTCATCCGACCGGATTGACAACCGATCGGATTACCACTAGGCTGATTACTCGACTCGTCGCATTTTAGCACACTGTGTATCGCTTACAATACCATGCAATGTTTACGCTAACTCAGTCGCACTCTCAACCGATCCAATCAAGTTGTGTTCTCGCTAAATACGCACTGTGAGTATACTCGAACCCCTTTTAATCGCATTTTTGGGTGTAACATACGTTCCTAATAAATCGAACTTATCAAACGAATTATTCAATCAATATATTTGTCACTTGCGAATAACTGTTATGCATATTTACACGTGATGCTAGTTACATATGTGTTAGGACTTATACTCGTGAGGTCCCTCCTTAACTAGTATAGTACTATAGCACCCGACGGGGTCTAGTTTGGATGAATATCAATCGCAATGGCAGCTCGAGTGACTTAGCTGGTAGTATCTGTCTTTTTGCATGTATGTTGAGGTATCCCGTTTATGTATTTGGTAATTCGCAACACTTTTAACTAATTTATCGCTACACTATCAAACTAGTATACTCGCCAATACTTTTGTATTGACGTTGTTTTAACGTATGTTGCAGGTTAGGTCGCTATCTACATCAAATCAAGCTAGGGAGTCTAGAAACTCGCCTAAAATCTAGGTTGTCGAATTTGTATTGTTCGAGAGGACAAGAAATCTGTGATAACTTTTGTGATTGTATTATTTGTTAGTATAGGATAACGAATGTAATAAATATTATCGCAATATAGTTGTTATGGATTCTCTTGAGCAATCTGATTCGCCTAGTGCCGCGCTCCGATGATTCCGCCATCGGTTGGGGTGTATATGGGTAAGTATAAACTACAACCATCTATATCTAAATACAAGCAAATCAATTGTGTGAGAACTTAGGAATCTCGTGTCTCCTATGTGGCTCCTATGTGAAGTCTATTATATTACTCGCCATAAGTTTTGATCGCGCTCAATCGCATCGCAAACTCAAAATCATTATGATCGAATCTCACTCCAAATCTCTCTCTCTGTCTAGATGCCTTCCAACGACTCTACCTCGAGACGAACAGCCAGGAGAAGAGCCAAACAAAATGCCGAAAAGAGGATTGCATCGTTAGTGGTCAAGGAAGTGGCCAAAGTCATTCCTCAAATTGTCGCTCAAGTGCACTCTCTCAACCACTCTCGAACCACGGAAGACGTCAAGACGGAAGCGCCGCAATCTGCTTTTCTCTACAAACACTTCAAAGCCTGTGATCCGATGGAATTCACGGGTGAAGGAGGTGTGACTCAACTACTCCAGTGGTTCGACTCTATCGACGTTACCCTTCGTCAGTGCGGGTGTCCCGATAGTTTCCGTACTACTTGTGCTACCGGAGTATTTCAATCGCTAGTACTCGAATGGTGGACTGCCGAATGTAACAAACGTGGAATCTCCGCAGCTTATGCTCTCTCTTAGAATGAGCTGAAAGAGCTCATGAGGAAAGAGTACTGTCCTCCTCACGAAGTTCAGAAGCTAGAAGACGAATTTTGGAAAATCAAGCAGGTCGAAGGTGACAATGCTGGCCACACTGCAAGGTTCAAACAGCTTAGCGTAATCTGCCCAAGTCAAGTCAACACTTCAGAAAAAGTCATCCCGAAGTACATTCGTGGCTTGCCTGAGTGTGTGGGTGATTTTGTCGAAGCTGCAAGAACTGCTACCATCGAAGAAACCTACCGTTTGGCCACAGAGATCAACGACAAACGAGTCTTGGACGGATTCTTCTCCAAGAATCCTGTCAAACAAGCTCATCAAGCAATCATCATCAATTCTTCTGATGATTCTTCTAGTGAATCTACCGACGATTCTTCTGAAGATTCCTCCAACGATGTCTCCAGCGAATCATCAGACGAATCCGCCAACAACACTGCATCATCTCAGGAAACTCAGCCCAGCCGTAAACGAAAGACCATGAGCCCAGACTCTTCAACAACTGGATTGTCAACCAGAACCTCTCCGCGCAGCTCCAGTTCACTTGAAGCGCACCTACAACGGAGCTCATCCCCTGTGTTTCACGTGTACGTATCATCACCCGCCGGAAACTAATTGTCGCTATTGCGCAAATTGCAACTGGTATGGTCATCTTACGCAACACTGTCGCACAAGACCGCAACCTTGAGGAATTTCAGCAACAACCGCAGTCTCCGCAGAAGTACTCCACAGCAACGTTATTTTGCTTCTAATGTTGTTGTAATAATACTACTTTTTCGCCGTCAATTCCTTTTATGAATGGAAACTTATCCTAACACTCGACGCATGTGGATTCTATTTTCTCCCTTATACTCACACACAATCTAAATGCTAGCACTATGTACTATATAATGTATTTTACCCCTAATTATGCGTTCTTGAGATAAGGTACGATAAACGTGCAAGGATCAAATTAATCACGGGGGCACACGAGATTATTTTGGTTAGTGCACGGAGATCGTAGTGAGTTTCAATGATGCCTTAACGTTCAGGGCATGGTTAAGCGTGGTGGATACACCACTGGTACTTCCTATATATAAGCGTCTTGACCATGTCTGACGAAGTGTGACATCTATTCATGGAACAAGGGCGTATGGTTGAAACATGACGGTGCTTCGCCATGCTAACCGGAGTTTTGTGAAGAACGTGCCATGTGGAGTTGGAATGTAGACCTATTATACTATTGTGGTTATTTTTTACACACTAAACTATACATCGCAAGGCGTAACAATCTCAATCGCAACTCAAGGCGTGTAAACGCTAGACTTTTCGTAAGTCAACACGCTCGCAACCGCATTATCGCTAGAATCTATCTCGCAAATCGCAATCATATATTATGTGTCTCGCACTATCGCTTATTGTGTGTTCACAATCTCAAACGCTTATTATGTGGCTTGAAATCGCAATCGCATATTGTGCGTATCTCGCAATCTCTACCGCTGGTTATCGCTTGTTGTGTGAATCACTATCGCTTTTAGTGTGTTCTCGCTTGATCGCTTATGTGTGTGTGTCACTTGTTATGCACTTATTCCACGTGTATCGCTCTATCGCTTACCGCTACCGTGTATTACTTGCTGAGAATCGCATATCGTGAATCGCTTGACAAGTATCACACGTTACTCGTCGCTTTTCTCCGTAACGCTTCCCGCACCTATCTCACCCCTTCGATATTTTCATCGCTTATCGCCATCGCTATTTGTGTTATCTGTGTTGTCTGCGTTATGTTAGCACTCACGACCTTGTTTCACGAGACGAAACTAATAGGGCTAAGACATGGTGGTGTTTTAGCCGTATCAGCAGACTTTCATGGAAAAAGGCCATGTGGGATAGTGTTAGTTTAAAATTATGGTGTTATTAAATCTAATCGAATCGCATGTCTCCATCGCTTACAACGCATCGACTGTCGCTTATCACTCGACGGTTGTCGTTATCACTTGACGCTATCGCTCATCGCTTTTCGTTTGCCGCTTATCGCTTTTCACTTATCATCGCCGCTTTCACTTATCGTGTTATGTTGTGTTACTAATCAATTATTACCTCACTCGTATCGCTGAACTGAGTTCGAAAACGACTTCATCGCTCAGTTTGCCCTTTCCAGACTTAATCTAACCCTTCACACTTAGATCGAGTCATCGCAATTCTGTCTGTACTATGTCGGCACGGATGACACTGCCTCACGAGACGGAAGCCATATGAATAAAACATGGTGGATACGCCGCTGGTACTTCCAATATATAAGTGTTTTAGCCATATTGTAGAACTTTTGTGGGAAAGTGCCATGCGGGGCCGACCTTAAATTTAAATTTTTGGTATAATTAAAAGGCTTTGTTTACACAAATTTTAAAACTGACCCTTTTCTTACAAAACTTTTTCTAAAATTTGATCAAAAACCTTGGAATAAAACAAGATTATCTTGTAAAGTTGGTGTGACAATCGACTCAAGTTACTGCCGCGTGACGAGAAAATTTCATAAAACGAGTTTTAATCACTTTAAAATCTTTTAGTAACCTAACCAAAACCCTTCTCATAGCGCTGGTGTGGACATCAATACAGTTAACACCGCACCATGAGAAGATTTTCATAAACAAGTTTCTCCTAATTAATCGATTTTTCGAAAATTTAAAACGCTTTGGGATCGCATTCTCGTGTGAGTTATCGCTTTCGGTTATTCGAATCATATTTCATGTCGCTCTCCCTGGTCTCTGCAAAGCTATCGCATGGTAATTCTCTATCGATCGCTCGCTATTCTCGTCGCTTTTATCGCTACTCACATTCGCATCAACTCTCGCAACCCTACTAGTGGATTAATTTCGGGACGAAATTTCCTAAAAGCAGGGGAGACTGTAATAACCCGCACTTTCGTGCGTTGTTACTACTCGCTATACTCGTTACGCCTAGCACCAGGGATTCGGATCATAATGTAACTAAATCGCATAAATCGCTAAATCGCAGTATTTTCGCATATTACGCATACTTTATCGCTATCACATCACATTGCACTTGCTGACAACCACGAAGATGTCGAGTGAGGACCAATTCTACCCTCCTTGATCCGTGATGTGTCGCAGTGCAACTCATAACTCAAAACACACATTAACGTTCACGATGACATTGAGAGAGGACCTATTCTACCCTCCTCAATGACCGTGAAGCGTCGCAAAGTAACCGCATACTCGAAAACAGAACCCGGTTATTGTATCGTAACTTTGAAATATGTATACGTACATACGGCCCCTTGTGATTAATTTTATATATAATGAAAATAATAATAATTAAATATAGGAAATGTGTAACCAAAACTATCGCAACGCTCGAAACAATGAAGCTCGTCACGCCAAAGATCCAATAAGATAGGCCATCCGAACGGATGGGCCATCCGACCCGGATCACCAAATAGCCTCCACTCTTCTCTCTTGCCTATAAATAGCCTGTCACTTCACTTGAACAGTGATGTGACAGCTCCCACTCGACCAGCACGCTCTTGGACCCTTTTTCTCTCGATTTCTCGCGATTCCTGTAAGATCTTAACCTAAATCTTGTACTTCTATGATCTACACTCGATTCTACACCTTTCTATCTTTTAAAACACAACTTTTAACCGTGAAATCTACTGATTTGAGGTGTCCAAAGATGATATCATCAAGAGTTCTTATGAACTTCAAAGTGTGACCTCATTTCACCATGAACAACTCGGATCTGAGTGATTTTCACATGTTTTTATAACAATCCCACCTAAAATCTATGTATCTAATCAAAGTATTGTGCGATTTCGGGTCAAACATGGGAAAACCGTCAAGAACGGCCAGATCTGATGGAACGGGGTGGTTCCCGGCCGTTAGAACGGGTCGGAACTGATGGAATTTCATTTGTTTAACACGATGTCACACCGTCTCAGTCAAACCACTCGTCCTCTTTCCAAAAACCATCAAGTACAGTTGGTCAGAACGTTGGAACGAACTGTTCACCCATTTCTATGTCGACCGACAAAACAGACCATCCGACTGGATCATGTCATCCGACCGGATCATGTCATCCGACCGGATCATGTCATCCGACCAGGTAAAGTCATCCGACCAGATCATGTCATCCGACCGGATTGACATTCGATCGGATTGCCACTAGGCCGATTCAATGTTTAGGCTAAATCAGTCGCACTCTCAACCAATCCAATCAAGTTGTGTTCTCGCTAAATACGCACTGTGAGTATACTCCAACCCCTTTTAATCGCATTTTTGGGTGTAACATACGTTCCTAATAAATCGAACTTATCAAACGAATTATTCAATCAATCTATTTGTCACTTGCGAATAACTGTTATACATATTTACATGTGATGCTAGTTACATATGTGTTAGGACTTATACTCGCGAGGTCCCGCCTTAACTAGTATAGTACTATAGCACCCGACGGGGTCTAGTTAGGATGAATAGCAATCGCAATCGCAGCTCGAGTGACTTAGCTGGTAGTATCTGTCTTTTTGCATGTATGCTGAGGTATCCCGTTTATGTATTTGGTAATTCACAACACTTTTAACTAATTTATCGCTACACTATCAAACTTGTATACTCGCCAATACTTTTGTATTGACGTTGTTTTAACGTATGTTGAAGGTTAGATCGCTATCTACATCAAATCAAGCTAGGGAGTCTAGAAACTCGCCTAAAATCTAGGTTGTCGAATTTGTATTGTTCGAGAGGACAAGAAATCTGTGATAACTTATGTGATTGTATTATTTGTTAGTATGGGATAACGAATGTAATAAATATTATCGCAATATAGTTGTTATGGATTCTCTTGAGCAATCTGGTTCTCCTAGTGCCGCGCCCCGATGATTCCACCATCGGTAGGGGTGTGACAGCAAGCTGGATAACTGTAGCGTTAAATGCAAAAGAATAATGAGCCAGGTAATAGGACATAATCAAATACGAATATATGTAAACTGGATAACGGTGAGCATAAGATGAACCGACGCATGAATGATGTGAGAAGTCATAAAGTCGGAAAATTTGTCCGAAATAACAACGGAAGGGGATAAATCCTTGGACGTAAATTCCTTGGAATTGACATAAGTTAAAAAGAAAACGTGAAACTAAAATACAGTTTTAGTGAGAAATAACGTTTTAACAAATATGAATATTATGAGACGAAACCGGAAATGGTTAATATTAAAGGATTTAAGTTTTAACATCGATAGGTGTAAAACGATACGTTTGAAAGAAGGATTTTCAATGATGAAAGGTCGACGTAAACTTAAACAAGACGTGATGAAATCACGTTCACAAAAAGTGATATAGAATATACTCACGTCGTAACGTGAGTTATGAGATATGAAATCAGAAAAACATGCAAACGGCCGGGTTGGCAATAAGATATACCCCCATGACGGGGCATAAAGTGACGGCGACTAATCAGTCTAGCCGGTAAAACCTTTCAAATTCAGATTAGTGTTACGACTTATACAAAGCACTTGTCGATATAAGATTAGCTTGAAGTAAGCATATTGAAAATAAATATAACCGAGTGATCAGATGACAACTCGGTCAAATAAGTGACCAGAATAAGAAATACAAAATGAAAGTATCGGCCTACGAGGCCATACACATAAAAGGCGTATACGTTTTGAAACCAAAAGCACATTACCATACTTCCCTGGTAAGAGTATTATGTGCGAGCAATGCTCAAGTGATCACCGAAACTAAGGTTCGGATGATTTAAACTAATAAAGTACGTGAGAAAGGTTTCGGGGACGAAACCTCTTTAAGGGGGTAGACTTGTAACACCCCGAAAATGGGTTTGGCAATCAAACCACGTTAACAATAAAAGACGTGTAAAGTACCGTTAGTGGTAAAATTTACCCGGTAAATATTAGGATTTAAATAAATAAACCTAATATTAGATAAAAAGTGAACAAATCCTTTTGAGGAAATTAAAGTGGATAAAAAGGCCCGAGTTAACAGGACTTAAAATAAACCTAGTTATAAACTTCCCCAAACCACTAAGTTAACTAGAAATGTTTAACCTAGTTAATAAGAGGAAATATGGGTTTAAGATAAGTAGGTTGTAACCTACTTAATAATTAACCAAACATGAGGGACCAAGTTAGATATTTGGGAAAAGTTTATAAATAAAAACATAAAATAAAACACACACACACACATGTGTGTGCATATGAACGACCAGGAGACAAGCTCCATGGGAGCTAACCCTAAACTCAACAAAACCTTAAAATTGGAAGATCAATCGAAAGCCAAATTCGGAATTGAATACATAGAAACGATCACCAAGTCAAGGGGATCGTAAGGTATGTCAAATTTCTAACATTCATAAAGTTGTGAAAATTAGTTAACTTTGCATGATGCGATCTATACATGAATCGTAGAGGCTACGGCCGAATTAATGAAGTGTGATTGCTTAGGAACAAACCCTAAGTATAAATTTGAAGTAAAATTGCTATGATTTGAATAATTTGAGGACTTACCACACTTAGACAAGTGGGTATTCATTATGTAGTGAAGATGATGATAAGGTTGTGTTTAAAATCATCATAGTTGATAGTAGAAACAAGGTACTTGAACAAATTACATGATTAGGTATTTGTTCATACATGATTGAAATGGGTTTTTATGATATGATGATGTTAGTGTTAAACTTGCGATTAGAATCATCATGTTAGTTAGTAAAGACAAGTTACTTGAACAAATTAGGTGTTTGAGTACGTGAATCATAATTACCATGAATTGGGTTTAGTATAAAAAGGATGGAAATGATGATAAATTCATGTTAAAAATGATGTTTGATATCATCATGTGTTAAGAAAGACTAATGTTGTGTTAATTCGATGGATCATGGTTATAAAAACTTGGTTAATAAAGCGGATAAACGGTAGCCTAAGAATGATGCTACCGGGTAATTGACCAAGTAAAAAAACGAGTAGTTGAATTACATTGTGTACCTACTTTCGTCAATAGGCACTCTAACTTTTAAAAAGTCAAAATGACCAAAGATATGATCTAATGATAAATTCGACATAAAACCCGTAGGATGGAATAGTCGTAAATGATTATGACTAATCTAACCATCTCGAAAATTATGATGATAGTTTGACGCTTGATGAGCTAGGTGAAAGCTTGGGAAAAAAACGGGTCAAATGAATCAAGAATGAAGAAAAAGCATGATCCAGGTGCAAGGTAAGTATATCTTACACTACTCTTGAATTATAGAATATTCTCTCATCGTATTAACTACGAATAAGATAAGTTAACAATCGTGATATAATGTTCCTACGTGTAGTCGTACAGAACGAGATAACCGAAGATGATAATAAACCATGTTTAATGGTTAAAAAGGACTAATATGGTTAATTAGTCAAGAAATGACTAATAAATATAGAATTCTTGATGGATACCTTATATGGTAAACCAAAACAAATGATAAGGGTAAAACGGTAATTTTGGTCATACGTTGACCGTAACCGTTAGTTTTTGAAAGACACTTATGATGTAAGCCATAATAGGCCAAAAGTGTTAAGAAATGAATTATAAGTAAAATGACCGCACGGTGTAAACCGGAGCGAGTCATATAGACGAGATGGTAATAAATGTCATCTCACCAATACAATCGGTCACCTAGACCAAACGGGTCAAAAGGTCAAGATACCACCTTTTGACAATATCGACTAATGACTACCGTCGAGTTATACGATTTCAGGAGTAAATATCGAATGGATATTAGCATCGCCATGACTTAGCGGAAATTAAAGCAAGATATTAAACGGGTCAATATATTGATCCGAGCCAGGTATGTGTAATAGAATAAACACTCAATTAGAACATATGGTTCAATCGGTGTTAAACGTAGTCTAAGATAGACAATGAGTTACTTTAATGAGTAAACCGAATGTTTTAAATGATGGTCGTCGTGTGTTGGGAAGCACAATGACTTTTCAAACAAGATCATAACTAGAACGAAGGATTATGGGTCAAACATGCTTTCAAAAGACTTCATCATAAATGAAAGGCTAAAAGGCCAAAACGCCCTTGCAAGCTAAATTCAGCTAACGACCTTTAAAGGTTGTTTGGAAACGAGTTTTATGATAAAATGAATACTTAGGATAAGTATAAGAAGCGAAAGATGTAAATCTTTGGTCAAATGACTCTATATGAGCCTTTGCCGTAAAATAACAATCCAAGGAGTAAGACTCATATTATATAGATCACCACATTAAATCCACCACAAATATAGTTGTGGTGGAAGATCATTTGATAAGAAATGTGGAAATATGAATCTAGAAACGAATGAAAGCAATTCGTGCTTAAAATATGCTTAATTACCCTTAACAGGTCAAAATAAGCATGTGAGCGAAAATGGGTTTAAGAAGGTATATAAACCCATTATTAGAACCTAATATGTTAGACAATAATGAATTTAATAGGTTCATGAGAAATAGGGGTCAAACAAACTGGTTTGTTTAATAAATACATGAACGGGTCAAAAATTTAGTGATTTTATTTTAATCCGAAAGCTTAAAAGTCTAAAATTTTGTTAATCCGGATGTCGGATTTTAACTCCATGTGATGGAGAATTAAATTACGATCACGTAGGAAAAAGAATCGTGTAAATCGGATCAATAACGAAAGAGTTATGCTCGTTTTCGTAAAATCAAGCTTGGCTGGGAATATGCAGCACCAGCATCACACATTCTGTCAAAATATGTCACACCCCTTTTTGCGGCGGAAGCACGAGGTGTGATCATGAAAGGTTCTCATTGCATACGAAAAGTAAACATACTACATGCTCATAAAAATAGCTTTAAATGCAACAGATTACATAACTGAAATCGTAGTTTAAGTGTTTACAACACAAGACAGCATTTTGTCTGATAAGTTTACAACTTTATTCAAAGATAAACAAACCAAGAGCATGAGTAAAACCGCGCGCACATCCACTAGTTACCTGAAATACATGTGAGTATTGGAAAAACGTCAACATAATGTTGGTGTGAATTCATGCAATATTTGTATTTCACGTTTGTATACTTTGTATGAAATCATAATTTGTATCCTGTATAAATCAAGTATTTCTATATGTATCAAGTGTTAATGGGTTGCAAAGCCATTAACATGTGACACGACATAGGAAGTCACCAAACCATAGGCATTTTTCTGTAGTCGATTCACGACTGAGACACAAAAACACTACTCGGTACTAGTTGTCACCAAGAGTGGGGCTGCCCTGAAACCCATTAGATCTAACCTTTTGTTCTGCGGTCTTAGTATGTACACGATTAATGGTGCTTATGGTACCCTATTCGTGACACGATTTCTCGTATCATTCTTGTATCCATCATACCATTTGTAAACATTGTAACATTTGTAACATGTATTTCACCCCCGAAGTTATAAAACTGAAAACAGTTAAAAGAAAAGGGGGAGCATGAACTCACAACTTTACGTTCCTTGCGTCATAAACTTCACCGTATTTGCTAAATTAACGTCGTGACCTATACGTGTTTTCTTAACGTTAGTCACTAGACTTGTATCGTACAAGTACGAGTCACTGTCTTTTATGTATATGTTTCCTTGTGTAAAAAAAATATTTCATGTTTTTAACTGTCTTACTTATATTATTTTCTCAAAAATAAATATAATCTTCTTGTATTTTGCACTTTGCACCCGAGTTATGTATCTTGTATGTTGTATTTTTGTTACAAAAAATATGGCGAGGTTTATATGAAAAGCATAGTTTAGAAAACACTAGTAAACATTTATCTAGGAAATATTTACTAAGTGTTGGGATTTTCAGAAAGTTTCGCCATAGTCTCCTTTGTAAATGGAGGTGTTCATGCGTAAGCATAACATTTTCTTTTATATATATCCCGTAGATTGTTCTCACATAACCAACCCGACAATCATACATGCAATATACCACTTATGTTATTTTAGCTTTATTAGTCAAAACTGGACTGTTTTTGAGCATTTTAATAAAATAGTTAACCTTTTCCAAAAATTCTCAAATTCTTACAGAGTGTCATATATAATCAAAAATTTATTGTGTAAAAATATCGGGGCTTATTTCATTACCAATATTATATAAAAAATTTATTTACCCGATTGCAATCAGATTTGTTGCTTTCTGATCGCAGTTTACGGAAAAATTCATTAAAAATTAATCGTAAGCCCGATTGACGAAATTCCAGTTGGAGGATCACGGAAACAACAGTGACCATCTACAGTAAAAATACCATGAGCTGATTCTACTCAGGTTTCAGGTTATGACTCCGAATACAACACACTTTTTCAGCAGAAAAATCGCAGCTTGAGCTGCTGTCTAGAAATAGTTCTTTAAAAATCGTAAACGACCTCGAAAAATTACGATTCTAGTGTCATTTGATCGGGTGTTTAAAAATACATAATTTAGACTTTAGAAATTCAGTTTTTCGATTAATTATGGTCCAGATATAGCCTGTTGAAGTTGGCTGGAAATTTCAATCAGCATATTTATTTTTAGTGTTTTAGCCTTTGTGTGTCATGAACATTATACATATCATAACAAAGAACAAGATGGAACAAGGGTGTGAAGGGACTTACTACTAGCACAAGGCTAGGGTAGAAATCTAGTGAAGATGATGGTGAGAAAAAGTATGGTGAAATGACTAGAACAAGCTCTCTTGAAGTTCCTTCAACCTTGCAACTTCCTTGGATCCTCTTGAAGCTTGAATGAACTTGTATAATGGAGAAGATGAAGATGGTTGAAGTGGGGAGGGGGTGTTCGGTTATATGAACCGAATGGGAGGGAGAGAGAGTGGGTTTGTGTGTGAGTTTAGTTAAAATGATGAAGTTTATTGGAGTTTTAAAGATACAAATCTCATATTCATCATTATAGTAGAGTTTGGCCCAATCAACACACACTAGGACCATGATTAAGTATCTAAATAAAATATTTAAGAGATTTTATGGATATGGTGGGCCCAAGGGGGCTGAATTCGGTTGGGGGGGGGGGGTTATTTGTAAAAGTTGTGACTAAAAAGGTAAAGGGGTAGTTACATTGTAAGTATGGACTTGTATGTGTAGTGGCAAAAATAAATAAATAATGTGTTTGGCAAAAATTTGGTGTCCCGGGTAATGTCCGGTTGTTCGGTTAAATACCGTTCCGTTAAAGTGTTAATTTGCACCGTTTAGTGTCTTTCTTGTGCCCTTTTGCCCCCTTTCAATTCCCGACACTTAGGGAAATATTCTGGACGATAGAATGTAAATTATGTATGATATTTTATTGTTTAAAAGCTGGTTATAGCTGAATTTAGAATAATTATGCACTTAAAGTGCGTTTCGGGTGCTTTTTAGTGCGTATTTTAGCTTTCGGAGCGTTTATATGTTAACCCTTGTATGTACACTTGGGTTTTAATGTATTTTTGATGTTGGACCTACACCTAGGCCTCGGTTCTAATGTCTGACTGCTTTCTGCAGAGTTGTTGACATATTGTGTTTTACCGGTGAGTTTACTAGTATTTCTGACGCAACGCTCTTGCTAAGGCATAAAGCAATATTTTGTAGTATTAAACGTGCATGAATTCACTTGTATATAAGGTAATCAATCAATGTTGACATTTAAGCACATAATTGCAGTCATTAAGTAATAATTAAAGCATACGGAAATTACCGGTTTTGTGCCAGTTGTCACAGTCTCCCCCCGTTAAAAGAATTTCGTCCCGAAATTCAGGCTGAACTAACTCTCGCAGGAGTCTTCTTGAATAGGTGGGGATACTTTTCTTTGAACTGGTCTTCACGTTCCCATGTGTACTCGGGTCCGTGCTTAGAGTTCCAATGTACTTTGACAAGTTTAACAGTGCTCCTCCTGGTCTTGTTGACTTTCCAGTCGGTAACCTCAACGGGTTGTTCTGTAAATCGGAGTGCGTCATCAATGTGTACTTCATCCGCAGGGATGATCACGTCTTCTTGTGTTGGACTCTTCTTGAGGTTGGATACGTGAAACGTATCATGTACTCCATTAAGTTCTTCCGGTAATTCCAATTTGTATGCCACGGTACCAATTCTTTCCAAAATCTTGAATGGTCCAATGTATCGTGGATTCAGCTTTCCACGTTTTCCAAATCTTACTACGCCCTTCCAGGGTGAGACTTTTAGCAACACTTTGTCTCCCACCTCGAAATCTAATGGCTTTCGTTCTAGATCGGCGTAGCTCTTTTGTCGATCCCGAGCCGCCTTAATGCGCTCTCGGATTTGCGTAATCTTGTCGGTTGTCTCTTGCACAAGCTCAGGATCAACCATGCGCTTATCTCCAGCGTCTGCCCAACATAAGGGCGATCGGCACTTGCGGCCATACAGAGCTTCGAGCGGTGCGGCTTTTATACTTGTATGGTAACTGTTATTGTAGGAAAACTCAACTAGAGGTAGATGAGTATCCCAGCTGCCGCCCCAAGTCCATGACACATGCGCGAAGCATATCTTCTAATGTTTGTATAGTCCGTTCGCTCTGCCCGTCTGTTTATGGATGGAATGTCGTGCTTAGATCTAACTGAGATCCAAAGGCTTCCTGAAATGATTGCCAGATTCTTGAGACAAAGCGTCCATCTCTGTCTGAAATGATTGAGATTGGCACTCCATGACGTGCCACAATTTCCTTTAAGCATATCTCAGCAAGCTTTCAAGTGCTATCCTTCTCTCGGATCGGTAGGAAGTGCACAGACTTTGTTAACCGATCGACTATCACCCATATCATGTCGTGCCCTCTTGGGGTCTTGGGTAATTTTGTGATGAAGTCCATTGAGATTTGCTCCCACTTCCTGTAACACCCCCAAAAATTATGGTAAATGATAAATAAAGAAATTAACTTGGTTAATGGAAGGATTTGATTTAATGATAACTAGTTAAATAAAAGGCTTAAATTAAATACTCCCTCAAGTGGGAGGACTAAATATGTAACTAGTTAATAGGAAGGGCTAAAATAAGAAAAACTCAAAACAAACACACACAGTACGTGTGTGGATCGACTGGAGCCAAGAAAGAACAAGGGTTCACCCTTGTTCTCATCAAATTCACCAAATTAACAAGGAAAAATCAATGCTTATCAGTTGCATGTGGTGAAAACTCGATCAATTACCCATACCCCATCAAGTGGTAAGTCGAATTTCTAGATTTGATGAATTGTAGAAGAAGGGTTTTGACCCAATCATGAAATTGTGATATGATTTGTGTTATTTAGATGTTAAGGATGCTCCCTAGGGTAGAAATCATGCTTAAATTCTGTCAATTGAAGGGAATTCTCTATAAACCCACTTTGTGAAAGTTGTGTTATGAATGTGAAGATTTTAGGATGATGAATGTATGTAATTGGCATGTAATTCAGCTCGTAGTACCCGAATGCTAGATAAATTGATGAAGACTAAAGGAATTGAAAGAACTAGATTGCCTAGTGATGACATATAGAATGATATAGCAAATCATGCTTAAGATGCTTGTACACTATGCTTTATTAATGTAATGCACACTAGGTGTTTGATGAAATGCTTGAAAGAGTAATTTTGTGTAAATTGAAATGTGATGGAATGGAAGTTAGGGTACTAAACGGATGAATGAATATGTTGATCTAGGTGTGAAGGAAGAAGGTTCGAATTCTAAGAAATCGGAAGGATCACAAGACCGAGGTATGTTTCGTTGCATACGAAAACCTTATTTATAATTTTGTTATAACATCATAATTAATTATTGTCAAAATGTTATGGTGATTAGTAAGTAACTAGCAAATCCCTTGCGGATTTGGTTGTTATGAAAGCTATAATAAGCTATGCAAGTCGACCGGTTCTAGTGAACAAGTCGATTAAGAATAAGCTTCCATCCGTCTTGAACGGGTGGTTATGAATGCTATGATAAATGCGAGAAGCTTAATCCGTTATACGGATAGAAAGAATAATTTATGTTGAAAGCAAATAACCCTATTAAACGGGTTGGATATTTATGCTTAACTCTCATTGAGAGTGTTTATGCTAAACCCAAGTATTTGGGTAGTCGAATGCGTAAGAAAGATGAAAACTTATATACGGATGGAACTAAAACGAAAGAGTTATAGATTATCAGGTATGATTACTAACTTGGAAAACCTTGTTGTTGAATGTAGGTAAATCCTCACTTTAGGCGATCCGGAGATTTGAAGCGAGCACGTGTCCATGTCTTGTTATACCGAACGCTTCCGCTAGCTTATTCGCATCTTTTGGTTCATGACTTGTTATTTTGTCAAACTTAGTTAGTAGTCGTGCTTGTGTAAAACTTGTTGTTTCTGTTTTAGTAGTTTTCTATTAAACGGTTCGTAGAATGTTTATTAGTGAATTAAGCTTAAAACAGGGGGCTTGTTCGTGTTTCGAACGGGTCATGCCCAATTTTTGTAAAACCTTTGTTAAGTAACAAGTTTTATATTTTGATGTCTATTAAATTACATTAGTGAGTAATTTTATAAAGTAAAAAAAATGCGGATGTAACAAGTTGGTATCAGAGCCAAGGTTTGAGGGATTCGAGCGTTACACGTGATGCTTGAACTCAAACCGATGGCTCTTTCGAAGAAGTGCTCGCTTCAAGATCGCCCATGAGGTAACATTTAAGTTGTAAGTAAATTGTAAGTGTTTATTATGAGGTTGATGGAAATAATTAAGAAGGGATGTGGGAAGGTTAAATGAGAAAGTCGGGAGTCGTATAGCCTAAACGGAATGGAAAAATCGAATAAGAATGCTAAAAAATAAAATCTGCCAGATGCATAAACGGATAGGCGTCGACGACGCAGGAAGTGGCGTCGCCGACGCCACTTGGAACATGCAACTCCTGTCGACGCCGGTACCCCCTGGACGACGCGAACTGCTTCTATCCGTTAGGCGTCTCCGACGCCGCTTCCCTCGTATGCTTCTGATTTTCACATTTTATGTTGTCGGGACATCCGAAGGCTTATTTAATGACTACGTGAAGTCCAAATAAGGCTTAAATGGCATATGGAATCACAATTAGTGATTACAACAAGAATGGATTCGTAAGAATCAAAAGTAATGAACCGAATGATGCAAGATGGATTAAGTAAATGCTGATTAATGAATAACGATATGCTGATAGCCTGGATTGTATTAAATGAAAACGTGACATTGTGTAGATGGTTGATGCAAGAAACGTTAATGATGATGATGATACTGCCCGTCAGGAAGCATTGTACAATAAAGTCACAGAAATGGCAGAAGGGGTTATGCAAGCTAATCTTCCACGGTTAGCACAAGAAGTAGAAAGTCGGGTGTTGGGAGTTGTGGATGCCTTGATGACTAGCAAGATTGAAGAACTGAAAGAACTGCTAGAGGGATCTAGAAACAAAAGCAAAGAACGAAGGTGCACGTATAAAGACTTTATGGCGTGCAATCCCGCAACGTATGATGGCAAAATTGACCCGATTGCATGCCAAAGATGGATTTCAAATATAGAAGCGGTATTTATTCGAAGTCGTTGTGATAATGAAGATAAGGTGATGTTCGCTACTGGCCAACTCACTTTTCAGGCAAAAGATTGGTGGGATGCACACAGTAAAGAAAAAGGGGAGGATCAACTCCAAGTGATGTCTTGGCAAGAGTTTAAGGAGCCCTTCATGAGATATCATTGCCCACAGTCCGCTATTGATAAGATCCAGGAGGATTTCTTGCGCCTCCGACAGAAAAACGAGTGGATAAATGAAATATCAAATACTTTCATGGATAAGATGAAGTTCTGTGGGGATTTTGTGAAGACTGAAAGGATGAAGATCAACCGCTTTTATGGGGTGTTAAAGGCGGAATTTAGGGAGTTCATTACTCCTTCGAAATGTGAAACCCTAGATGAGCTCATCAATCTGGCACGAGATAGGGAAATTGAAATTAAGAAACAAGAAGAACGTGGGGAAAAGAGATCAAGCGAGAAAGGTGCAAGTTCGAGTCCATCCAAAAAGGGGAGGTATCAAGATCAAGGAAGGAAAGATAAGTCGAAAGGTGGTATCCCTTCTTGTAAGACTTGTGGAAAGCTTCATACTGGGGAGTGTCTGTTAGGCAAGAAGGGGTGCTACAAGTGTGGTAAGGAGGGACATTCGTCTTTTCAATGTCCAAATAACTCGAGAACTTGTTTCAACTGTTTTGAAAAGGGGCATGTGAAAACGGAGTGTCCAAAACTCCAACAAGGATCAAAGAAGGAGGGAAAGAACGAAGAAAGCTCTAAAGAAAAAGGGAGGATGTTTCAAATCACCTCCGAAGAAGCTAAGTCTCATCCGAATGTGGTTTCAGGTATCTTTCTACTCAACTCTATACCGGTTTATGTCTTGTTCGATACCGGGGCCACTATGTCGTTTATTTCAAATGAAATCATACAACATCCTTCATTTAAGATCGAACGAATGCCGATGCCTCTGGAAGTAGAAATAGCTGATAGTAAGATTTATATGTTACACGAAATTTGTAAAAATTGCAAATTTACCATAGAAGATGAAGAATTCGATATCGACCTCATACCTATGGTTTTGGGGGAATTTAAAATGATTGTGGGTATGGATTGGATGACCCGACACCAAGCGGGAATTAATTGTGAAACCAAAACAGTAAATGTCCAGTCCCCAAGTGGAAAACGAATAACTATACAAGGAGAGAGAAGGATGGAAGCGAAACTTTGTACCCTCGTTCAAGCCGCTAAGTATACACTTAACGGGGGTAGGGCATATCTAGCTTACGTGGTAGATGCTCAACGAGATTTCCCGAAGCTTGAAGACGTAGAAATCGTGAATGAATTTCCGGATGTATTTCCGGATGAATTACCGGGACTTCCTCCCGAAAGAGAAATAGAGTTTCGCATTGAATTGAATCCGGTTGCGAAGGCTCCTTATAGATTGGCTCCCACCGAGATGCGGGAGCTAATGACACAATTACAAGACCTGTTAGACAAGGGCTTTATACGTCCGAGTGTGTCACCTTGGGGAGCGCCTGTCTTATTTGTTAAGAAGAAAGACGGGTCAATGCGCATGTGCATCGACTACAGAGAATTAAACAAGCTAACTATCAAGAACCGCTACCCTTTACCAAGAATTGACGATCTTTTTGATCAATTGCAAGGGGCGAGTTGGTTCTCCAAGATAGATTTGCGTTCGGGGTACCATCAAGTTAGAGTACGGGAAGAAGATATTCCGAAAACCGCATTCAGAACCCGTTATGGGCATTATGAATTTTTAGTCATGTCTTTCGGGTTGACGAATGCGCCGGCTGCGTTTATGGATCTTATGAACCGGGTATGTCGCCCCATGTTAGATAAATCTGTGATCGTGTTCATAGATGATATTCTAGTCTACTCGCGAAGCAAGGCCGAACATGCAAGACACTTGCGTGAAGTACTTGAAGTTCTCCGTAAAGAGAAACTTTACGCGAAATTTTCAAAATGCGCCTTTTGGCTCAGAGAGGTGCAGTTTCTGGGTCATGTGATCAATTCGGAGGGTGTCTTAGTAGATCCATCAAAGATCGATGCTGTAATGAAATGGGTTCCTCCGAAGAACCCGACTGAAATAAGAAGTTTTCTAGGCCTTGCGGGTTATTACAGAAGGTTCATACAGGATTTTTCGAAGATAGCTTTGCCCTTAACAAAGCTGACGAGGAAGAAAGAGAAGTTTGTGTGGGGTAAAGAACAGGAGGAAGCCTTTCGAGTATTAAAAGAGAAGTTATCATGTCCACCGGTCTTGACATTACCGGATGGGACTGAAGACCTGGTGGTCTATTCAGACGCGTCACACCAGGGTTTAGGTTGTGTATTGATGCAAAGGGGAAGGGTTGTCGCTTATGCTTCACGACAATTGAAATTGCATGAGGTAAACTACCCAACACACGATTTGGAATTGGCAGCGGTAGTATTTGCCTTAAAAATTTGGAGGCATTATCTATATGGCGTGAAGTGCACAATTTATTCGGATCACAAAAGCCTTAAATATTTCTTTGAGCAGAAAGACTTAAATATGAGGCAACGGAGGTGGTTAGAACTTATCAAAGATTACGATTGTAATATCTTTTATCACCCGGGAAAAGCGAATGTGGTAGCCGACGCGTTAAGCCGAAAGGAATATCCGTCTCCCATTCGAGTAAAATCCATGAAGATGATAGTTACGCCACGATTACTCGAGACGATACGTGATTCCCAAATAAAATCACTCGCAGCTGAAGATGTAAAGAAAGAAAGATTGAAAGGAGTAACCGACAAGCTAGAAGAAAATTCGATCGGGCTCAAAACGAGATTTGGCCGAATTTGGATACCTCGTTTCTGCGAAGTCAAGACTGCGTTACTTGAAGAAGCTCATAAGTCACGATATTTGGTCCACGCCGGGGCTACAAAGATGTATCAGGATTTGAAGACCAATTATTGGTGGCCGGGCATGAAACGTGATATCGTTAAGTATGTCGCGAAATGCTTAACATGTTCCCAAGTGAAAGCAGAGCACCAAAAACCATACGGGGAGTTGCAACCTTTAGAGATCCCGGTATGGAAGTGGGAGGAACTAACAATGGATTTGGTAACTAAGCTTCCTAGAACGAAAAAAGGGCACGATACAATATGGGTAATCGTAGATCGGCTTACGAAAAGCGCTCATTTTCTACCTATCAAAGAGGCTTACTCCTCCGACATAATGGCAGAAATATATATGAATGAAATCATATCTCGACACGGGGTGCCTGTGTCAATCGTTTCGGACCGGGACACCAGATTTACCTCACGTTATTGGCGAAAGTTTCACGAGAGTGTGGGCACGAGGTTACACATAAGCACCGCCTACCACCCTCAGACTGACGGCCAGTCAGAAAGAACCATTCAAACCCTTATCGATATGCTGAGAGCGTGTGCATTAGACTTTGGGGGAAGCTGGGCTGACCATCTACCCCTAGTGGAATTCTCTTATAATAATAGTTACCATAGTGGCATTAAAATGGCTCCATATGAACTCCTGTACGGAAGAAAATGTAGAACTCCCGTATGTTGGGGTGAAGTGGGGCAAAGAGAGCTTGCGCCAAGTGATCTAATAGCAGTAACAAATGAAAAGATAAAATTGGTAAGAGCGCGACTGAAAGCGGCCCAGGATCGGCAAAAAGTTTACGCGAAAAAGAAAAGGCGACCTATTGAATTTCAAGTCGGAGATTTCGCTCTGTTGAAAGTGTCCCCATGGAAGGGTATAATCCGTTGTCGCAAGCGGGGCAAATTAGGTCCTCGATATATTGGACAGTTCAAAGTTTTGGCTCGAGTTGGAAGAGTCGCATATCGATTAGAACTACCGCCTACTCTAGACGGGATTCATAATACCTTCCACGTGTCGCAGTTGAGGAAGAGTCCTACGGACGAAACAGAACTAGTACCACTCGATGATATTGAGTTGGATGAGGGATTAAACTACATCGAAAGACCCGTAGCCATTAAAGACTTCAAAGTAAAGAATCTCCGCAACAAAACTGTTAAGCAAGTGTTGGTGCAATGGCAACACCGAAAAGGTTCGGATCTCACATGGGAAGCAGAAGATGAAATGAGGAAATACTATCCTTTTCTTTTCGGTATGTCAATATTTAAAGTTGTTATATAATCAGGTTTCGGGGACGAAACCTCTTTTAAGGGGGGTAGACTTGTAACACCCCAAAAATTATGGTAAATGATAAATAAAGAAATTAACTTGGTTAATGGAAGGATTTGATTTAATGATAACTAGTTAAATAAAAGGCTTAAATTAAATACTCCCTCAAGTGGGAGGACTAAATATGTAACTAGTTAATAGGAAGGGCTAAAATAAGAAAAACTCAAAACAAACACACACAGTACGTGTGTGGATCGACTAGAGCCAAGAAAGAACAAGGGTTCACCCTTGTTCTCATCAAATTCACCAAATTAACAAGGAAAAATCAATGCTTATCAGTTGCATGTGGTGAAAACTCGATCAATTACCCATACCCCATCAAGTGGTAAGTCGAATTTCTAGATTTGATGAATTGTAGAAGAAGGGTTTTGACCCAATCATGAAATTGTGATATGATTTGTGTTATTTAGATGTTAAGGATGCTCCCTAGGGCAGAAATCATGCTTAAATTCTGTCAATTGAAGGAAATTCTCTATAAACCCACTTTGTGAAAGTTGTGTTATGAATGTGAAGATTTTAGGATGATGAATGTATGTAATTGGCATGTAATTCAGCTCGTAGTACCCGAATGCTAGATAAATTGATGAAGACTAAAGGAATTGAAAGAACTAGATTGCCTAGTGATGACATATAGAATGATATAGCAAATCATGCTTAAGATGCTTGTACACTATGCTTTATTAATGTAATGCACACTAGGTGTTTGATGAAATGCTTGAAAGAGTAATTTTGTGTAAATTGAAATGTGATGGAATGGAAGTTAGGGTACTAAACGGATGAATGAATATGTTGATCTAGGTGTGAAGGAAGAAGGTTCGAATTCTAAGAAATCGGAAGGATCACAAGACCGAGGTATGTTTCGTTGCATACGAAAACCTTATTTATAATTTTGTTATAACATCATAATTAATTATTGTCAAAATGTTATGGTGATTAGTAAGTAACTAGCAAATCCCTTGCGGATTTGGTTGTTATGAAAGCTATAATAAGCTATGCAAGTCGACCGGTTCTAGTGAACAAGTCGATTAAGAATAAGCTTCCATCCGTCTTGAACGGGTGGTTATGAATGCTATGATAAATGCGAGAAGCTTAATCCGTTATACGGATAGAAAGAAGAATTTATGTTGAAAGCAAATAACCCTATTAAACGGGTTGGATATGTATGCTTAACTCTCATTGAGAGTGTTTATGCTAAACCCAAGTATTTGGGTAGTCGAATGCGTAAGAAAGATGAAAACTTATATACGGATGGAACTAAAACGAAAGAGTTATAGATTATCAAGTATGATTACTAACTTGGAAAACCTTGTTGTTGAATGTAGGTAAATCCTCACTTTAGGCGATCCGGAGATTTGAAGCGAGCACGTGTCCATGTCTTGTTATACCGAACGCTTCCGCTAGCTTATTCGCATCTTTTGGTTCATGACTTGTTATTTTGTCAAACTTAGTTAGTAGTCGTGCTTGTGTAAAACTTGTTGTTTCTGTTTTAGTAGTTTTCTATTAAACGGTTCGTAGAATGTTTATTAGTGAATTAAGCTTAAAACAGGGGGCTTGTTCGTGTTTCGAACGGGTCATGCCCAATTTTTGTAAAACCTTTGTTAAGCAACAAGTTTTATATTTTGATGTCTATTAAATTACATTAGTGAGTAATTTTATAAAGTAAAAAAAAAAATGCGGATGTAACACTTCCACATGGGTATCTCTGGTTGTTGTAGTAGGCCGGACGGTTTCTGATATTCAGCCTTAACCTTGGCACAGGTTAAGCATTTTCCAACATAAATAGCAACATCGCTTTTAAGTCTCGGCCACCAGTAGTATTCCTTTAAGTCTTGATACATTTTGTCCGATCCTGGATGGATCGATTATCTTGACTTGTGCGCTTCATCAAGGATGACTTCTCGTATGCCACCATAGAGTGGAACCCAGATACGTTTCTCAAAGTATAAGGCTCCCTCTTCATTTGGCACCATATATTTCAATGCACCCCGGAGGTATTCAGCTTTGCGATTCTCTTCAGAAGAGCTTCTTGTTGTGCGTCACGAATACGTGCAGTGAGGTTCGTTTGAATCGTCATTTCCAATGCTCGAACCCTTAGGGTCTTAACCCTTTCTTTTCGACTTAGCGCGTCTGCTACAACGTTTGCTTTTCTAGGATGGTACTTAATCTCACAGTCATAATCGTTCAGTAACTCGACCCAACGCCGCTGGCGCATATTTAATTCCTTCTGATCAAATATGTGTTGTAGGCTTTTGTGATCTGTGAAGATTGTACATCGAGTACCATATAAATAGTGTCGCCAGATCTTCAGGGCGAATACCACTGCGCCTAGCTCCAGGTCGTGAGTGGTATAATTTCTTTCATGAACCTTCAATTGTCTTGAAGCATAAGCGATGACTTTCTGGCGTTGCATGAGCACGCAACCCAAGCCTTGTCATGAGGCGTCACAGTATACTACGAAGTCTTCCGTGCCTTCGGGTAATGATAGTATCGGTGCATCGCATAGTTTGTTTTTGATCGGTTGGAAGGCTTCTTCCTGCTTGTTACCCCAGTCGTACTTCTTGTCTTTCTGCGTAAGGGTAGTTAGCGGTTGAGCTATCTTTGAGAAGTTCTCGATGAAACGTCGGTAATAGCCCGCTAAACCCAAGAATTGACGAACTTCAGTTGGGGTTTTGGGAGCTTCCCAATTCTTTATTGCTTCGATCTTGGATGGGTCTACATGAATACCCTTCTCATTCACAACATGACCCAGAAATTGTACTTCGCGAATCCAGAATTCGCATTTCGAGAACTTCGCATAAAGCCTCTCTTTCTTCAGTAGTTCCAAAATGGTCCTGAGATGTTGCTCATGCTCATCTTTCGTTCGCGAGTAAATCAGGATATCATCGATAAATACAATCACGAATTTATCGAGATATGGTTTGCAAACGCGGTTCATTAAGTCCATAAAGACCGCTGGTGCGTTCGTCAATCCGAATGGCATTACAAGAAACTCGTAATGCCCATAGCGCGTTCGAAATGCAGTCTTTGGTACGCTTTCTTCTTGTATCCTTAGCTGATGGTATCCAGATCGAAGATCGATCTTGGAATAGTAGCTTGATCCTTGCAACTGATCAAATAAGTCATCAATCCTCGGTAGCGGGTACCGATTCTTGATTGTGAGCTTGTTCAGTTCTCTGTAATCGATACACATCCGCAGAGTTCCATCCTTTTTCTTCACGAACAATACTGGAGCTCCCCAGGGTGAGAAGCTTGGCCTTATAAATCCTTTATCCAACAACTCCTGGAGTTGTGTAGATAATTCTTGCATTTCGGATGGTGCAAGTCGATAGGGCGCCTTGGCTACAGGAGCGGCTCTTGGAACCAAGTCTATATGAAATTCGACTTGTCGTTGCGGAGGTAGTCCTGGCAGATCTTCGGGAAAAACATCAGGGAATTCCTTTACCACATGAATATCCTCGAGCTTTGGCTCCACAGCCTTCTTATCTACAACGTGTGCTAGGAAAGCAACACATCCTTTCCTTAAGCACTTTTGTGCCTTCATGCAACTGATGATTCGAAGAGGCGCGTTTCGTCTTTCTCCATGTACGATGAGAGTTTCATCATTCGCCAAAGGGATGCGAATGATTTTCTCGTGACAAATAACTTCAGCTTTGTTCTTGGACAACCAGTTCATCCCGACTACTACATCGAAGCTACCCAATTGAATAGGTAAGAGGTCGATGCTAAATCTTCGTTCACCAAGTTCTAATGTGCAACCTCTAACCACTTCGCCCGACTCAACAAGTTTACCATTCGCTAGTTCTATGGAATAAGGAGTTTCTAATCTACTAGATTCTATTCCAAGCATGTGTTTAAATTCCACAGACATGAAGCTATAATCGGCGCCAGTGTCAAATAGTATGGATGCAAAGTGTTTGTTAATGAGGAACGTACCATTGACCACATTAGGGTCCTCGCGTGCGTCCCTTGCTCCAATTACAAATGCTCGAGCTTGAGCATTGTTTCCCTCTAGGCAATCTTTCATGAAGTGCTCCTTGCTTCCACATCTGAAGCATCCTTGGTTACGCCCAGCTCCATTCCCAATCCGGTTGCCATTACCATTTCCATTCCCACCATTCGCATTACCAGCACCGTTGCGATTTCCATTACCGTTCCTTCCTTTTCCCCAACAGTCTTCAGTGCGGTGACCCAACTTTCCACACTTGTCGCATTTTGAAACGCGACATACCCCTTCGTGGTGACGCTTGCAATGATTGCACTTGGGCAAAGTGCCCAGGTATCCCTTGGCTGGAATGTCATTCATGGCTGCAAGGGATCTCGCCCCCTGAGGCGGGTTGGTGTAACGCTTCTTGTTGGAACCCCTATTGTTACGAGTTGCTTGGTTCAGGTTTGCATGTTTCCTTTTCTTGTCGCCGGACGACTCAGCATGCGTCTCGGTCTCTTCTGTTGGGTTTAGTGATAGCTTCTTCATACTAACGCAATCTTCAGTAAGGCTGACAGCCAGAGTTACAGCCTCTGTGATTGTTTGAGGTTTGGCCGAAGTTACCATGCCGTGAAATTCTGGGGCCAGTCCCCAAATGTAGCGTTCAACTCGCTTGAACTCGGGAGTCACCATGTAGGGAAGCACTCTGGACAGATCGTGGAACCTTCGAGTATAACCATTAATGTCAGCACCTTCCATAGTCAAGTGCCAGAACTCCGTTTCCAGCCTTTGGAGTTCAGCACGGGAGTAGTACTTTTCTCTCATTCTTTCCTTTAGTTCGTCCCAAGTTAGGCCATAAGCGACATCATCGCCCAAGGTTTGGACCTGCAAGTTCCACCAGGTCAAAGCTTCATCGACAAATAACCCAGTAGCAAAAGTGACTTGCTGATCCGCAGTACACTTGCTCATGCGGATAGTGGCTTCAGTTTTCTCAGTCCAACGTACAAACGCTACTGCACCTCCTGTGTCGTCATAGTTCATTGGTTTGCAGTCGAGAAACTGCTTGAAAGTACAACCCTGAGTTGCGTTTCCTCCAGATGAATCTCCATTCCCATTACGTCTGGCGTTGCTCGGTCCACCACTGTCTGCAGTACTGGTTGCCTCGTATTGGGCGATAGCAGCGGAGATCCTTTCTTCTAGTAGAGCGTTCAGTTCTTCAGCAGTCTTTGGCAGTGGGGGAGGAGGAGGTTGATCACGTGCGTTCACAGTTTTCCTGGGTGCCATGTTCTGACAGAACACCACACAATAGATTTAGGCATTTGTTTGATATCGTCATACTAGACAGTAGTAGTATATATACACAGGCATATACCACATAAGTGACATCAAACAATTTTACTCTAGCAGAGTATATTAATAGGCTGGTGTTCACGTTTGACCTTTTCTTGCACTGAGGGAATCTATACGTGACAAGACTTGCTGTGATTTCTGTGCACTGAATTTCATAATTATGTATGCATCCATAATTACGTAACTCCTTGCACAGTCCGCACAGTTCGTTTCATCCTCGTATCTCTTCCTTCAGATAGGCCATTGTTTTCAGGTAAGGTCACGTATACTAGTGGTATTCTATTTCTAGTATGTGTATATGCTAATTATCACACATAATTGCATGTAATTTCTCAGTTAAAGCCAAGTGCTACTTCTGTGCACTCTAAGCCTCGTAGTGTCTTTTCTAGACTCCTGTAAACAGTTTCAGGTAGTGGATGTCGCGGAAAGTTTTATGCAATGAAAACTCTTTGAAAAATTGTTTTCGTGAAAGGATCCTAGTGATTGTAGACTAGACTCGAGAAGGAATCCTGGTTCACTACAATCGCAGCTCTGATACCAATCTGTCACACCCCTTTTTGCGGCGGAAGCACGAGGTGTGATCATGAAAGGTTCTCATTGCATACGAAAAGTAAACATACTACATGCTCATAAAAATAGCTTTAAATGCAACACATTACATAACTGAAATCGTAGTTTAAGTGTTTACAACACAAGACATCATTTTGTCTGATAAGTTTACAACTTTATTCAAAGATAAACAATCCAAGAGCATGAGTAAAACCGCGCGCACATCCACTAGTTACCTGAAATACATGTGAGTTTTAGAAAAACGTCAACATAATGTTGGTGTGAATTCATGCAATATTTGTATTTCACGTTTGTATACTTTGTATGAAATCATAATTTGTATCCTGTATAAATCAAGTATTTCTATATGTATCAAGTGTTAATGGGTTGCAAAGCCATTAACATATGACACGACATAGGAAGTCACCAAACCATAGGCATTTTTCTGTAGTCGATTCACGACTGAGACACAAAAACACTACTCGGTACTAGTTGTCACCAAGAGTGGGGCTGCCCTGAAACCCATTAGATCTAACCTTTTGTTCTGCGGTCTTAGTATGTACACGATTATTGGTGCTTATGGTACCCTATTCGTGACACGATTTCTCGTATCATTCTTGTATCCATCATACCATTTGCAAACATTGTAACATTTTTAACATGTATTTCACCCCCGAAGTTATAAAACTGAAAACAGTTAAAAGAAAAGGGGGAGCATGAACTCACAACTTTGCGTTCCTTGCGTCGTAAACTTCACCGGATTTGCTAAATTAACGGCGTGACCTATACGTGTTTTCTTAACGTTAGTCACTAGACTTGTATCGTACAAGTACGAGTCACTGTCTTTTATGTATATGTTTCCTTGTGTAAAAAAAATATTTCATGTTTTTAACTAAGTGTCTTACTTATATTATTTTCTCAAAAATAAATATAATCTTCTTGTATTTTGCACTTTGCACCCGAGTTATGTATCTTGTATGTTGTATTTTTGTTACAAAAAATATGGCGAGGTTTATATGAAAAGCATAGTTTAGAAAACACTAGCAAACATTTATCTAGGAAATATTTACTAAGTGTTGGGATTTTCAGAAAGTTTCGCCATAGTCTCCTTTGTAAATGGAGGTGTTCATACGTAAGCATAACATTTTCTTTTATATATATCCCGTAGATTGTTCTCACATAACCAACCCGACAATCATACATGCAATATACCACTTATGTTATTTTAGCTTTATTAGTCAAAACTGGACTGTTTTTGAGCATTTTAATAAAATAGTTAACCTTTTCCAAAAATTCTCAAATTTTTACAGAGTGTCATATATAATCCAAAATTTATTGTGTAAAAATATCGGGGCTTAGTTCATTACCAATATTATATAAAAAATTTATTTACCCGACTGCAATCAGATTTGTTGCTTTCTGATCGCAGTTTACGGAAAAATTCACTAAAAATTAATCGTAAGCCCGATTGACGAAATTCCAGTTGGAGGATCACGGAAACAACAGTGACCATCTACAGTAAAAATACCATGAGCTGATTCTACTCAGGTATCAGGTTATGACTCCGAATACAACACACTTTTTCAGCAGAAAAATCGCAGCTTGAGCTGCTGTCTAGAAACAGTTCTTTAAAAATAGTAAACGACCTCGAAAAATTACGATTCCCGTGCCATTTGATCGGGTGTTTAAAAATACATAATTTAGGCTTTAGAAATTCCGTTTTTCGATTTATTATGGTCCAGATACAGCCTGTTGAAGTTGGCTGGAAATTTCAATCAGCATATTTATTTTTAGTGTTTTAGCCTTTGTGTGTCATGAACATTATACATATCATAACAAAGAACAAGATGGAACAAGGGTGTGAAGGGACTTACTACTAGCACAAGGCTAGGGTAGAAATCTAGTGAAGATGATGGTGAGAAAAAGTATGGTGAAATGACTAGAACAAGCTCTCTTGAAGTTCCTTCAACCTTGCAACTTCCTTGGATCCTCTTGAAGCTTGAATGGACTTGTATAATGGAGAAGATGAAGATGGTTGAAGTGGGGAGGGGGTGTTTGGTTATATGAACCGAATGGGTGGGAGAGAGAGTGGGTTTGTGTGTGAGTTTAGTTAAAATGATGAAGTTTATTGGAGTTTTAAAGATACAAATCTCATATTCATCATTATAGTAGAGTTTGGCCCAATCAACACACACTAGGACCATGATTAAGTATCTAAATAAAATATTTAAGAGATTTTATGGATATGGTGGGCCCAAGGGGGCTGAATTCGGTTGGGGGGGGGGGGGGGTTATTTGTAAAAGTTGTGACTAAAAAGGTAAAGGGGTAGTTACATTGTAAGTATGGACTTGTATGTGTAGTGACATGATTTTTAATGGGTGTCATGGCAAACAGGGATCATGACTAGCCCAAAATAAATAAATAATGTGTTTGGCAAAAATTTGGTGTCCCGGGTAATGTCCGGTTGTTCGGTTAAATACCGTTCCGTTAAAGTGTTAATTTGCACCGTTTAGTGTCTTTCTTGTGCCCTTTTGCCCCCTTTCAATTCCCGACACTTAGGGAAATATTCTGGACGATAGAACATATATTATGTATGATATATTATTGTTTAAAAGCTGGTTATAGCTAAATTTAGAATAATTATGCAATTAAAGTGCGTTTCGGGTGCTTTTTAGTGCGTATTTTAGCTTTCGGAGCGTCTATATGTTAACCCTTGTATGTACTCTTGGGTTTTAATGTATTTTTGACGTTGGACCTACACCTAGGCCTCGATTCTAATGTCTGACTGCTTTCTACAGAGTTGTTGACATATTGTGTTTTACCGGTGAGTTTACTAGTATTTCTGACGCAACGCTCTTGCTAAGGCATAAAGCAATATTTTGTAGTATTAAACGTGCATGAATTCACTTGTATATAAGGTAATAAATCAATGTTTACGTTTAAGCACATAATTGCAGTCATTAAGTAATAATTAAAGCATACAGAAATTACCGGTTTTGTGCCAGTTGTCACAGTCTCCCCCCGTTAAAAGAATTTCGTCCCGAAATTCAGGCTGAACTAACTCTCGCAGGAGTCTTCTTGAATAGGTGGGGATACTTCTCTTTGAACTGGTCTTCACGTTCCCATGTGTACTCGGGTTCGTGCTTAGAGTTCCAACGTACTTTGACAAGTTTAACAGTGCTCCTCCTGGTCTTGTTGACTTTCCAGTCGGTAACCTCAACGGGTTGTTCTGTAAATCGGAGTGCGCCATCAATGTGTACTTCATCCGCAGGGATGATCACGTCTTCTTGTGTTGGACTCTTCTTGAGGTTGGATACATGAAACGTATCATGTACTCCATTAAGTTCTTCCGGTAATTCCAATTTGTATGCCACGGTACCAATTCTTTCCAAAATCTTGAATGGTCCGATGTATCGTGGATTCAGCTTTCCACATTTTCCAAATCTTACTACGCCCTTCCAGGGTGAGACTTTTAGCAACACTTTGTCTCCCACCTCGAAATCTAATGGCTTTCGTTCTAGATCGGCGTAGCTCTTTTGTCGATCCCGAGCTGCCTTAATGCGCTCTCGGATTTGCGTAATCTTGTCGGTTGTCTCTTGCACAAGCTCAGGACCAACCATGCGCTTATCTCCAGCGTCTGCCCAACATAAGGGCGATCGGCACTTGCGGCCATACAGAGCTTCGAACGGTGCGGCTTTTATACTTGTATGGTAACTGTTATTGTAGGAAAACTCAACTAGAGGTAGATGAGTATCCCAGCTGCCGCCCCAAGTCCATGACACATGCGCGAAGCATATCTTCTAATGTTTGTATAGTCCGTTCGCTCTGGCCATATGTTTGTGGATGGAATGTCGTGCTTAGATCTAACTGAGATCCAAAGGCTTCCTGAAATGATTGCCAGATTCTTGAGACAAAGCGTCCATCTCTGTCTGAAATGATTGAGATTGGCACTCCATGACGTGCCATAATTTCCTTTAAGTATATCTCAGCAAGCTTTCCAGTGTTATCCTTCTCTCGGATCGGTAGGAAGTGCGCAGACTTTGTTAACCGATCGACTATCACCCATATCATGTCGTGCCCTCTTGGGGTCTTGGGTAATTTTGTGATGAAGTCCATTGAGATTTGCTCCCACTTCCACATGGGTATCTCTGGTTGTTGTAGTAGGCCGGACGGTTTCTGATATTCAGCCTTAACCTTGGCACAGGTTAAGCATTTTCCAACATAAATAGCAACATCGCTTTTAAGTCTTGGCCACCAGTAGTATTCCTTTAAGTCTTGATACATTTTGTCCGATCCTGGATGGATCGAGTATCTTGACTTGTGCGCTTCATCAAGGATGACTTCTCGTATGCCACCATAGAGTGGAACCCAGATACGTTTCTCGAAGTATAAGGCTCCCTCTTCATTTGGCACCATATATTTCAATGCACCCCGGAGGTATTCAGCTTTGCGATTCTCTTCAGAAGAGCTTTTTGTTGTGCGTCACGAATACGTGCAGTGAGGTTCGTTTGAATCGTCATTTCCAATGCTCGAACCCTTAGGGTCTTAACCCTTTCTTTTCGACTTAGCGCGTCTGCTACAACGTTTGCTTTTTAAGGATGGTACTTAATCTCACAGTCATAATCGTTCAGTAACTCGACCCAACGCCGCTGGCGCATATTTAATTCCTTCTGATCAAATATGTGTTGTAGGCTTTTGTGATCTGTGAAGATTGTACATCGAGTACCATATAAATAGTGTCGTCAGATCTTCAGGGCGAATACCACTACGCCTAGCTCCAGGTCGTGAGTGGTATAATTTCTTTCATGAACCTTCAATTGTCTTGAAGCATAAGCGATGACTTTCTGGCGTTGCATGTGCACGCAACCCAAGCCTTGTCGTGAGGCGTCACAGTATACTACGAAGTCTTCCGTGCCTTCGGGTAATGATAGTATCGGTGCATCGCATAGTTTGTTTTTGAGCAGTTGGAAGGCTTCTTCCTGCTTGTTACCCCAGTCGTACTTCTTGTCTTTCTGCGTAAGGGTAGTTAGCGGTTGAGCTATCTTTGAGAAGTTCTCGATGAAACGTCGGTAATAGCCCGCTAAACCCAAGAATTGACGAACTTCAGTTGGGGTTTTGGGAGCTTCCCAATTCTTTATTGCTTCGATCTTGGATGGGTCTACATGAATACCCTTCTCATTCACAACATGACCCAGAAATTGTACTTCGCGAATCCAGAATTCGCATTCGAGAACTTCGCATAAAGCCTCTCTTTCTTCAGTAGTTCCAAAATGGTCCTGAGATGTTGCTCATGCTCATCTTTCGTTCGCGAGTAAATCAGGATATCATCGATAAATACAATCACGAATTTATCGAGATATGGTTTGCAAACGCGGTTCATTAAGTCCATAAAGACCGCTGGTGCGTTCGTCAATCCGAATGGCATTACAAGAAACTCGTAATGCCCATAGCGCGTTCGAAATGCAGTCTTTGGTACGCTTTCTTCTTGTATCCTTAGCTGATGGTATCCAGATCGAAGATCGATCTTGGAATAGTAGCTTGATCCTTGCAACTGATCAAATAAGTCATCAATCCTCGGTAGCGGGTACCGATTCTTGATTGTGAGCTTGTTCAGTTCTCTGTAATCGATACACATCCGCAGAGTTCTCTGTAATTGATTATGAGCTTGTTCATGAGCTTGGCCTTATGAATCCTTTATCCAACACTTTCTTAGAAGCTCCTTGAACCTTTCCCAAGTTTCATATAAGGATTCCCCATCCTCTTGTGAGTATGTATTAATTTCAGTCATTAATTTAGCCGTTTTAGCAGGAGGGAAATACTTATATAGAAACTTTTGGGCAAGTTCATCCCAAGTGTTTATCGAGCCAACTGGGAGGGTGTTAAGCCAAGCCTTAGCTCGGTCTTTTAGTGAAAATGGAAACATTCGAAGGCGGATGGCGTCATTTGATGCTCCATTGATCCGAAAGGTATCACATATTTCTAGAAAGTTAGTAATATGCAGATGGGGATCCTTGTCCGCAAGCCCATTGAAGGTTGCGGAGTTTTGGAGCATTTGTATCAAATGCGGCCGAAGTTCGAAGTTATTAGCTTCGACATTTGGTGCATTGATAGCGGCGCCGAGATTGCCTACGGTGGGTCGTAGGTAATCCATGAGGGTACGTTGATCCGCCATTGGAAGTGGGTCCCCCGAAACTTTCTCTTGATTTTTGGCTTTAAGTCTTTTTCTAAGAAAGCGTTCGGGTTCTTCTAGAGGTTCTTTTATGTCTCTACTAGAACTGGAGCTCATGCACTACGTAGGAGGTTCAAATGTGGCGCCTAGGTTCCAAGTCCTGCAATGAAAACAGAAAAGAACGTTGGTCAGAATGTTCACCACGGCCCCGTGCTCAGCGAACACGGCCCGTGGTCAGAAGTACAGTAATCGTTTTCTGTATCCCAGTTACTGGGAGTTGGACACGACCCCGTGTTGCACCGACACGGCCCCGTGCTCAGCTCTCTGTAACTCAGAAAATAAAAACTGCCAGTGATGATGTTGGGCACGACCCGTGTCTGACCAGGCACGACCCGTGCTGAGCTCTGCAGAAGCTGAAAAACTAAGAAAATCCTAAAAAATAAAAAAGAAAAAAAAAAGAAAAAATGATTAGGCCGTTGATTCCTAACTTTCTTAAAATCCTTGTGTCCCTGGCAACGACGCCAAAAACTTGATGCGTGCGAAGGGTTATATATATTAGGTGTATATCACTACTAAAAAACTGTCCATTTCCGACCAAGGTTTTTGTCGGAAACTTGTCGGAAAACGGCGTTTCCGACCAGTTTCCGACAAAAATACGTTTGTAGGAAAAAGCCTTGTAGGAAAATATTTCCGACAAGTAACCGACTAAATTTCCGACAAATTTCCGACAAAAAGAAGTTACTATTTCCGACAAAGTTCCGACCAAAAGTTTCCGACAAAGTTCCGACCACAATTTTCCTACAGCTTTCCGTCCGCCGTTTTCCTACAGCTTTCCGACCGCCGTTTTCCTACTATTTTCCGACCAAAAGTTTCCGACAAAGTTCCGACCAAAAGTTTCCGACAAAGTTCCGACCACAATTTTCCTACAGCTTTCCGACCATAGTTTTCCGACCAATTTCCGACTAAAAAACTTTTTAATAAAAAAAATTATAAAAAAACTAAAAAATCCAGATTTTTCTACTAAAAATGCAGAAAAAAATCCAATAAAAATACTAAATGCGACACGATTATAGAACTGAAAGTTCATCCACAAAATACAAAACGGTTGTCAAATTGTAGGTTCAACAACAAAATATCCCACGATTTTTAAATTACAAGTTCAACCGCAAAAGACAACAAACAAAACTAAACTATGGTGGAGGATTGCTTGGATTACCAAACTGCTTCATCAACTCGGGCCGTGTGGTAGCTATTGTTAAAAAGTCATCCCTGCAATGTGAAAAAGAGAAGCACAAAATAAAAGTTATTTTTAATGAAAATTTTAATTTAACGTGTGGAGGGTGAAAAATAATATGGGGCGATTACCGAGAACCTCCAGCAACACGGTATTTGATATGATATAGAGTACCAGGTTCTTCAGAATACTCAACTTCCTACAACAGTATAAACATGATAATTTTGGTGCTTGAAAATACAAAACATATATAATTATATATAACTGATTATTAGCGATAAAAATATACCAAGTCAGAAACTGCCGTCTGTAAATTTGGGGACCAGTTAACCATGTAGGAGCCTGCAAAAAAACTCGCGTATAATTTTCTTGAGAAAAAACTTATAGTTGGCGAAAGAAATTATGTGAAAATTATCCATACCTCGATAGATAAGCCCTTTCTCATGAAGTTTAATAAACGCCTCAATAACAGCTTCTGCAACAAATAAAAAAATAAATAAAAGTCAAGAAATGTTAGATGATTGAAGTTATGCAAACATGTGACATTTATTTAGCATTATACGTTTGAAAATAGTTATCAAATTACTGGATGTGACTATATGATTCAAAAGCTATCTTACGACTTAGCTGCTCATCGAGTGTGAAATGTTCTCTTGTCCAATCACAAGACGCACCGAGCCGCCTTATCTGATTTGTAATGGTTCCACCATACCTTCAGATATATTCAAACTAGATAATTAGAAGTAGTGATAAGTTAACAATTATATAATTCGACTTTCATTTACATGTTATGCACACAATCCTAAAAATAAAATAAACATACTTCTTCCACTTCCAAACTAGCTTCGTAAACTCCTCTCTACCCAAGTCAACCCTCTTTATTCCTTCAGAAGCCAACAAACAAAACTAAACTATGGTGGAGGATTGCTTGGATTACCAAACTGCTTCATCAACTCGGGCCGTGTGGTAGCTATTGTTAAAAAGTCATCCCTGCAATGTGAAAAAGAGAAGCACAAAATAAAAGTTATTTTTAATGAAAATTTTAATTTAACGTGTGGAGGGTGAAAAATAATATGGGGCGATTACCGAGAACCTCCAGCAACACGGTATTTGATATGATATAGAGTACCAGGTTCTTCAGAATACTCAACTTCCTACAACAGTATAAACATGATAATTTGGGTGCTTGAAAATACAAAACATATATAATTATATATAACTGATTATTAGCGATAAAAATATACCAAGTCAGAAACTGCCGTCTGTAAATTTGGGGACCAGTTAACCATGTAGGAGCCTGCAAAAAAACTCGCGTATAATTTTCTTGAGAAAAAACTTATAGTTGGCGAAAGAAATTATGTGAAAATTATCCATACCTCGATAGATAAGCCCTTTCTCATGAAGTTTAATAAACGCCTCAATAACAGCTTCTGCAACAAATAAAAAAATAAATAAAAGTCAAGAAATGTTAGATGATTGAAGTTATGCAAACATGTGACATTTATTTAGCATTATACGTTTGAAAATAGTTATCAAATTACTGGATGTGACTATATGATTCAAAAGCTATCTTACGACTTAGCTGCTCATCGAGTGTGAAATGTTCTCGTGTCCAATCACAAGACGCACCGAGCCGCCTTATCTGATTTGTAATGGTTCCACCATACCTTCAGATATATTCAAACTAGATAATTAGAAGTAGTGATAAGTTAACAATTATATAATTCGACTTTCATTTACATGTTATGCACACAATCCTAAAAATAAAATAAACATACTTCTTCCACTTCCAAACTAGCTTCGTAAACTCCTCTCTACCCAAGTCAACCCTCTTTATTCCTTCAGAAGCCAACATTCTTTCCACGACCAACTGAACGTCACGTTTATCAACATAAAAGTAAATATAAGTAAAAGAAAAATACAACAGACAGAAACGAACCATTATAAACATACAATTTTACATGAACCACGAAACATTCGGGAATATAATAGTTTTTAAAGCGAAACCTGAGTGGCGATGCCAGCATGATCAGTTCCAGGAAGCCAGAGGGTAGGTCTTCCCTTCATCCTGTTGTATCTGATCATAATATCCTGGAGGACAATTGCACATTTGCCAGCTGGTCATATTCACATTGAATTGATGTTTAGCAAAATAACTAACAAATAGCACAAAACTGTTATGTCAATAATCCAACCTCAAGTGTGACGAACATAGCATGCCCCATGTGCAAAGAGCCAGTCACGTTCGGAGGTCGCATTGAAACAACAAAAGATTCACCTCCCCCATCGTATTTCGGCTTAAAATAGCCTTGAGAATCCCACCTAGAAACAACTATCAATCATACATTGTGCGTAATAACAAAGCAAACATAAATACGCATCTGAATGAAAGAAATACCAGTTGTATATCCGCTCCTCGGAAGTAAAGTCAAACGATTTCGCTATCTCGGGAGAAGTAAATACTCCTCCATTTTGTGATGCAGCAACTGTTATTTTCAATCAAACAAGAGCAATTACATACAAAATTAGCACTTAAATCACTGAAATTACTACTATAACAAACAGGAACTGAATTAAACAATCAAACAAGAACAATTACATACAAATAAACCTAACTTTGTACTAGAACAAAGTCACAAACAGTTTGTGAATTTGATTGACTAAATCAAAAGTTTCTAATACAGAACAACTGCGTACAAATGAGCACATTCAGTATCAAAATGAAATTACTAGTAGTTGATTGAGAAAACCTAAATTACCTGCTAGAAACCTTGGTTTGGGAATTCGAAGGTGAAATCGAGATAAATACTTCATCTCCTACTTTCAGACCTTCAACTTGCTTTCCAACATTAACCACCACACCTGCTAAATCATATCCTGGAACAGGCTGTTAACAATAACAAAAACTCAATCAGATTCAGAAAGTATGTTTAGATAATAATGTGTTTATACGACATGGACCAATTAGAATAAACATGGAACTGTGATTTTAAAACAAAATTAGATTATTAGTTTCAAAACACAATACCAAAATCTAGCAAAACACAATCACATACACACATGCAAAGCAAACGATCAAAACCGAAATAAGACCCGAACTTCAATTCTGAACCGAGACCCACTCTGCTCCGAAATCAAACCGAAATAAGACCCGAACTCACTCGAACCAGAAGCAAGATGAACATGATTAACCACCTCCTGCCGCCACCGCTGTCGGCGTCAGCTACAGTCGTGGGCCGCCCCCAGTATCCACCCGAGTCATCACCGAAATTACAAAGATCCACAAAAAAATAGGATTAGCACAATGAGGAACTGATACGTCGACCCGAAAACGAAAAAAAATTGAAAAAGATAATAATACAATGATGCACTCACCGGATTTGGTCACCACCATCACTGTCGTCATGCTGACGTGACTTCGGCAGTCGTCGGCCACCACCGCCGCCGCCTCTCTCTCCAAACCAGCTTCCTCTCTCCACAGTTCCTCTCTCTTCCTGACCGAGAACTTTCCCTCTTGCTCGAGTCCGGTTCCGAGGTGTGTGTGGCCGGTGGTGCCACCGATGATTCTTCTCTGACGACAAGAGAAACGGAAGAGACATAGTGGGTGCCGCTGTGTTGAGAGATGGTTATGATTCTGATTTCATGTGTGTGTGTGTTTGCAGTATAGATTGAGATGGGGGGTGTCGCTTGGCCGATCTTGAACGAGAGGGAGAAGAGGAGCAGGTTGTTGTTGTGGGACTTGGTTTGGAGAAGATGGTCTCCATATGTTTGTGTGTGTATTTGACTAGGGTTTCTCCAAGAAGAAACATAAGCAGAGAGAAGATGAAGGGTCTGGTATGCGTGATTTTTAGAAAGAAAATGGGGATTAGGGTTTCAAACTATAAGAGTGCTTTATATACTAGTGTTTATTAAATGGGCTTGGCCCCAGGCCCACAAGCCCGTTTTTGTGTTAGGGATGGCAAAAATACCCGAGCCCGACGGGTATACCCGAACCCCGACACAAATGGGACGGGTATACCCGATACCCGACGGGTATTGGGCCGGGTATGGGATTAATATACCCGATTTTTTTTAATTTATACTTTTATTTTCCATTAACCCTTGTCTATTAGTGATTTGTTTTAGTATGTTCATAATGTGAAAAAATAAATTTTCTTTTAGTATATGTATTTGATAGTAGTATTTATATTTTGCATGTTGTGAAGTATATGCATGTGAGTGTATAAGTATTATAAAGTTATTATTAATTTATGATAAAACTTATATGTATCTAATGTACATGTTTAGTTTATAATAGTTGTATAAATAAAATAATATAATCATTACAATAGTAAAAAATGTATTTAGAAATCCCAACGTATATCTTTTAACAAACTAATGGGTAAACCCGATACCTGTGGGTATACCCGATATCCGACGGGTAATTACCCGACAAATACCTGACGGGTATTGGGTCGGGTATGGGACGCAATTTTATAACCGGGTACGGGTATGGGATTACCAATACCCGACCCGAACCCGACCCATTGCCATCCCTATTTTGTGTGTATGTATGCGTGTGTGTACACTTGGACAAACACATACTTATACATATATATATATATATACATACACACATACATATACATATAGAGACAAGAAATACGTTTATATATATAGATATACACCTCGGTATAATTAAATATGAAAAGAATAATTGTTTTAGTCGGAAATTTGTCGGAAATTTCCGACCATTTTCCGACCAATAAAGGTTTTAGTCGGAAAAAGATCGGAAATTTCCGACAACTTTCCGACCAATGTTGTGTTTCGTCGGAAAGTGGTCGGAAATTTCCGACCATTTTCCGACACCAATTTTCGTTTTTTTTTCATTTTTTCAACCTTTAAACATCGTTTTTCCATTCTATCTTTTGTACACATTAATTATACATGAAATACTTTTACTTTACCAACTTGTACGTATTGTACACGTTTATACGTGTATGTATACTATCGGGACCCATTAATTAAAACAGGCTAAGTATGTGTATATATATGTATGTGTGTATGTATGCGTGTGTGTACACTTGGACAAACACATACTTATACATATATATATATATATATATATATATATATATATATATATATATATATATATATATATATATATATATATATATATATATATATATATATATATATATATATATATATATATGTATACTAGTCGTTTACCCGCGCGATGCGGCGGGAAACATATAACTTATGTTGGTGAGTTTAGGGCTATGTACGGGGCGGTTCGGTTTTGAGCCATAACCAAAACCAAATTCGCTATACAACGGAAAACACAACACTTGTTAATAATTCTAAGGGTGTGTATGAGAAGGTTCTGTTCAGTGGGGTCATAATTAAAATCTAAATTTTCGGTTAAGGTACTTCAAAACCGGTCATGGGGATTTAATGACATTTGTGCACCCACCTATTAATCACATTCACATTTACACATCATCAATAACTATATATAAATGCAAATTTGACTCAAATATGCATGGAGGTGTTTGTGTTGCGTAGGAAGCTTCATGCTTGTGTTTAAGCAAAAACATTGTTTAGAATAATGCTAGGCCTCCCACGCGATGTGGTGGCAACGACAATCTACAATTTGAGTGAAAACATTAATAGCTAGTACTTTTTATAGAAATAATAGATTTACGGAAACGCTCCGATGTGATCAATTTTTGCGAGTTCTTTTTTATAGAATTAATATGTTCACATTGAGACAGTAAGCGTTATAAGATTAATAGATTTACACGTACCTAAAGTTATTCAATAACCACCTTTTTGCAAATGGATTTTCAATTTGAGTTGAGTTAGTCATGTGGTAAGCGTTTCAAAATGTTGATCAAACACAATGGCTATTGTTTCTACAAATTGATGTGGGTAAAAATAAGTGACAGGATATAAATGTTTCAAGTATGATCTTTGTGGGTTTTGAGACTGAAATGTATTGTAATAAGATACCATTCTAATTCTAATGTGCAAGGTGCCACTAAAGCGACACAAGAATCCAAATCAGCACCAAAGTCAAGGTTATCCGGTGCTAATATATAGCGACATATGCCGCTGCTAATATATCGTCGTTAATGATCTACCTCAATAGCGACGACTTTTGTCGCCTCTAAAAGTGTCATTTTTTAATTTTTTTTATTTTCCAGTTTTTTTCATATTTAAACTTGCCAATTTCGGGTTCAGGACACACAAAAACTAAATAAACACAACCTACATAAGCATAAACGTCATAAACGTCACCATCCGGGTTCATTTTTATTCACAACACGCCATTGACAACTTATAAAAAAACAAGGGCTGCAAGTAATTTTTGCATCAATTTCAGTTTAGAGTTTAGATATTGACGACTTATAAGTGAGAGCTTCAAATAGCAGCTTCACATCAAAGTTAGGTCCGTATATTGTGAATTTAGTGTACAAAAATTATAAATAACCAACTGTAGTTCTTGCCTTGATCTTAGAAAACTCGATCAGCTCAATCTCAAAGTTAAGTTGGGCATCCTTTGAAAAGCTATCTGAAACAGAAACCGGGCAGTCATCATGGCCATAGTGCAATTCAGGCTTCATTTTAAAATGAAATAGGTAACACCAATATTTGTTTTAAAAATCAATAACCAGCATGACAATCAAAATTTCAACCACTGTATAAGCTATGACCATTACTCAATACTTACCACTGCAAGTTCCCTCTTCAACATCGTTGGAATTCCTTCTAGCAGCCCTAATATCATCTTGCTCTTACCCAAGACCTGCCTTATTGGGGCACATTTGCCTATAGCAAGCAAATAAAAAAGTGTCACCGAATAAAAAATCAAATAAATTTATAAATATAACTTAAAATATTACATAATTAAATATAAGTGATACCTTGACCCATTGGTATTGTATGCCATTTTCGTCCAGATGTAACCAGGGGTTTCATAATCAATTTCTCAAACTGGATCAACATGTGAACGTACCATGGTTTTGTAAAGTAAAGCAATTAAGTACGTTTTTTTAGCCCAAAACAATTAAAATGATACCAATGCAATCTGGAGAAAGGCGCAAAAGCTCTTCCTTGTCTTAAGGGGCTTCTACCACTTCAGATGATGCGGACACAATTCTCTCATGATGAAATACAGCCTTAAATAGCCAGCAAGTGTTTAGTAAAAAGGCTACAATTCTCTCGTGTAAGCAAATCATTTTCATTTTCATGATTTTTTCCTAAAATAATTGTTTCATCCCAATGATAAAGGACCTCCAACACTACGTTTTAAAGAAAATTAAGATAAATTAGTAAATTAAGTTTATTTATGTGCATTGCTCTATACAAAACTAAACATATACAAGTCTGCACCACAAAAGATGAGAAGATCATAGCTTTTTTATAGAGAATGCAAACGTTTGATCCTTTGAATAGCTTGTTTTACCTTAAAAGATGGTTCATCGTACAAGTAACCAAGATCATCAACTTTTGCCGCCATGCACGGTTCTCCAACAAACGCATGAAAAGAATCCGCAACTCAATCGGAAGAGATTTAAGGTTGTATCCTCCTTCCAAGAAAAACACACATCGACCGCCACACAACTCTTTTGCAAGCTGCTTGATGTTTGATGCCAGCATGAATGTATGTTTGTTGGTTACTTGGTGAGTTGAAATAAAGAATATGTCTGGATCATCATAAAACGCATGTAGCATTTATTTGATTCAAGCATGGACCTTTTCAACCGACCACTTCCACTTTGAGTAAATTTTCCTTGAAGTGTTATCCTAATGAAGGGAATAAAAAAACGGAAAACCATTAATCATAATGTCACTTTTAAAACGTCTAAAATTAATAAACATTTAAAACTCACCAAAATAATTTGACATCTAAAGTTTGAGGCGGTTGAGCCACTGGTTGATCTTTCGGAATCGGAGCATAACCACCAAAAAAGTTCCAAAATTCTCCAACTTCAGCGTCACCGACAAATTTTCCATCCTCTATAACAATTGAAGAAAGTCAAAGTCAACATTTACTCCATTCAAAAATCGGAAATCTATAACAACCTATGGCTGCCACTTCACAGTTCCATTTGTGCTTGTATTCTTTAACATACTGAACCACCACTAAACCTTTAGCCCTTTCTTGTATGAACATAATAGTATCATATTACACAAAAACTAAATGCATACTAAGAAAACATATTAAATAAAATCAGAAGCATGTCCACCCTGAGTTTGATCCTTTTTAAGGTAACAAACAAACCATGAGCATTATGGATTACATATAGCAAATGACCGATGTTAATAATCCTAACGAATGGCAATTAGGTACAAAAAGGAAACATGATCTTTCATACCTGAATCACAGCGAAGAACACAGAAAGGATATAGCTATGAAGCACCATGGAAACATAAATGGTACCAACCATGCTCCCTATGAATCCCAAAGTGAAAGGAAGTCTCTGCAAGATGATAAAAGACGTTATAACACATATGAAAAAGATAAAAGCAGCGGAAATGGAATGTATTTATTACAAGTGACGATATCAAACCATTTGTTTTGGGTCATTTTTATCATCTCCAACGGATCAGATGGTTTAAAGATAATTACCAAAAATGGAAACAGGTCAAATAAATCGTCCATGACAAACAGGTTAAAGAACACCCAACAGCCAAAGTGTTAGACATTTAAAACTGCTAGATTGCTTTCTTAAAAGAGTTAGACTACTGATCTTGAAACGGTTTCTATAACCTTATATAAAGCATTACTTATTTTGTACAATTCAAAAAAGGAGCAGAAGAGTGTTGACAGATCAGACCAATCTGACCCGACCCACTTAGGCCCATACTAAAAATTACCCATAGTTAACCACCTGACCTGCCTAAACTGTCACCTCTAATTATTATCAAAACTTTTACGCAATTACCTCAGTCGATGTCATATGCAGAAACTGATTTTTCGGCCCTTTGAGCATGAAGAACGACCCGATTATAAACCCACATCCAACGGTAAAACAGAGAGCAAACTTTTGAGGTACAATTACTATAACAGGTAGAAAAACCGTAAACGCTACAAACACAAAGAACACCCCAGATGCAAGAAGAAGCCCAAAATACATGAGCGATTTCCCCGAAGGGATATTACTGGTAGCCGAGTGCAAATTCCCTGGTATGTTACTCACTCCCCTAGATACCCTAAACAAAAACCAAACCAACAACACATCATAAAAAATCTGTAGACTCTACATTAAAAAAGTCAATGAATAAGTTGCAAACACAGTCACAAAACAAACATCACAAGTAGTACACAAAATTACAGCTAAAAAGTTGCGAAAACACCACTTAGGGTTATAAAATCAAGAAAACACCAACAATGCCATAAAAAGATCAATAAATTTTAGATTAAAAAGTCAATAAATGAGTTTAACATACAGTCACAAAACAAACATCACAAATGACACAAAATTTCAGTTAAAATGCTGCAAAAACACCACTTAGGGTTACAAAATCAAGAAAATACCAATAATATTTCCTAAAAAAATTCTGTAGATTTACCAAAAAGCAGTCGTATCCCCCGCTTGCGGCGGTACCCTAGCCACGTCAACACCAGATCCATTAGATCTGGTACCTTCGTAGGTGTGGTTGCTGGTAGACTAACTTGTAGCCGTCGAAGATTCAAAGAGGGCATCGTCTCTCTATCCTCACCAGCAAAAAGGACCTGAAAACCTCCTTCTAACATCATCGAACTACAACAAAACTGTAACAACAACTTCTACAAATAAAAAAAATTAAATCGATTCAGATCCAGATCCAGATAAACCTGCTTCCACAAAGCAGACTGTAGAAGCAGTCAGATGAAACGTAAAACCGTAGAAGCAATCAGATCTGAACGCAAACCCATAAGATTTGAATGTAAAAGACTCAGATCTGCAAAGTAATGTCATCTTCATCTTCCTCGCTCCATCTTCATCTACACCAAACCAACCGAAAATGTCAAAAAATGACCTTGAGCTGACGAAAGCAAGAACTGGAAGAGATCCATTCACAAAACATTAAGAAAAACACAAAACAAACACAGATCTGAAAGTACTATAACAGAACTGACAAAGATGTTTATCCGTAGATCCATTCACAAAACATTAAGAAAAACACAAAACAAACACAGATCTGAAAGTACTATAACAGAACTGACAAAGATGTTTAAAAAAACTTAAAAGATCTAAAATTTAACAAACAAAAACGATAGATAGGGTAAAAAACGGTACCACTAACCGACTGTTGGAGTGGAGAAGGGGAGAAGAAGGTGATGGCGACGACCGGTTCCATGGATGAGCGGTGGAGGAGCGGTTACCCGGATCTAGGGTTTGTAGAGAAAGTGGAGCGGTGGATGAAACAATTGTGGTTTAGAGAGTGATAGAAAGAATATATTGGATCCATCAAACTAAAAACGGGTCAAGTTGATCCGGTAAGATCCGCGTGGGTATCATCAGGTGTTGAAAACAAGTTTTCAACACTTTGTGCTTAACAGGTTTGTACAATGGGCTTTAAAGACTTGTAAAGTGACAAATGACCATTTCTATCATTCCTATATGCTTTATAAAGTAGTATAGATATACATACACACATACATATACATATAGAGACAAGAAATACGTTTATATATATAGATATACACCTCGGTATAATTAAATATGAAAAGAATAATTGTTTTAGTCGGAAATTTCCGACCATTTTCCGACCAATAAAGGTTTTAGTCGGAAAAAGGTCGGAAATTTCCAACAACTTTCCGACCAATGTTGTGTTTCGTCGGAAAGTGGTCGGAAATTTCCGACCATTTTCCGACACCGATTTTCGTTTTTTTCATTTTTTCAACCTTTAAACATCGTTTTTCCATTATATCTTTTGTACACATTAATTATACATGAAATACTTTTACTTTACCAACTTGTACACATTGTACACGTTTATACGTGTATGTATACTATCGGGACCCATTAATTAAAACAAGCTAAGTATGTGTATATATATGTATGTGTGTATGTATGCGTGTGTGTACACTTGGACAAACACATACTTATGCATATATATATATAGGGAGCCGCTAGAATGAGAACCACCACGAGTTATGAGAACCACGAGAACCGCGCCCCGCGGGTGGCCGTCGGCGACGAAATTTTTTTTACACCTAGATCCGTATATTTTAGCGGGGGGTTTAAATTTTCGGTTCAAACGGCGCGCCCGAGGGGGTAGTTTTTTACGCCCAAAGTTTGGTAAAAAAAAAAAAGAAAAATTAAAAAAATTAAAAAAACCCAAACTTTGGGCGTAAAAAACTATCCCCTCGGGCGCGCCGTTTGAACCGAAAATTTAAACCCCCCGCTAAAATATACGGATCTAGGTGTAAAAAAAATTTCGTCGCCGACGGCCACCCGCGGGGCGCGGTTCTCGTGGTTCTCATAACTCGTGGTGGTTCTCATTCTAGCGATCCCCTATATATATATATATATATATATACATATATATATATATATATATATATATATATATACATACACATACATATACATATAGAGACAAGAAATACGTTTATATATATAGATATACACCTCGGTATAATTAAATATGAAAAGAATAATTGTTTTAGTCGGAAATTTGTCGGAAATTTCCGACCATTTTCCGACCAATAAAGGTTTTAGTCGGAAATTTCCGACAACTTTCCGACTAATGTTGTGTTTCGCTGACCATTTTCCGACACCAATTTTCGTTTTTTTCATTTTTTCAACCTTTAAACATCGTTTTTCCATTCTATCTTTTGTACACATTAATTATACATGAAATACTTTTACTTTACCAACTTGTACGCATTGTACACGTTTATACGTGTATGTTGTCACACCCTGGCTTTGCGGAAGCATGGTTATTTTGGTGTGACTTCTTAATACCATAGCTTAACCATAACAAAGCTATATGAAATAAAACCATGCAAGATCATCCATTCGATTAAGTTTTAAAAACCAAATACAACAACTTTGTCTCAACGGAAACACATCCTAACGACATTGTTCAACAAACACAAACATCAACATGACATAAACACAGTTTAAGGACTGTGACTTGTCCAGGAAAGAGTCACATTCCCCAAACCCGGATGACCTCGTAACTAGTGCAGCGGGAAAACGTGTCATACCGCGCCAGATCCTTTAATTCCCTGAAATACATGCAAGTTGAAAAATCAACAATAATGTTGAGCGAGTTCATGTGTAAGTGAGTAAATAAACCTTTGTATGTATAAAAATCCTGGTATGTAGCAAATAAGGAAAAAGAGATCACCAATGGTTTGCAAGGCCATTGATATGTGTGAAGTGCAAGTAGGAAAACTCAAACCTAGCAGATTTCGCGTTTGGGCACAAAGTCACCCCAAGGTCCGCACTGTTGGACCTGGAGTTGGGCTCGCTACACCCAGATAGATCTACCGCTTACGTCCCTCGGTCCTACCATGAGGATTAATGGCCTCCAGTTCCCGCCTACCCACTCACATGATCTAAGTAGTAAACCTCCTTACGCTAACTATACCATGTATAAAGTACTTGTAATCAAAGTAACATGTATTTCACCCCCGTAGTTTAGAAAACTGAAAACAGTTAAGAGAAAAGGGGGACATGAACTCACAGTGGTGCGTCTCTACCAAGTATGCCTCCAAATCAATCAGCTGTGTGACGACCTACACGTACTAATTCTATTAGACGGACGGCCGTGCCTTAGCTTTATGGTTTAAGTTTTTGGGAAATAGTTAGGTAACTATTTCGTGTTTACATTCTGTATATACTTGGTAGTCATTTTCCTTCCCAAGGATGGGGGAATTAATACATGTGTGTTCGTATAATTTCGAAATATATTATTAAGTCTCACTTAAAATATATTTTATTTCCAACTTCAAAATATAAATATTCTTCTCAAAAATATTATACTTTAATACATGTGATTTTCCCAAAATAATACTTAGTAATATTATTTTTACCCTAAAAATAATATTTACGTAGTTCACAAAATAATCATAAACACTTATACAAGTGATGTTGTGAAAAATATATACTATACATATATATGTATCACGTTTTATTTTGTGAAATCTCACCTCCGGTATTTTGTAAATAAGTCGTGGCGAAATCTATAATTTGAAAACAAGTCAAAATGTATTTCTAACACTCATAGTGAAAATATTTCTAAGTGTTAGGCTTTTGGAAAAATTTCGCCAGAGTTTCCTCTGTAACTGGAGGTGGCCACGCTTTCAAACGTATCATTTTCTTTTATAAACCAAATCAACAATTTCCTTATTTAACCAAAACCATGTCCAAAACAACAAACTAGTAAATAAATATGTATATCGCATAAATTACATGAACTTGCGTTTTATCCGAGAATAGAAAGTAAATTCCATTACTTTTAGTGGATCTTTATAAATCAATCCGTTTTCGTAAAAACCCCGTTTTTAAAGAAATTCCATCTTTACAACTTCTCGTCATCTTTTTCAAAAGTAGTTATTTTGTTGAAAGTGTGTGCTACACAAGTGTTTACACACTTGTGTGTTCTAAAAATCATTCGTGTTAGTGTAAGATCCATCTTTAGAAAACATGATTTCTTTGATACTTGGTTCTTTGAAAATACCGCTTGTAGATACGTAGATCTACTAGTTTTAAACACTATTTCACAAGCAAAATCGCTTTTACACAAGTTCATATTAACCACTTTAAAATAGTTTGAGAAGGTGATTCAAGCAACTTACTACTAGCTCGAGGCTAGGGAAGAATCTAAGCGAAAAATGCGTGGATAAAAGCAATGTAGTGAGGTCCTTCGCCTTCCGATTGCACCAAGGTTCCTTATACGCGATCCTTAACACTTGAATGATCTTGGAATGTGAAGATCAAAACCGAAAATATGATGGGTGCTCAAGGGGGTGTTCGGCCGTAGCCTTTGAGAGAGAGAGAGAGGGAGTGTTTTGGTGAGTTGTGTAATGTGAAAGATCAAGTGTTTTTAGTGATGAACTTATAGACAAAGTTTATGGTAATTAACCATTGGATTATGTGTAGGCAAGATATTAAGCAACTATGATTTAAATAATCAACAAAAGGACAAAGGTGTCCCCCTTGGGGACCGAATTCGTAAAAGGGGGGGGGGTACTAGTTCGATTTCAACCAAAGGTTAAGTATATTAGTTAGGTTAATCTAGTTAAGTTAAGTGATTAACCCGGTTACTAGTGTGTAGTGTGTTATGACGGGTGTTAGGGTATTCAGGGACCCTAACTGGCTCAGAAAAAGATAAACAATGAAAATGACAATATTTTCATGTTCCGGGTAAAATCCGGTTGTTCGGTTGGATGGTAATCCGTTAAAGTGCTTAACAAAGCTTTAAAGTGTCGTTAATACCCTTTTTAGTGACACAACTCATTTCTGACACTTTGGAAAGTGTCTAGTAATATTTTTCTCATGTTTTGGCACTTTATTAGGTAGCTAAATGCTGAATTATTATGTAAAGTGCTGAATTTTGTGTTTAGAGCACGTTTTAGGCACATCCAGTCACTGTAACTTATTCCTAGAGACGCAGTTCTACAACCCTTGTATCCCTACACTCACCACTAGTGTAGTAAAATATTTCTGGCTCATACAGGCCTTAGAGGCAGTGTCTGCCTGATGCTGGCTTTATCAGCATGTTCAATAGGTTATCCGTTTATAGTGCTACTGTGCTTTTTGTGCATCATGTTTGTCACTAAGGTTCAGCATATAAATAATGTAGTGACGGTAAGTAAAGTATGATGCAGGTATATGCATGTATCAGAAATCAAGTAGCAGTTCATCAGTAATTTCAAACAAGCACAGTAATTAAGCAGTAATTAATTATTAATTAAGTCGTACGGATACCTGGTTTAGTGAGGGTTGTCACATTCTCCCCCCGTTAGAAAATTTTGTCCCGAAATTTTAAGTTCTGCTTGTAGATGCAGGGTTCTTAGGAAATAAGTGGGGGTATTTCTCTTTCATCCGGTCCTCACGCTCCCAGGTGTATTCAGGACCATGTCTGGCATTCCAACGAACCTTGACTAGCTTGACACTGCTCCGGCGGGTCTTGTTTACTTTCCAATCCGTAACCTCAACCGGTTCTTCAACGAAATGGAGCGTGTCGTCAACATGAATCTCGTCGATGGGAATGGCAATGGTATCTTGAGTTGGACTTTTCTTCAGGTTGGATACATGAAATGTATCGTGAACTGAATGGAGTTCAGTAGGTAAGTCCAGCTTGTATGCTACCAGTCCTATTCTTTCCAAAATTCTGAAAGGACCAATGTAGCGCGGATTTAACTTTCCACGCTTTCCGAAGCGTGCCACACCCTTCCAGGGTGAAACTTTTAATAAGACCATTTCTCCAACTTGGAATTCCAAGTGTTTCCGGTTTGGATCTGCATAGGCTTTCTGTCTGTGGCGAGCTGCTTTGATGCGTTTTAGAATCTGCGCAATCTTTTCTGTCGTCTCTTGGACGATTTCGGGACCAGCAAGCTGCCTATCACCTGCGTCAGCCCAGCATAGGGGTGATCGGCACTTGCGTCCATAAAGGGCTTCAAATGGCGCGACACCAATACTGGTGTGGTAGCTGTTGTTGTATGAAAATTCGACCAAAGGCAAATGCTTATCCCAGCTACCGCCCAAATCCATAACACACGCTCTCAGCATGTCTTCCAAAGTCTGTATCGTTCGCTCGCTTTGACCGTCGGTTTGCGGATGATACGCAGTGCTCAGATTTAATTGTGAGCCAAAAGCTTCTTGGAAGGATTGCCATATCCTTGACACAAATCTTCCGTCTCTATCAGAGATGATTGAGAGAGGCACTCCATGACGTGCGACGATCTCTCTCATGTAAATTTCAGCCAATTTGCTCGTATTATCCTTCTCTCTGATAGGTAAGAAGTGTGCTGACTTTGTTAATCGATCCACTATTACCCAAATAGTGTCATGGCCTCTCGGCGTTCTTGGCAACTTTGTAATAAAATCCATGGATATTTGTTCCCATTTCCACTTGGGAATCTCAGGTTGTTGCAGAAGTCCTGAAGGCTTCTGGTATTCGGCTTTAACCTTAGCACATGTTAAACATTTGCTCACATAAACAGCAACATCGCCTTTCATCCTAGGCCACCAATAGTAATCTTTGAGATCTTGGTACATCTTATCCGCTCCAGGGTGGATAGAGTACCGCGACTTGTGAGCTTCATCGAAAATAACCTTCCTTAAACCTCCAAACCAAGGAACCCAAATCCTTTTCTCAAAACATAACGTTCCTTCCTCGTTTGGTACTAGTAGCTTCTCCATCCCACGGAGATATTCTTCTTCGAGGTTTCCTTCCTTGAGAGCTTCTTTCTGCGCGGCACGAATGCGCAAGGGAAGATCGGTTCGAATAATCATTTCTAAAGCCCTAACCCTTATGGGCTTGATCCTCTCCTTTCGACTTAGGGCATCGGCGACCACATTCGCCTTCCCTGGATGATACTTTATCTCGCAGTCGTAATCGTTCAGCAACTCAACCCATCGTCTTTGCCTCATATTCAGCTCCTTCTGGTTGAATATGTGTTGTAGGCTCTTGTGATCTGTAAAATTTGTACACTTTGTACCATAAAGGTAGTGTCTCCAGATCTTTAATGCAAAAACCACTGCGCCAAGTTCCAAATCATGTGTGGTATAGTTCTTCTCATGTACCTTCAACTGACGTGAAGCGTAAGCAATAACCTTCTGGCGTTGCATCAACACGCAACCCAATCCTTGATGCGAGGTGTCACAGTATACCACGAAATCGTCAGTACCTTCCGGTAGTGCTAGGATTGGCGCATTGCAGAGCTTATCCTTCAACAGCTGAAACGCTTCTTCCTGTTTGATTCCCCAATCAAACTTCTTATCTTTCTGGGTGAGGAGTGTCAAAGGTTGAGCGATTTTTGAAAAATCCTCAATGAACCTTCGATAGTAGCCAGCCAAACCCAAGAATTGTCGAATCTCGGTTGGCGTCTTTGGCGTTTCCCAATTCTTAATCGCTTCGATCTTGGTTGGATCCACATGGATTCCATCTCCATTCACCACATGTCCAAGAAATTGTACTTCACGTAGCCAAAACTCGCACTTAGCGAACTTGGCATACAACTGTTCCTTCTTTAGCAGCTCCAAAATAGCTCTTAGATGCTGCTCGTGCTCAGCCTTTGTTCTTGAATAAATCAAGATGTCGTCGATAAACACAATCACGAACTTGTCCAAGTACGGCTTGCAAACTCTATTCATCAAGTCCATAAAGACTGCAGGTGCGTTTGTCAATCCAAACGGCATAACAAGGAACTCGTAGTGTCCATAACGAGTTCTGAAGGCTGTCTTCGGGATACTCTCCTCTTGTATCCTTAACTGATGGTATCCAGATCGCAAGTCGATCTTTGAGTAAAAGCTTGAACCTGGCAGTTGGTCGAATAGATCATCGATTCTTGGCAGAGGATATCTATTCTTGATCGTCAGCTTGTTCAATTCCCGGTAGTCAATGCACATACGAAAACTACCGTCCTTCTTCTTGACAAACAGGACCGGAGCTCCCCAAGGCGAGAAGCTTGGTCGGATAAAACCCTTGTCTAACAACTCTTGAAGTTGTGTCGACAGTTCCTGCGTCTCAGACGGAGCAAGTCTATAAGGTGCCTTAGCCACAGGCGCGGCGCCTGGAACTAAGTCAATGCGGAACTCTACTTGTCTCTGAGGTGGCAGTCCAGGTAAGTCCTCTGGGAAGACTTCTGGATATTCCCTCACAACAGGGATGTCTTCTATTCTCGGCTCAGCAGCCTTCTTATCCACAATGTGTGCCAGGAAGGCAACACATCCCTTCTGCAAACACTTTCGCGCTTTCAGGCAGCTGATAATTCTCAACGGCGTATCACGCTTCTCCCCGTGAACCACAATTGTTTCGCCATCTTCGGTCGGGATACGAACGACCTTTTCGTGACAAACTATCTCAGCCTTGTTGCCTGATAACCAATCCATTCCTACTACTACGTCAAAGCTCCCCAGCTGGACTGGTAGTAGATCCAAAGCAAACTCACGCTCTCCCAATTCGATCACACAACCTCTGATCACTTCATTGGCTTCTACTAACTTCCCATTAGCCAATTCGATTGAGTACGGAATATCTAACCTACTAGCGGCTAAACCAAGCATATTCTTAAACTCTAATGATACGAAGCTATAATCGGCACCAGTATCAAATAAAACGGATGCATAGCGTTGATTTACAGGGAACGTACCGGTAACGACATTGGGGTCCTGGCGCGCTTCCCTTGCTTCGATTTGGAATACTCTTCCACGGGCTTGGTTTAACTCTGGGCAGTTCCTCTTAAAGTGCCCGATATCACCACAGTTAAAGCATCCAAGTCTTTGCCCGTTTCCACCTCCATTTCCAGCTTGGTTGTTGTTTTGGTTCGCATTACCAGCTTGATTCGCATTGTTGCCTCGATTCTCGTTTCCTCCATTGTTCCCCTGTGGGCGATTCCCAATACCACCACGATTATTTCTATTCCCAAATCCTCCTTGGCCTCCCCGGCCAGTACTAGCCCAACAAGAGTCCTTCAAGTGACCAGTCTTTCCACAAGCTTCACATACTTTTGGCCCGCATCGGCCAGAATGGTGACGCTGGCAGGTGTTGCACTTGGGCTGGGTGCCCATATATCCCTTTCCTTTCTTTCCACTACCAGCTGTAACCTGAGCTGGCGCGTTGGGCTCTCCTTTCTTAACAACCACACTGGCGCCCTGCTTGAAGTTCGAGAACTTTCGTTTGTTACCTCCTGATGACTCGACGTGAGTGTCTTTCTTCTTAGGCTCTGCATCATCGAACTTGTTCAGGCGAATAGCCTCCTTTGTGAGAGCCACGCTCAGATCAATCGCCTCAGTAATTGTCGCAGGCTTGGATGAGGTCACCATGCTTATGATTTGAGGAGCTAATACCCAAATGAAACGTTCAATCCGTTTGAACTCCGGAGTGACCATGTAGGGTACCACATGCGATAAGTCATGGAACCTTTGAACGTATTCTGCGATCTTTGGACCTTCCATTTTCAAATGCCAGAACTCGGTTTCCAATCTTTGGATTTCCGCGCGAGAGCAGTACTTTTTGCGCATAAGTTCCTTCAGTTCGGTCCAGGTTAGCGCGTAGGCAGCAGCTTCACCAAGTGTCTGCACTTGCAAAATCCACCAAGATAGGGCTCCATCCAAAAATAGCCCCGAGATATAGGTGACTTGCTGATCTAGTGCGCATTTGCTCATGCGAAGAACAGATTCAGTTTTCTCAGCCCAACGAACAAAGGCGACAGAACCTCCCGTGCCATCAAAGTTGACCGGTTTGCAGTCTAGAAACTGCTTGTAGGTGCACCCTGCACATACATTTAACATGTGAACGGCATTAGCATCTTTGCTAAAGATATCCAATTAGGTCATGGTATGTCTAAATGACTTAGTATTACCATGAGGTGGATTGTTGTTGCCATTGTTGTTTGAGCTGCTTCCGCTGGGTCCTCCTTGCGAGGCGGCGTATTGTGCGATGGCAGCAGCGATGACTTGTTGGAGTTCTGCCTCATTGGTAGGCATCGGCGTTGGACGTTTAGGCGGCATCTTCTAAAAGATGTGTTTACGTTGGTCAGGTCATAGTAAGTAGAGTGTACGTAAGTATACAACAATATCAACACATAACATCTCATGTTATAAATAAATCGATCACATAACATCTCATGTTATAAATAAATCACCCATATTGATAGCCTCTGCAATGGTTGAGGGCTTCGAGGTAGTAACCATACCCCTGATCTGGGGTGCAAGTGTCCAAATGAATCGTTCGATCCTTTTGAACTCCGGTTTGACTAAGTAGGGGACGACCCTAGACAAGTCGTGAGATTGCTGGACGTATTCAGGAATCTTTGGTCCGTCCATTTTCAATTCCAGAACTCCGCGTCAAGCTCCTGGATTTCCGCCCTAGAACAGTATTTCTTTTCCATCATTTCCTTGAGCTCGTCCCAGCTCAGTGCATAAGCAGTATCTGTACCAAGGGTCTGAACCTGGAGGTTCCACCATGAGAGTGTGCCATCTAGAAATAACCCCGAGATATATGTAACACTCTGTTGGGGCGAACAGTTACTCATTCTTAGAATGGAATCAATCTTTTCGGACCAACGAATAAATGCCACGGTGCCTCCCGTTTCGTCAAAGTTCAAAGGCTTGCAGTTCAGGAACTGCTTATAGGTGCAGCCAGTTGGGGGGGGGGGGGTTGTTCCCAGTAGTGCCATCGCTGTGCTTAGAGCGGAGGGCTTTATGTCGTGCAATTGCCTGTGAGATGCGTTCCTGTCCTTGGCAACATACTGGTGTTTGTGTCACGTCCGGGTGACATTCTCTTCTGTCGAAGTGGTATGAAGCGGGTTTGACAACGTTTCAATTGTCTATGAGATATATAGCATCATAAGCCATCATGTAATCACCCAATTTCACAGGTAAATATACTCAATGTATGAGTGGGGAGATAATTTCTGAGCCTTCACATAGGCTTGCCAGTTTGACTTGTCGCTTGTAATAGAATGAACTCGAGGCTACATCGCCTTGGTCATTCGTGTTTTAGTTATTTCCTGCTACATTGGTTTTCATTAGCTTGACCCGCAGAGTCCACCAGGATTTCTGTGCACTACAAGTCGTTATTACGTGGGCCCCCGTAATAATAAATTGTCTTGCACAGTTACCCCAAATTTTCTCTCGTCCAAGTAGATGATCAATCAAGGAGCAACAGCAGGTGCATCGGCATGAACAGGGTCATGCTCCAATGCGGGGTTAGGAGCAACGCCTGGCTCAGGGGCCACAGTCGGCTCCGGATCAACAAACTCCATCTCAAAATCAGCCGGATCAACAAACATAAGGTCGACAGGGGCTACAGGATCCTCCAAGGGCTGGTCTAAGTGTATGAACTCAATGTCATGGTCTGGATCAAAACCAGGTGGAAAAACATAATTGTCCTCAATATCGCGATCAAACTCAAAGCTGTGTGCGGGAACTGGTGCAGCTGATGACGCCATATCAGGGTCGGCGTCATGTGAGTAGTGCTGCACTCCCTGTATATGCAAAGATGCGGACGCCACATGCTCAAATGAGTCTGGGACAGGCGAATGGGCATGAGCCTCCTCTGCCGGAGCGTCAGCAAGCAGTAGGCTATCACCAGCAACAATAGGGCCTCGCCCTCAAGTGGGTCCTCCTCCAATAGATCGACATTGTTTCCAGAGACAACGTCGGGGGGGGGGGGCATATCAACAACGGGATAAGCGGCAAGGGGCACAGGAGCAGGGATCACCGCGAGTGGCAAATCCCCAACAAGATGGCCATCAGCAGGCTCTGCAACGACATCAGGCAGTGCAAAGGGCTGAAAGTCGTCCTCATCTGTGCTGGTCGTATCGGAAGTGTACACCTCGTGCTCCGATGAAACTATGTCGCCTGATACTATGGCCATGGGATTCGTAGTGTCTATCTTTCTAGTACATGATGAAGGCATGACGTTTGTAACACAAACGTACATACGTATAACAATCAATCATATAAACATATTAGTCACCAAGTAAGCAATCAAATAATTCTCCTAGTCCCACTAGCCTCCCAGACTGCTCTTCCTAGTCCTACTAGCCAATTTTCCCAGCCTCTCAGACTGCTCTTCCTAGTCCCACTAGCCAATTCTCCCAGCCTCTCAGACTGCTCTTCCTAGTCCCACTAGCCAATTCTCCCAGCCTCTCAGACTGCTCTTCCTAGTCCCACTAGCCAATTCTCCCAGCCTCTCAGACTGCTCTTCCTAGTCCCACTAGCCAATTCTCCCAGCCTCCCAGACTGACTACCTAGTCCCACTAGACAACTACCTCGGCCTCCCAGACCGAGCCTCGGCCTCCCAGACCGAGCCTATAAATAATAAATAAAATGTGCTCAACATTTGTTTATAAAAAGTTTTGGATCTGGACTTAAGTGGTATGCAGTGTAAAAATGTTTTCGTGAGAGCCCTAGTGATCATAGTCTAGACTCGAGAAAGAATCCTAGTTCGCTATGATCAGAGCTCTGATACCAAGCTGTCACACCCTGGCTTTGCGGAAGCGTGGTTATTTTGGTGTGACTTCTTAATACCATAGCTTAACCATAACAAAGCTATATGAAATAAAACCATGCAAGATCATCCATTCGATTAAGTTTTAAAAACCAAATACAACAACTTTGTCTCAACGGAAACACATCCTAACGACATTGTTCAACAAACACAAACATCAACATGACATAAACACAGTTTAAGGACTGTGACTTGTCCAGGAAAGAGTCACATTCCCCAAACCCGGATGACCTCGTAACTACTGCAGCGGGAAAACGTGTCATACCGCGCCAGATCCTTTAATTCCCTGAAATACATGCAAGTTAAAAAATCAACAATAATGTTGAGCGAGTTCATGTGTAAGTGAGTAAATAAACCTTTGTATGTATAAAAATCCTGGTATGTAGCAAATAAGGAAAAAGAGATCACCAATGGTTTGCAAGGCCATTGATATGTGTGAAGTGCAAGTAGGAAGACTCAAACCTAGCAGATTTCGCGTTTGGGCACAAAGTCACCCCAAGGTCCGCACTGTTGGACCTGGATTTGGGCTCGCTACACCCAGATAGATCTACCGCTTACGTCCCTCGGTCCTACCATGAGGATTAATGGCCTCCAGTTCCCGCCTACCCACTCACATGATCTAAGTAGTAAACCTCCTTACGCTAACTATACCATGTATAAAGTACTTGTAATCAAAGTAACATGTATTTCACCCCCGCAGTTTAGAAAACTGAAAACAGTTAAGAGAAAAGGGGGACATGAACTCACAGTGGTGCGTCTCTACCAAGTATGCCTCCAAATCAATCAGCTGTGTGACGACCTACACGTACTAATTCTATTAGACGGACGGCCGTGCCTTAGCTTTATGGTTTAAGTTTTTGGGAAATAGTTAGGTAACTATTTCGTGTTTACATTCTGTATATACTTGGTAGTCATTTTCCTTCCCAAGGATGGGGGAATTAATACATGTGTGTTCGTATAATTTCGAAATATATTATTAAGTCTCACTTAAAATATATTTTATTTCCAACTTCAAAATATAAATATTCTTCTCAAAAATATTATACTTTAATACATGTGATTTTCCCAAAATAATACTTAGTAATATTATTTTTACCCTAAAAATAATATTTACGTAGTTCACAAAATAATCATAAACACTTATACAAGTGATGTTGTGAAAAATATATACTAAATATATATATGTATCACGTTTTATTTTGTGAAATCCCACCTCCGGTATTTTGTAAATAAGTCGTGGCGAAATCTATAATTTGAAAACAAGTCAAAATGTATTTCTAACACTCATAGTGAAAATATTTCTAAGTGTTAGGCTTTTGGAAAAATTTCGCCAGAGTTTCCTCTGTAACTGGAGGTGGACACGCTTTCAAGCGTATCATTTTCTTTTATAAACCAAATCAACAATTTCCTTATTTAACCAAAACCATGTCCAAAACAACAAACTAGTAAATAAATATGTATATCGCATAAATTACATGAACTTGCGTTTTATCCGAGAATAGAAAGTAAATTCCATTACTTTTAGTGGATCTTTATAAATCAATCCGTTTTCGTAAAAACCCCGTTTTTAAAGAAATTCCATCTTTACAACTTCTCGTCATCTTTTTCAAAAGTAGTTATTTTGTTGAAAGTGTGTGCTACACAAGTGTTTACACACTTGTGTGTTCTAAAAATCATTCGTGTTAGTGTAAGATCCGTCTTTAGAAAACATGATTTCTTTGATACTTGGTTCTTTGAAAATACCGCTTGTAGATACGTAGATCTACTAGTTTTAAACACTATTTCACAAGCAAAATCGCTTTTACACAAGTTCATGTTTCGTGTGTGGTAGAGTTTCATCCTTTAACCCTTATTACTTCCAAAACAACCTTATGTCATGATCCATGATCATGACCAACCCGGGTTAAATGACGATCCGAGCTACCACAACATAGATCGGGTCCAAATATTCACACAAATCAATTACTACAAGTTTTACACAACATATGAGCTTTTAACCATCACTTTTAGCATTTTTAGTAGACTTTTATGCTTCATCTTGTATGTTCACGAGTTTTAACCGTTACAAATCATATTAACCACTTTAAAATAGTTCGAGAAGGTGATTCAAGCAACTTACTACTAGCTCGAGGCTAGGGAAGAATCTAAGCGAAAAATGCGTGGATAAAAGCAATGTAGTGAGGTCCTTCGCCTTCCGATTGCACCAAGGTTCCTTATGCGCGATCCTTAACACTTGAATGATCTTGGAATGTGAAGATCAAAACCGAAAAAATGATGGGTGCTCAAGGGGGTGTTCGACCGTAGCCTTTGAGAGAGAGAGAGGGAGTGTTTTGGTGAGTTGTGTAATGTGAAAGATCAAGTGTGTTTAGTGATGAACTTATAGACAAAGTTTAAGGTAATTAACCATTGGATTATGTGTAGGCAAGATATTAAGCAACTATGATTTAAATAATCAACAAAAGGACAAGGGTGTGCCCCTTGGGGACCGAATTCGTAAAAGGGGGGGTACTAGTTCGATTTCAACCAAAGGTTAAGTATATTAGTTAGGTTAATCTAGTTAAGTTAAGTGATTAACCCGGTTACTAGTGTGTAGTGTGTTATGACGGGTGTTAGGGTATTCAGGGACCCTAACTGGCTCAGAAAAAGATAAACAATGAAAATGACAATATTTTCATGTTCCGGATAAAATCCGGTTGTTCGGTTGGATGGTAATCCGTTAAAGTGCTTAACAAAGCTTTAAAGTGTCGTTAATACCCTTTTTAGTGACACAACTCATTTCTGACACTTTGGAAAGTGTCTAGTAATATTTTTCTCATGTTTTGGCACTTTATTAGGTAGCTAAATGCTGAATTATTATGTAAAGTGCTGAATTTTGTGTTTAGAGCACGTTTTAGGCACATCCAGTCATTGTAACTTATTCCTAGAGACGCAGTTCTACAACCCTTGTATCCCTACACTCACCACTAGTGTAGTAAAATATTTCTGGCTCATACAGGCCTTAGAGGCAGTGTCTGCCTGATGCTGGCTTTATCAGCATGTTCAATAGGTTATCCGTTTATAGTGCTACTGTGCTTTTTGTGCATCATGTTTGTCACTAAGGTTCAGCATATAAATAATGTAGTGACGTAAGTAAAGTATGATGCAGGTATATGCATGTATCAGAAATCAAGTAGCAGTTCATCAGTAATTTCAAACAAGCACAGTAATTAAGCAGTAATTAATTATTAATTAAGTTGTACGGATACCTGGTTTAATGAGGGTTGTCACATATGTATACTACCGGGACCCATTAATTAAAATAGGCTAAGTATGTGTATATATATGTATGTGTGTATATATGCGTGTGTGTACACTTGGACAAACACATACTTATACATATATATATATATATATACTTGCATACATATAGACACAAGCAAATACATTTACGTACACACATATACCCCCACATGATTAAATAACAAAAGAATAATGGTTTTAGTCGGAAAATGGTCGGAAATTTCCGACAACTTTCCGACGAATGAGAGTTTTTGTCGGAAAATGGTCGGAAATTTCCGACAACTTTCCGACCAACTAAGACTCATAAATATTATTTTTAAAATATACAGTAATTAGAATTTGGTTTTATGTTTTCCGACTAGTTTCCGACAAAGATTTATTTTTATTTTTTGTATAGTTAACTTTTCCGACCATTTTCCGACCACTTTTTTTCTTCTTTTATTCTTTTTTTTTGGTCGGAACTTAGTCGGAAGTTTCCTTCAAATTTACGACCATTTTTTTTTGGTCGGTAAATTGTAGGAAAATAGTCGGTAAAACCAGATTATTTTTTTAGTTGGTATTTTGGAAGGAAATCCCCCTGTTTTCTAGTAGTGTATTTTAAGCCCCTTTAACACTTATTTTAGACAAGTTTTAAATTTATAAAACACGATATTTTACTAATACTAAACACACATATGGGCAAGTGCACCCATCGTGAGCGTAGTATAGCGTTGGTAAGATACCGAGGTCGTCCAAGGACACAAGAGCTTTTAGTACCGGTTTATCCTCAACGTCTAATCAAAATAAAAAGTTTAGAAAAATATTTTAAGCTAAGAAAAATAAAAACTAACTAAAATGCTGAAAATAAAAATAAAAGAAAAAATAGATAGACAACATGAATCACTTGGTTCCGACTCGTATCTAGTATAACCTTTGATTATTTCCGCACTTTTGCACATAATTAAGAGATTATCTTAGTTATTATAGTAGGCCCCTCTTTTGAAGGTGACGTTACCCTCACCCCAGTACTTTGAGTCAGCAAGGATACAATCCTAAAAGGGTGGATTATTGGAAGATAATGAATTAAGTTATTAATGCAGTATTGTGGTAGGCCCCGCTTTTGGCGGTGACGTTACCCTCGGCTAAGTAGTCTGAGTCAGCAGGGATACAGTCCTAAATAGCCGGGTTATAGTATTAATAGTAGTTAACTTATGAGGGGATCAAAGAGTTTGGACCCCCGCCATCCAATACCGTGAAGCATTGAAGGAGGTCCTACTAAATTTGACCCAGGTCCATTGCAGGACCTCTAAACGCTGAACAATGGCAAGACCTTTACCAAACCGTTCCCTTAACCCCCGACCAGGTAGCCAACATACCTCCATATAGACCGTGGAGATATGAATGGTGAAAATCCTTTATTTTATATAGACAGTAAAATAATGCCAAGACACCACGGACAAACGATAAGGAAAGATCACCTTCAACATAAGTAACTAGTTATTAAAGTCATTAATACAAAACCAAATAAAAAGTGCAAAAGATTAGAAATAAAAAGTATTATACTAGACACTTTGTCTTCACCAAGTGATGTAAGAGACTTAGGCAAACGTGGCCTTGATTGTCAAGAACTCTTACGATCAATCTTGGATCCCTAGACGACTCACACACTCTACGATGGACAATGGATGATGGTGGTGGATGATGGTGTTATGGTGGTGGTGGGAGGTGGATGAAGTGTGAGAGAGGTGGTGTGCCAAGGGATGAGTTGAAATGAAACCAAGCACTCCTATTTATAGGCTGAACAGAAGGCTGGGCACGCCCCCGTGTCCGCTGGACACGGTCCCGTGCCTGTCTGACACTCTCTCTCTTCATTAATTGTAATTCACAATTACAATTAATGCGCCTGCTGTACTTTCGCCACGCCCCCGTGTTCACTGGGCACGGCCCCGTGGTGGGCAATAGAAGCTTCTATAGGTTTGTCTTTTCTGCTGCTTCTTGGGCACGACCCCATGCTGGCTGAGCACGGGGCGTGTTCAGTCTTCTGACTTCTCTATTTTGCTTTGGAAGGTGCCGTTGAGGGGTCGGGCAGTCCACTAATGTTCCTTTCCTTGTATTTATGTTGGATTTAGTTGTCTTTTTTCTTCTTTTGTGTTTTTGAGCTCATTTAATCCTGAAAATACAAAAGGAAGACAAAAACACTCTTTTTCCAATATTAGTACTTAAAAAGGTTAGTTTTATGCCTCATTTGATGTAATTTATATGTTGCATTTTACACACATCAACTATCATGCAAGCTCAATTTCAAATCATAAGTGTTCATCCAGAATTTTAGATTAAACCAAATAGTGAAATTTTTACATACCTTATGATCCCTTTACTTAGGAGATCACTAATCTATGCTTGGATTTCGATTTGGAATCGATTTGAGGCTTCAATTTGATCAATTAGGAAGAACTAGGGTTTGGAGGTGAGTTTGGTCGCCCTCCTGTATTTTGTTCGATCCAGACACACACAAGTGTGTGTTTGGAATTTCAATTCTTTTTGTTTTAATTAAAACTAGTTTAACTTTTAACACCTTTAGCCCCTCTAATTCACCCAAGTTACATAGAGTGTATTTTAACCAACCTCTTTATTACTACAAGACTTATAATTAAGCAGGTTATTTATTTCCTAGTTATTTTATCTTGTTCATAACCGATGTTTAATAAATATATAACACCTATATATTTTTTGGGTTTTACCTAACCCGTTTCACTTTAAGTCCCATTAACTCGGTCCTTTTATATACTTTGTTTTCTCAATGTATTTATCCTCCCTTTTATTAATATTAGATTTGTTTATTTAAATCCTAATATTTATCGGGTAAATTTTTACCGCTAACGGTATTTTACCCGTCGTCAATATTAACGTGGTTCGATTACCGAACCCGCTTTTAGGGTGTTACAAGTCTACCCCCCTTAAAAAGGTTTCGTCCCCGAAACCTTATTTACGTTGCTCATGAATTTAGACTAAACGAACTTAGTTTCGTTTTGAAGGCATTCAATTATTCTTTTCGTTCTAACGTTTTCACTTATATTGACGCGCACATCTTTCATGTGTAAGGCCTCGCAGGCCGTTACTTTCAGCTTTTATCCTTTATCTTTCTTGACCGAGTTGTCACTTGACCACTTAGACTCATTAGTCTGTTAACATGTTTATCCCATGCTTGTCTTATATTAACAAGCGCTTTGTATTTGTCATGACATTTTCTCAACCTTGAATAGTTCCTCCGGCTAGACTATTTAGTCGCCGTCACTTCATACCTCGTCATCTGCGTATACTATTTTGCCATCTCTGGCCTAATGTGTGTTTAAGATTTTCTAAATCCCCTCATGTTACTTATGTTTGTTAAAAGGCTACTTTTGACTAAAAACTAAATTTTTAGTTTACGTTTTCTCTGTCTTATGTCTATTCCTCATGTCTAGGAATTTCCGTCTAAGTTTTATTCCTGACCGTTATTATTTTACATGGAGAATTGTAACCAGTTTTCCACGCTTTATCCAAGTGACCCGCAGGTTCTTTTACTTAGCCTCGTAAGCTTTTTCTTTAGATTTTCACATTTTTAAGGTGAGAACCCCAACAATTCGTTTCTTTCTATTTGTGACCCGAAGGTCTTTTTGGTCCCGTAGACCTTAGCATCATTTATAATCTGGTGGGTTATGATAATCTCGTAGATCATCTTTTATTCAAGTCTTTATCCAAAGGTATATACACTTATATTTGTATATGGTGTTAAGGCACCCTTTTTATGTTCAAAATCATTTATTTTTTGCTTTTGTATTTCCTTTGACCGTAGTCTAAGGCTACATTTGTTTTCTTTCGGACAATTTTTTTCCGACTTTATGACTTCTTACGTCACTCACACGTCGGTTTATTCTACGCTTACCATTATCTGGTTATCACCTATATTTCTTTGCAACCATCTACCCGGGTTCTTTTACCTTAGGGTTTTTAGCGCCCATAACCCCTTGCATAGGTTTATTAATATTTCGCACTTTTTATTTATTCGGTTCGCGCTTACTTACATTAGCAAGCGTTATTCTTTATTTATTTTGTTTGACTTGTTCGTGTGAGATTTTATCACTTATGGATGTCAAACTTCATTCTTTGTTCGACCCGTTCAACTTTAAAATAGTTGAACATAATTTATCAAAATTTCTATTTACATCATCTTGTCGTCTTTTAGTCATGACTCAAAACCCGAGTCTTTTGACTTTCCATCCGAGTTCCCGCTTCTCGGTCTACGCATGTGTTTAAATCCTTACCCAACAACCGGGTGTTTTACCGAAATCGTTATTATTGCAACCCTTCCGGTATGCATTAAGACTTCACTTCAATTTATTTGGTCGTCTTAGCGAAATCCATCGCTTTTATTCGACCATGTCTTTTATACTTTATGTGACCATCCTTGACGGCCTTATAATTTATGAGTGACGATTATCATCGCCATTCCTTCCTTACTACAACCAAGTTAACGACCTTGATTGTCTTTTCGTGTGGGCAACACCTTTGTTTTTATGACCCTGCGGGTCATCTATACTTTGGTTTTACTTGCCCCTTTTGTCAACCATGGCTCTTTCGTCCAAAATGATTTATTTTTGTGAATTTTTCAGGTCATTTATTTATGTCATCGTTTACATTAATCTTTGTCCCTTCTCTCGAGCTCATTATCCTAATGTAATACGCTTCCGTCACCCGGTTGTGCGTTTACATTATTATCAAGTATTTTGCTCATTTGATTCCTTTGGGTACTTTTAATTTGTCCCACTCACCCCGTCCTTACTACATCGGATGTAAGTATGTCCATCATAAAAGTTCATGGTACCACGTGTTCACTACTTACTTGGCCAGAATAAGCGATCAACACCTGATATGCATGACCTTTTATAATTTTCACATTACACCCCATGTAAGTAACGCCTCTATTTAGTTTCCTTGGAAATAATATCCTGGATAGGTATTCTATTCAGGTTTTTCCAAGTTTCTAATTTATATATGCAACGGTCAGTCTCTATGTATTTGTTGCATATTACTATTCATGCAATAAATTTAAAATGTGCACCTGGTAATGCTTGCCCACGGGCTTCTCTTGCCATTATCCTTGTTTGCGATCGCTACGCGATTTAGGTCCTTGGTGAGCATGTTCTACTTGTCGTACTTTGGACCGTTCCTCCATCAAATCCGTAATTTGTTAGACTCCCGCTATCTTTAGATGCGAGTGTTCTTCAACTAAAACATTTACAAGAGTTAATAATATCAACTTCAATAATCGCCCGTATTATAATACAAGGCTTTTCTACTATACGCGTCAACGCGCGTAATTTCGTCAACTATATTTTTCATTTAATTGAGGTAACGTGTATTACACGATAACCCTATGTGTTGTTCACAACACTTTAATCATGTTAACCGTTAATATACATGTACTTACTGAATTTGCGATCAAGCCTCGAACTGAACACTTTATTCTTTTAACCTTGAGCTCTGATTACCAACATGTAAGACCCATCTTAAAATAACAGAATTTATAATATTTAACACGTATTTATTTCAAAATTGTGAGCTTACAAAAACTTTGTTGGGTTTAAAATCATATATGATCAAAATAATTGAGTTATCATTCTAACTAGTTTAAACATTCAAATGCAATTCTTATTATTTACATATTAATTTAAACAAAATAAATCAATGCGGAAGCTTGTTCGGTGTGTTCGGTTCTTGAAAGACGCTTGATCTTCATCCGGAAATCTTGTTAGCATTCACCTAATGCCAAAACCACATAAACTGTTAGTTTTGACAACTTTTAAATACGTATAATCAAGTCCTATAGCCAAACAATGGAAACAAAAGAAAATTTCTAAAATATAGATCGGTCGCGCCCCGCGACCGTTTTCGTCTCAGCTTTCGCGGCCTGCAACAAGTGTCGCGTCGCGCGACCACTTTATTAATTCGCCGTCGCGTAACGCGACGGCCTATTTTTCATAGCAGGTTTGTTTGAGCTGCAAATGCCCAACTCCGAGTTTTAACCAAATTCTAACTTTAAAATTTCATAACTTTAGTTCTACATGTCCGTTAAGCGTGATTCTTTTTCCCACGCGACCGTAATTCGATTCTCCATCATATGGAGTTATAATTCAACATTCAAACTAATAAAATTCCAATTTTTTAAAGAAATTCGACTTATTATTCAAAATCAACATTTTGACCCGTTTGTATTTAAAACCACCAACTTGTTTTTTTTAAACAACCAAATACATACATCAATGTATTTAACTCAAGATCTCTAACTCGGGTTTATAATTCTTATGAATTATGCTATTAGTACGCAAGCTATGCGCATAAATCCGTTTTTAGACATTTGACCCACGAATGTCATTACCTATAATTTTTATACATATATAAGGACTACATAATCATAATACAAGTTCCTAAACAACCCCTAAGGGTCGTTTGCCCGACTTACCCCTCAAGGGCTTTTTGGTCAAATTTATGTCCTTCATTTTACTGCGAGGGACCGTCACAATCTATTTGACCAAAAATTACACTTTTAACTATAAATTCAGTTAAGCGTACCTGGCTCGGGTTATAGAATCAACCCGTTTAAATACCTTTTGCTTTTAAACTTGCTAGTTTAAAGCAACGCAAGCCATAAATTAATTCCTGTGATCGCAAAACTCAACAAACGGTCATCAGTTATTGTTGTCAAATGGTATTAACACACCATTTAACCCGTTTAGTCGAAATGACCAATTGTTATTATGAGAGGATATCTAGTTACCATCTCGCCCTTTTTACCCATTCCGGTTTTCTCCTTGAACTCTTTTTTTACTTAGAAACTGTTTCTTGTCTTGTTTGACCCGTTATGACTTTCGCCATATGATATCTATTTGAATCTCTTTTCCTATCCGTCCACTCATGTCGGATTACCTTTTTACCATTTTTTTTACCTGTCACGGTTTACACCATAACGTAATGTTTCAAAATTTCTTATTTATTCATCACCACATGAATAATGTACCCTTTTACCCTTTTTACCATATTTCATGGTTTCTTACCATTTCTCCCTTGTTTCGACTCGCATTATTTCGTGCCGGAACATCATATTTCAATTACTTAATAAAGTTCATATACAATACATGCAAATAACTATTTCGTAAATAATATAAAGGGGCGTAAGCTTACTTACCTTGCATCCGAAACACGCTTTTCCTTCACACTTGATTCGTTTGACCCGCTTCCTTTCCAAGCCTCCACCTAGCTTGTAAAGCGTCAAACTATAATCATAATTCGTAAGACGGTTAGATTAGTCATTATCACATACGACTATTCCATCTTACGAATTCTATGTCGAATCTACTATTCGACTTCATCATTGGTTGATATGACTTCTAAAAGTCATTTACCCTTAATCATACAAAATGCAAATTTGTGTTCAGTAACTCACTTAGGCAAGTTCATATCACTGAAAATAGGCTGTTTTGGTGACCTATTTAACCTGTTTACAAGTCTTCGAAAATTATGATTTTTTTATGTGACGTACTTCTCGGAGGGTTAGGCCTTGTGTTAGAATTTCAAGATCTAACTCTTTACCAAAAATTCAAAAATATTCATTTACTAAACTGCAATCAGATTCATCACTTCTCACTGCAGCTTACAAAAAAATTCATTTAAAATTCCTCGTTTATCCGATTAACAAAATTCCAATTGGAGATTTTTGTAATCACTTAAAGCTATCTACAGTAAAAATTTGAGATCATAAATAAATTCCTAAATTGAGTTATGACATTTGTAATGGGCTGCAAATTCTGGAAGAAAACGCAGCTTGAACCTTCGATACGGAAAAATTCATAAAACGCTTAATTTTCGTCGAAAAAATGCAATTCCAGTGGGGTTTTAAAGATATTTCCTGGAATTACATTTTAGACTCAAGAAACACATGTTCTTGTCAAGTTTTGTCTACATTACAGCCAATACAAGTCAGCTGTAATTTCTGATCAGAAGCTGTTTGAATTCAGCTTTCAATTAAAACATGTTTATGACATTATAACACTATTTTTTAGCAATCAAAACCCTAAAAACATCACATACATGAATTTAGCATCAACAAATCTGAATTTACTTCATGGAACTCAAATTACACTAGAATAATAATCATAATCCTAGTGTTTGACATGTTTCTACAAAACCCGCTAAGCACCTATATTGGTGATTATGGATTTTCATAGTGATGAACATAATTGAACAAACTAATGGCTAGGTGTAACACCCCTAAAACGGGTTTGGTAATCATACTCCGTTAATACTAAAAGACGGGTAAAGTACCGTTAGCAGTAAAGTTAACCCGGTAAATATTTGGATTTAATAAGAAATCCTAATAATTTAAATACAAGCGAATCAAAGAATTAAGGAATTGAGTTTATAAGAACCCGAGTCAACGGGACTTAAAATAAAACGGGTTTTTAGCTCCCGGAACCCACCAAGTTAACTACGTAAAATTAACCTAGTTAGTAATGGGTAATTAAATAATAAACTATGAGTTATAGTTTCATTTATGAATCTCGAAACTTGAGGGACTAAACATGGGCAACTAGGATAGTGTTTTATTAAAACACTTATAAAAAAAATATATAGAAATCAATACACACACATACGTATGCGACCAGGGGAAAGCTCCATGGGAGCTCAAACCCTAACTTCAACAAATCAACAAAATTGAAGGATCAAACCAAGTCCAAATCGAAAATTGAGCATAGATTAGTGATCCTCATCACAAGGGGGTTACAAGGTATGTAAAATTTGGTGTTAATTCTCTGTTAGAAATTCTCATGAAATTGGGAAATCTGAAAATTGATGTTTCATGTTTGCTATATGAGTATATTAGGGTTGATATGGTGTCTAGGAGTAAAACCTAGACAATAACATGTGAAATCATGGCTAAATTTTGAAAAAGTTCATGAACACATTGAAGGTGATTCATGGGTTTTATGAGAAAATGATGAACACTAGGATGTAGAATGCTAATCTAGTGTAAATTGATGCATAGAAACTGATTTCTGAAAATATGATGTGTGGTTCATGAACACTAGACATAGAGGTTTGATTTGTGGTGCAAATCTTGGTAAAAATAACTAGTTATGAACTAGTTAGTAAATATGTAAAATTTTGCCCGCTAGGTGTTTGTTAAAATGCCTAAACGAAGCTAAAATGTTGAAATTCCATGTGAAGTGTGCATTTTAGTATGTTGATAGATCAATTGACTTCTAGGAAGTTAAACTAACCAATGATTTAATCAAGTGATAAAGTCGACATAAGACCCGTTAGATGGAATAGTCATAATTGATAATGACTAATTTAACCATCTTATGAATTATGATGATAGTTTGACGCCTAACGAGCTACGTGGAAGCTTGAAGAGTGAGCGGGTCAAACGAATCAAGTGTGAAGTAAAAGCGTATTTCGGATGCAAGGTAAGCGACGCTTACATCCTTTTGTAGAATATGCATTATTTTGTAAACTATAAATGAGATTAGTGTAATATCCGAATTAAGGGTTCCGATGCTATTAACATGAGTCGGAACAAAAAAATAAATGATAAAAACCATGGGTCATGGTGAAAAGAGGCGAAACGGTAATTTAGTCACATAATGACTGATAACTAAGGAGTTTGCGTTAAGATCATTTTAAAGTGCAACTAATAACGAGAAAATGAGTAAAATGGAAATTTAGTCAAGCATCGACTAAAGCAAATTATAGTTAAAAAGGGGCACCCGTGGCGTAAGCCGAATGGGTAAAAGTATAAGAAAATAATTTAAGAGAAAAAGGGGTCTAGTGGCAAAAATCCGAAATGGGTCAGACGAACAAATTGGTAACTATTAACCATGTTTTGCTACTTATGAAAATGCTTGGTTTTATAGGTCAAACGGGTCAAATGGTGTGATAACACCATTTGACAATATCGACTAATGTGGTTGTCAAGCTTTGTGTTAACAGGAGCGATTAGCGATTCGGACAATTGCGTCGCCATAGAATATGTGATAATAAAAGCGAGGTATAAATTGGGTCTATTTGTTGACCCAAGTCAGGTACGCCATTATAAGGATGTAGTTAGAAGTGATATTTTGGTCAACTATTAGTGAAAGTCCTTCGTTACAAAAAGAAGGACTAAAATCGACCAAAAAGCCCTTGATGGGTCAATACGGGCAAACGACCCTTAGAGGTTGTTTAGAAATTTATATTATGACCATTCAACCCTCGGATGCGTATAAAAGTTGTAGGAATAAACTTCCTAGGGTTAAGCGCCTTAAAATGCGTCTTGCCGTAAAATGACATATCCGAGGGATAAAATTTGGATTAAGTATTTAAGTTCGATAAATCCACCACAATTATAATTGTGGCGGAAGACTATTCAATATAAATGGGTGGACTTATGTTGCATACAAGGGACGGGCGTAAATTAAGCTTAAAAGTACATAAATACCCTTAACGGGTCAAAATAAGCATTTAAGCGTAAACGGGCTTTTATTATGTAAGAAACCCGTGATTTGAGATTAACAAGATAGGCGACATTGAAACTATGAATTTCATAAGTTTAAAGATCAAGTAAACATGTTTGATGATAAAAACATGAACGGGTCAAAAGTTGGTAAAAAAGGGCATTTAGCCGAAGACATAAAAGTCTGAATTTTTGTTAAACCGGATGTTGGAATTTGACCTCATAAGGTGGGAAATCAAATTACAAACACGTAGGAAGAAACGGTAGGTCAAACGGACAAGCGGTTTGAAAGATACGCAAGTTTTCGTGTCATAAAGCGGCAAAATGGAAAGTTGGAATGCAGGAGCCACCGTAACTTACGGTGCCACCGTAAGTTACGGTGGAGCCAAAAGTGTTACGGTAGGATACCCCTGATTTACGGTAGGGGAAATTAACAATCAGAGGCCACCGTAACTTACGGTGCCACCGTAAGTTACGGTGGAGGCCAATTTGAAATAAATATTTTTGGATCATGAGATTTTCATTGGGGTTTCCTTCCATTATCATTTATCTTGTCTTCTACCGTTATTTGGATTATCAAAACTAATTGTTAAGTTGGTTTTGAACACAGGTATACGTCGAGAGCCCGGATGAAGTTAAAGCGTCGAGCAAGAACCGAACACATGTTAAATAAAGCTTCCGCAAGTTGTTTCGTTCGTTATTCTAAAAACGGCGAATTAAATCGCATTATGTTTTATGCCTATAAAATTGTAAAAAAAGTTTTTAACAAACCCGTATTTTCAGTATAATCGTGATTGTAATTACATGATTATGAGTTTAAATTATACTATAAACGTTAAATAATAACACGGGTGTTACACTAGGGTATATTCATAGACATGATTTCAACCCAAATTCACCCAAACAACTATCATGCAAGCTCAATTTTGAATCATAAGTGTTCATCAGAATTTTAGATTGAACCAAATAGTGAAATTTTTACATACCTTATGATCCCTTTACTGAGGAGATCACTAATCTATGCTTGGATTTCGATTTGGAATCGATTTGAGCCTTTAATTTGATCAATTAGCAAGAACTAGGGTTTGGAGGTGAGTTTGGTCGCCCTCCTGTGTTTTGTTCGATCCAGACACACACAAGTGTGTGTTTGGAATTTCAATTTTTTAGTTTTAATTAAAACTAGTTTAACTTTTAACACCTTTAGCCCCTCTAATTCACCCAAGTTACATACAGTGTATTTTAACCAACTTCTTTATTACTACAAGACTTATAATTAAGTAGGTTATTTATTTCCTAGTTATTTTATCTTGTTCATAACCGATGTTTAATAAATATATAACACCTATACATTTTTCGGGTTTTACCTAACCCGTTTCACTTTAAGTCTCGTTAACTCGGTCCTTTATATACTTTGTTTTCTCAAAGTATTTATCCTCCCTTTTATTAATATTAGATTTGTTTATTTAAATCCTAATATTTACCGGGTAAATTTTCACCGCTAACGGTATTTTACCCGTCGTCAATATTAACGTGGTTCGATTACCGAACCCGCTTTTAGGGTGTTACAGATGTATGAATCCTTTTTCCAACAATTCGTCTAACTGTTTCTTCAGTTCCTACATTTCTGCGGGTGCCAAACGGTAAGGTACTTTGGCAATCGGTGCTGTCCCTGGTAACAGGTGGATTTTGAATTCAACTTCCCTGTCTGGCGGTAGTCCTGGTAATTCTTCTGGGAATACATCTGGAAACTGAGACACTACTGAATTCTCCTTGGAAGGGTGTGGTCAGATTCGGCAAGAAAGGGAAACTCGCGATTCTTGTAAGTTTTCAACCTAAATCTTGCACTTCTATGATCTACACACACTCCTTCATCTTTCTCACCTTTGAATCTTGACTTTTAACCGTGAAATCAACGGATTTGAGGTGTTCTAGGATGATGTCATCATGGAGTTCTTATGAACTTCAAGTGTTGGCCTCATTCCACCAAGAACAACCTAGATCTGAAGGATTTCCACATGATAAAACAACGATTTCGCATAGATCTACACAGATTCATGGTTAAAAGGATTGAAAGATGGTTTTCTAACTTTCTTTCAACTCTTTTACACTCAATACACTCAAAACCGATAGAAACAGAGTTTGTTCTGATCTTCTACTCTTTCTTAGTGATGTATTGGTTCAAGATCTGAATTCTATCCACAAGACAACTGATCTCGAGTTAAACATAGACAACCATATCGAACCGTGAACTGACCGGACTAGGGTGATTCATGTTCGATCGGGTCACTTGGGTCATGATGGGGTTTCTGTTGTTTAGCATGTTATCACATCGCCTCGATCAAAACTGCAAGACTTTCAAAACAATCAAGTGACAAAGACGATCAGGTCGTTGGGACGGATTACCGTCCGATCGGATTGCCATCCGATCGGATTGCCATCCGATCTAACAGCCATCCGATCGGCTTACACTTGGTTCCACACTTAAACTTTTGTTTCAACTTTTCAAAGTTCTGAACGTCGAACGGATTGCCGTTCGATCGGATTGCCATCCAATCGAACGACCATCCGACCATGTGATGTTTGGGACTTCAACACTTAAACAATTTTCAACATGTTCAATGCATAGCCAGTTCTAACAGATTGTCACCCCATCGGTAGACCATCCGATTGAGTGACAATACTGCTGTTGTCACACCCCCAAAATCCACACGCGGAGTATCACCGCTTGGAGGCGTGACTGACCAGGATCAAGCCATCAATCATATCAAACATAGTATTTAAGTGTAAAAGTAGGAAAATGTAATTCATCTTGACATGACTGATGTTCATAACCAAACATTGTTTAAGTAGCGGAAGCATAATAATGAAAACCCAAAGTAAGTTATAAGTTCAAATATCGTCTACGATCCGTATCCCACAATGACCTGCTCCTTCCTGTTCAAGCTCCATATGTACCTAAGGTCCTGCAAGGCATGTAAGAGAGAGTCAACAACTAGTTGAGCGAGTTCACAGTTAATAGTTCAATAACAGTATAGCGTGGGTAGTAGTATGTTCGTTCGATACAATGTATCATATTAGTTTCCATCGCGGCCAATGTCCTTGGCAGGTGTGCGAAGATGTTGTAAGTTTAGTTCGCGGCCAATGTCCTTGGCAGGTGTGCGAAGATGTTGTAAGTTTAGTTCGCGGCCAATGTCCTTGGCAGGTGTGCGAAGTCAGTCATAATATCGCGGCCAATGTCCTTGGCAGGTGTGCGAAGATCGTTCAATAAGTGTTACTAGTCTAGCAGTAGGTTCTGTCATCTTTACATGTACAATAATCATCAAATCCCCATTCCCCCTGGGAATCCCCATGCCTTGGCTTGTGTGAACTCACCTTGGTTTGCTCGGTATGCTAGGTATGTAAGTGCTCGCAAATAATCAATCACGTCCTAAGGTATGCACGTATACATAATCAGTTTGTGTTTCAGTTGTTCATGTATAAGCATGTAACACGTAATCACAATCATACAAGTCATGTTTAACATATAACAGCAGTTAATTATTCCAGTTAACACTTATCAGAATTAACTCAAGTTACAGCACAGCTCGGCGAAACACATAGATGGCGAAACACATAAGTTGGCGAAACAAGTGAGTTGGCGAAACACACATAGTGGCGAAACACAAATTGACGAAACATATTCTGTTTCGTCGTGGCTTTGCTTGGCGAAACAAAATTCTATTTCGTCGGAAGTCCTTGGCGAAACACTTTCTGTTTCGCCAAGAGGTCTGTTTCGTCAAACCTGTTTCGTGTGAATATCAGTTACGTCAATCAGTTACATGCAGCAAACCCTAATCATGCTAACAGCCGTCATCAACATCATCGATCAACAACAACACAGAAATCATTCATATTCATGTATCTTAGTCTCATGTATTACCTCCAACACATCGTATCATATCAAGCTTACGTAATACATTCATGCGAAATCCTTTCCTATGTATATGTGTATTATCAGTTTAACGACAAGCAAAACATATAATATCTACAGAATAGTAAACCCTGATAATGAACATATTAATCAGTTTCACAATCAATATCGATACGTGACCTCCAATTCTACAAACCCTAGCTATGATTATCATGCGGATTGATCGATAGAACAGAATACCCATTTAACACATAACAATCAGAACATAAACAATCGATCAACATCCGATATAACTCAAACAAATCAAATAAGAATTAACACTAACCGCAATGACAAAGTATAACCGATCTAGCGGGTTTCGGAGTAACACAAGGTTGCCGTCACAGTGAGAGCTCTAGGGTTTCGGTTGTTATGATGAAAGTGTGAAACTGATGTTGTTTTACGTATTAAGACTCGAAATAACATGTTGGGCCCGAACTGGGCTTCGGCGGATCTGGGCTCGGCGAAACACACTGTTTCGTCGAGATGTAGATGGCGAAACAAGTTCTGTTTCGTCGGAACTGGTTATGAGTGTTTCGTCAGATTCTTTTATGGTTTGCTAGTTTAAGTTTTACAAACAGTACACAAGTTATACAATCACACATAACCATGCAAACACACTACGTTTATCATAACACAACTATATAGTCAAAGTCAACGTGCATTTAATGCGAATAAAGAATGTCGGAAATTCGAGTTGTCACATTATCCCCAACTTGAAAGAAATTTCGTCCCGAAATTTAGCATGCAGTTACTGAGGAAGCTAGTAGTGTGACGTTGTTTACCTGTGTCGTATCGCGGCTCCTCGAGCAGGTTTGCGAAGATTACTGGTTTTCTTGGGGTGTCACATTATCCCCCCGTTGATTTGGAATTTCGTCCCGAAATTCTGCATTGGTAGCTTCAGCCTCAGTAGTGGTTGCTTGGTTTCCGAATAACTGGGGATATTTGAGTTCCATTTGATCTTCACGCTCCCAGGTGAACTCTGGGCCGCGGCGGGAGTTCCAACGAACTCGTACAAGAGGGATTCTCGTGTTCTTGAGGACCTTAACATCCCGGTCCGTGATTTCAACAGGTTCCTCGACGAAGTGCAACCGTTCGTCGATAGTGAGTTCCTTCAAGGGAACTATGTGGGTCTCATCTGACGTACACTTCTTCAGATTCGACACGTGAAAGACGTTGTGAACTGCACTGAGTTCAGGTGGTAAGTTCAATCTGTAGGCCACTTTGCCTATTTTCTCTGTAACTTCGAAAGGTCCAACATATCGTGGATTTAGTTTGCCGCGTTTGCCAAAACGAACCACACCCTTCCAGGGTGAAACTTTAAGTAGCGCTCGATCCCCAACTTGGAATTCGAGTAGTTTTCTGTCTAAATCAGCGTATGCTTTCTGACGGTCGCGTGCTGCCGCCATGCGTTGTCATATTTGTGCAATCTTTTCTGTAGTATCGACTACCATTTCTGGACCTGTGATTTGACTTTCTCCCACCTCTGCCCAACAGAGAGGTGACCGGCACTTACGCCCGTACAATGCCTCGAATGGTGCAGCTTTAATGCTGGCGTGGTAGCTGTTGTTATACGAAAATTCCACAAGTGGCAGATGTTTTTCCCAACCATTGCCAAAATCTATTACGCACGCCCGAAGCATGTCTTCTAGAGTTTGAATAGTGCGCTCAGACTGCACATCTGTCTGAGGGTGATAAGCTGTGCTCATGTCTAAACGAGAGCCAAAAGATTTATGCATTGCTTGCCACAGTTCTGAAGTAAAACGTGCGTCACGATCAGAGATGATGGAGGTTGGCACACCGTGCCTTGAGACCACTTCTTTAAGATATATGTCTGCTAGTGTGGAGAACTTATCCGTTTCCTTGATTGCCAGGAAGTGAGCAGACTTAGTGAGTCGATCCACGATCACCCAAATAGTATCGTTTCCGCGCTGAGATCTAGGTAAGCCAGTAACAAAATCCATGGAAATCTGTTCCCATTTCCATTGTGGTATCTCAGGTTGTTGAAGTGGACCTGAAGGTTTCTGGTATTCTGCCTTGACTCTCGCACAAGTCAAGCATTTGCTAACGTATGTGGCTATGTGGGCCTTCATGCTAGGCCACCAATATGTAGTCTTAATATCGTGGTACATTTTATCCGAACCAGGGTGTACCGAGTAGCGAGACTTATGAGCTTCATCCATCACTAGCTCACGTAAGTTGCCATAAAGTGGAACCCAAATGCGTCCTGTAACGTAGTAAGCACCATCTTCCTTCTGTTCTAAACGTTGTCTTGAGCCACGTAGGGCTTCAGCCCTGACATTTTCTGGTTTCAATGCTTCTGTCTGAGCATCCCGTATCTGGGAAGGAAGGTTAGACTGTATGGTGAGTTGTAAAGCTCGTACGCGCTTAGGCGCGGTGTCCTTCCGACTGAGGGCGTCAGCCACAACATTGGCTTTGCCTGGATGGTACCTGATTGAGCATTCGTAGTCATTTAACAGTTCAACCCATCGTCGCTGTCGCATATTCAGTTCCTTCTGTTTAAATATATGTTCGAGGCTTCTGTGGTCAGTGTAGATAGCACATTTGGTACCGTACAAATAGTGTCGCCATATCTTAAGTGCAAAGACGACCGCTCCCAGCTCTAGGTCGTGTGTAGTGTAATTCCGTTCGTGAACCTTAAGTTGGCGCGAAGCATAAGCAATAACTTTATCCCTCTGCATCAATACACATCCAAGACCTTGGATAGATGCGTCGCAGTAGACTACGAAATCGTCCGTGCCTTCAGGCAGTGAGAGGATAGGTGCGCTACATAGTCTATCCTTTAAGTGCTGAAACGCTGTTTCCTGTGCGTTACCCCAACGATAAACAACACCCTTCTGCGTCAACAGTGTAAGCGGCTGAGCAATCTTTGAGAAGTCTTTGATGAAACGTCTGTAATAACCCGCCAAACCCAAGAATTGGCGTATTTCCGTTGGTGTACGAGGCGCAGGCCAATTCTTGATCGAATCTACCTTGGATGGATCGACATGGATCCCATCTTTGTTCACCACGTGGCCTAAAAAGTGGACTTCACGAAGCCAGAAGTCACATTTAGAAAACTTAGCGTATAGCTGTTCCGTTCGTAGAAGTTCCAGTATAAGTCGTAGGTGCTGCTCGTGTTCCTCCTGACTCTTCGAATAAATCAGGATGTCGTCAATAAAAACAATGACGAACTTGTCGAGATAGGGTTTGCACACCCTGTTCATAAGATCCATAAATACGGCAGGCGCGTTCGTTAGCCCAAATGGCATGACCATAAACTCGTAGTGGCCGTAGCGTGTTCTGAACGCTGTTTTGGAGACGTCTTCATCCCGGACTCTCAGCTGGTGGTATCCTGACCTTAAGTCTATCTTAGAATAGTAGCTCGACCCTTGCAGCTGGTCGAATAAATCATCTATGCGCGGAAGAGGATAACGATTCTTGATTGTCACCTTGTTGAGTTCACGGTAGTCTATACACATCCTGAACGTACCGTCTTTCTTCTTCACGAATAACACTGGAGCTCCCCAAGGCGAAGAGCTAGGACGTATAAAACCCTTTTCCAAGAGTTCTTGTAGCTGCTTTGACAATTCTTCCAATTCAGTTGGAGCCAAACGATAAGGCGCTCGAGCTATGGGTGCTGCTCCTGGAGCGAGCTCGATCTGAAATTCAACCTGACGATGAGGCGGTAACCCGGGTAACTCTTCTGGAAATACTTGAGGAAAATCGCATACCACTGGAATATCCTCAATCTTCTTCTCTTTCTTCGAGGTATCTGTAACGAGTGCTAATATAGCAGTGTGCCCCTTGCGTAAACACTTCTGAGCCTTCAAAAAGGAGATAATACCACTCACGACACCACTCTTGTCACCTTGAACTTCGAGAGGTTCCTTGCCCGACCGAGGAATACGAATAACTTTTTCTTTGCATAAAATCTCCGCTTGTTGTTGAGATAACCAATCCATACCAATGACGACGTCAAAGCTACCCAAAGGTATAGGAATGAGATCGATGGAGAAAGTCTGATCAGCGAGGATAAGATTACACCCTTTAACTATGTGCGTGGCCTCTAGGCTTTTACCGTTAGCTAACTCTACGACATGTTTGGTGTTTAAGAGAGTTGGTGCACGTTTTAACATTTCACTAGCTTTTAGAGACATGTAACTTGTATCCGCACTAGAATCAAATAGTACAGTAACATAATAGTCGTCAAGAAGAAACTTACCCATAACTACGTTGGGATCATTCCTTGCATCACCCTGCCCGATCACAAACATACGGCCTCTAGCACCATTGTTGTTGTTGTTCCCACCGTTGTTGTTGTTCCCATTGCCTTGATTGTTGTTGTTGTTATTGTTCTGGTTCTGGTTTAACTGAGGGCAATCCCGCTTGTAATGACCTTCAGCCCCACACTGGTAGCATCCCCTGTTTCCCTGCTGCTGCTGCTGAGGCTGGTTTCGTGGAGCAGGTGGTTGTTGTTGCTGGTTCTGATTTGATGGCCGTACGCTTCTACAATCCTTAGCCTCATGACCCATCTTGAGGCATCTTTGACACTGTTCCCTGCGGCATCTTCCACTGTGGTGTTTATTGCACCTTCTACACCATGGGTGAATTCCCCGATATCCACTCTGCCCTTGACCACCTGATGATTGCTGATTCGGACTCTGGTGGTCATTTGTTTTGCGTTGCTGAGCTTGAGACTGAACAGTAGCTGAACCCTTGCTAGAATCCCCCTCCCATTTCCTTTTATTGTCGCTGGGAGTAGCAGGGGTAACTGAAGTGGTAGCGGTAGCAGTAGCGCTGATGCGTTTAGGCAACCTGTTTTGTTCCACCGCCTGATCAGTGAGACGGTGAGCCAACTGAACAACCTGCTGGTAAGTGGCATGATTTGCTGAAGTCACATGACTTTGGATCTCTGGCACCAGACCCTTAAGATAAAGTTCGATACGTTTGTCCACCAGAGTAGGACACAGTAACGCAAGCTCATTCGATCTTTTGGTATACGCTTCAATCTCAGACCCCGTCATCTTGAGGTTGAAAAACTCGACCTCCAGCTTATGAATATCATCTCGACTGCAGTATTCTTCCTTGATCATCTCTTTGAAATTGTTCCATGGGGTGGCGTTAGCAGCAACCAACCCCAGTATTTGGACCTGAGCTTTCCACCATGTGAGGGCTAAACCCTCGAGGGTACCGGTAGCATATTTCACCCTGCGTGCCTCAGGGCATTCACACATCTCAAACACAGACTCTATCTTTTCAAACCAGTGCAGGAGACCTACGGCTCCTTCAGTGCCGCTGAAAGTGGATGGACGACAGTCCATGAAAGTCTTGAAAGTGCAAACAGGTGCTTGACCTGTTGTGTAAAAGAATTAGGACAAGTTTAAACACGAGAGTTGATTTAGGAATGTAGGATCTAAGGATCCTAGTGTGAGTTGTAACTGCAGGGTATACCTCCTGCTTGTGCGGCTGCAACTGCCGCAGTAACTCGTTCGTTAATGAGGGCCGTCAACTGGTCCTGAGTCATGTTGATACGTCCAGACATGATCTTCATAGTAAAGATAACGTAAGTGAGATAGGTTCGCGAATTGTGCGATGACAGAAGAGAGGGAGCACACGAGTATTCTCAAGCAATAACATATAGCAAGTTCTGTGATCTAAGCATACCACGAGCAAAGGTCTATGTAGTTCTAGCATGTAGGTAAAGTAACATGAATAGTAATACCTATGATGTTGAGCCTTGCATGTGGAGCGAAGCGTCGTTGTGGATCGTTGAGAGCACTGTTCTGGTTATAGTCTGGTTTTAACAAAATCGTTTTCCCTTTATTAAAACCAAGTTCTCTATAACCAATGGCTCTGATACCAATCTGTCACACCCCCAAAATCCACACGCGGAGTATCACCGCTTGGAGGCGTGACTGACCAGGATCAAGCCATCAATCATATCAAACATAGTATTTAAGTGTAAAAGTAGGAAAATGTAATTCATCTTGACATGACTGATGTTCATAACCAAACATTGTTTAAGTAGCGGAAGCATAATAATGAAAACCCAAAGTAAGTTATAAGTTCAAATATCGTCTACGATCCATATCCCACAACGACCTGCTCCTTCCTGTGCAAGCTCCATATGTACCTAAGGTCCTGCAAGGCATGTAAGAGAGAGTCAACAACTAGTTGAGCGAGTTCACAGTTAATAGTTCAATAACAGTATAGCGTGGGTAGTAGTATGTTCGTTCGATACAATGTATCATATTAGTTTCCATCGCGGCCAATGTCCTTGGCAGGTGTGCGAAGATGTTGTAAGTTTAGTTCGCGGCCAATGTCCTTGGCAGGTGTGCGAAGATGTTGTAAGTTTAGTTCGCGGCCAATGTTCTTGGCAGGTGTGCGAAGTCAGTCATAATATCGCGGCCAATGTCCTTGGCAGGTGTGCGAAGATCGTTCAATAAGTGTTACTAGTCTAGCAGTAGGTTCTGTCATCTTTACATGTACAGTAATCATCAAATCCCCATTCCCCCCTGGGAATCCCCATGCCTTGGCTTGTGTGAACTCACCTTGGTTTGCTCGGTATGCTAGGTATGTAAGTGCTCGCAAATAATCAATCACGTCCTAAGGTATGCACGTATACATAATCAGTTTGTGTTTCAGTTGTTCATGTATAAGCATGTAACACGTAATCACAATCATACAAGTCATGTTTAACATATAACAGCAGTTAATTATTCCAGTTAACACTTATCAGAATTAACTCGAGTTACAGCACAGCTCGGCGAAACACATAGATGGCGAAACACATAAGTTGGCGAAACAAGTGAGTTGGCGAAACACACATAGTGGCGAAACACAAATTGACGAAACATATTCTGTTTCGTCGTGGCTTTGCTTGGTGAAACAAAATTCTATTTCGTCGGAAGTCCTTGGCGAAACACTTTCTGTTTCGCCAAGAGGTCTGTTTCGTCAAACCTGTTTCGTGTGAATATCAGTTACGTCAATCAGTTACATGCAGCAAACCCTAATCATGCTAACAGCCGTCATCAACATCATCGATCAACAACAACACAGAAATCATTCATATTCATGTATCTTAGTCTCATGTATTACCTCCAACACATCGTATCATATCAAGCTTACGTAATACATTCATGCGAAATCCTTTCCTATGTATATGTGTATTATCAGTTTAACGACAAGAAAAACATATAATATCTACAGAATAGTAAACCCTGATAATGAACATATTAATCAGTTTCACAATCAATATCGATACGTGACCTCCAATTCTACAAACCCTAGCTATGATTATCATGCGGATTGATCGATAGAACAGAATACCCATTTAACACATAACAATCAGAACATAAACAATCGATCAACATCCGATATAACTCAAACAAATCAAACAAGAATTAACACTAACCGCAATGACAAAGTATAACCGATCTAGCGGGTTTCGGAGTAACACAAGGTTGCCGTCACAGTGAGAGCTCTAGGGTTTCGGTTGTTATGATGAAAGTGTGAAACTGATGTTGTTTTACGTATTAAGACTCGAAATAACATGTTGGGCCCGAACTGGGCTTCGGCGGATCTGGGCTCGGCGAAACACACTGTTTCGTCGAGATGTAGATGGCGAAACAAGTTCTGTTTCGTCGGAATTGGTTATGGCGAAACACTCTTGTGTTTCGTCAGATTCTTTTATGGTTTGCTAGTTTAAGTTTTACAAACAGTACACAAGTTATACAATCACACATAACCATGCAAACATACTACGTTTATCATAACACAACTATATAGTCAAAGTCAACGTGCATTTAATGCGAATAAAGAATGTCGGAAATTCGAGTTGTCACATTATCCCCAACTTGAAAGAAATCTCGTCCCGAAATTTAGCATGCAGTTACTGAGGAAGCTAGTAGTGTGACGTTGTTTACCTGTGTCGTATCGCGGCTCCTCGAGCAGGTTTGCGAAGATTACTGGTTTTCTTGGGGTGTCACAGCTGTGAACTTGTTCTCTGAGAAATACCTCGCCGAACAGATCGTCATCCGATCGAACCGTCGTTCGATCGAACGACCTGAAAGGTAGAGATACTTCTCTGTTTTCAAAATACTACAACGAAAACTTCAAAGCCATCATACACAAACACATCCTTACCAAACAAGATGTCAATCAAATCGAATGGCCATCCGATCGGATGACCATCCGAACGGATTGACATCCGATCGACTGGCCATCCGATCAGATTGCCATCCGATCGGGTTACCATCCAACACTTGGTACTTGGCACCGTTTATCGCACCGCTTATCATTTATGCTATCGTTAACTGTTCAGGCTAATCTCTCTCAGCGCTCCCTTCAATCCAAGAGAGTTTTTACTTGTTAAACACAATATGTGAGTATACTCGATCCCTTTTTGCTTTACGCACTTTTGGGTGTCACATACGTTACTTATTCCAAATCACAATCGACACACAACGCAAACACTATTTATACGCTAACCGTTATTGCATGCTACGTGTTATTCAATGAATGCTTATATGTTATGTTAACACAGTGATTGTTGCCTGACACCTTAGCAACGATAGTACTATAGTTTGGACTCAGCACCTGTCGTGGACAGGGGTTGTTATGGGTTTTACTTCACGTGTCCCAGTGGGGATATGTGTTGCGCATTCTACAACTCGCAGTCACGTCTGTGCATATTTCTCTGTCGATAACCTACTTGCCTTCACTTTATACATGTTACATGCTGGTTATGCGTAAACTATTTCGAACTCTATTATACTATATCAACTTGTATGCTCACCTTTACACTATGTGTATTGACCTCTATTTTAACGTATGTGACAGGTGTTTAGGATGCTATCTGCTAGGATGCTTGCTGTATGGAATCGAGTTAGGAAGAGTCTAGAAACAAACAAACAATTTATTTAAATCTGAGTTGTCGGAACATGTTATTTGTTTTCGAGATATCGTTGTCTGTAATAACTTAATTTGCTTGATGGGTTATGGTATGGGACATAATATTAACTATCTGGTAACGTAGTTGTTATGGAATTTCTCTTGAACAATCTGTTTCGCTCAGTGCCATGCCCCGATGTTTCCGCCATCGGCTGGGGTGTGACAATTCAGTGACCAAGGTGTTGGTGGGTAACTTCATTTAGTCCAAAAAGATTTATTTCCATACTCAACATAGGTTGATGAAGATAGAATATGAAGGTGGTACGATGGTCGGGTTGAACACCGGGTTGAAAAGAGCCAGTCCAAGTCAGTTGAAGAAATTTTTAACGACTTGTGATTTTTTCCCATTCATGTATTTCATTTATTCAGTATACTCTAATATTTGCGTTAGTAGTTTAACATTTATATATTTAAAATATTTGTGTCAACATTATTAAACGTGATTTTTTTGTGTAAGCCACTCGTGTAATACACGAGTACTTAGAGGGTGTTTGGGACTACGTTTTGAAGTGATTATTTGATTATTGCGTTTGTAAAACAAAAATAATCTAAAAATGTGTTTGGATGAAAAAGTGATTATTTGTCTCCAAAACGCAGTTTTGGAGAAGCATGTAGTTTTGAAAACGCAAAATCTAATCTGAAAACGCAACACCAATTTAGTCCCTGAGGTTTGTCCAAATTTGTCATTTTAGTCCAAATAGTTTTTTTTTCGGCTCTGGGTCCCTGACTTTTCCCTTTTGTTGCCATTTTGATCACATACCCTAACTCCATCCAAAAACCCCATTTTTAACCAGGGGTATTTTTGGGATTTTCATTTTAAAATTTTTTCAATGGCCATTTTGATCCAATTCTAAAAAATCAAAAAATTTCTAAAAAATCCAAAAATTATAGGCAAAATGGAAAATAATAATCCCATCTTCCTGAAATTGGCCGATAATAATCCCAAGTCAGTTATTAGCCAATAATAATCCGACCTCGTCCAATTTTTTTGTAAAATAAACCGCCGTTAAAATAAGCTTAACGGAGTTAAGTTTTTTTCCGAATTACAAACCGATGTTTTAGGGCTTTTTATCAGAACGAGGATACGAGTCGATTGATGTAAACGTAGCTCGAAATTGTGTTCGAAATGGCTTGAATTTTGTTAATTGGAAGTTAAACACCCAAATTGAAACACCGTTTTTGTGGGTTGGGGGCAGTATTTTGAGGTAAGTTTTACATCAGTCGACTCATATTCTCGTTATATTCTCGTTCTGATCAAAAGCCCTAAAACATAGGTTTGTAATTCGGAAAAAAAACTTAACTCTGTTAAGCTATTTTAACGGCGGACTATTTTACAAAAAAATTGGACGAGGTCGAATTATTACTGGCTAATAACTGACTTTGGATTATTGTCGGCCAATTTCAGAAAGATGGGATTATTATTTTACAATTTGCCAAAATTCTAAAAAATTAAAAAATCATAAAAATAAAAAAAAATTCTAAAAATCCAAAAATTCTAAAAATAAAAAAAAAATCTAAAAAATCAAAAAAAAAAAAAAATCTAAAAAATAAAAAAAAATTCTAAAAATAAAAAAATTTCTAAAAATAAAAAATTTCTAAAAAATCCAAAAAAATCTAAAAAATCAAAAGAATTCTAAAAAATCAAAAAAATTCTAAAAAAATCAAAAAAATTCTAAAATGGTGAAGTGGTAAGATGGTGAAACATGATAGTTATAAAGTTTGAAGAAGTGGTAAGATGGTGAAACATGTAACATAATGTAATTATTAGACTCACTCACTTTGGAGAAGTGGTAAGATGGTGTAACATGGTAGTTATAAAGTTTAAAGTTTTATTTTCATTTAGCATCTTGCTGGACTTTGATTTGTATTGTCTTTGGTTTTAATGAAAGTTAGTTTTACTATTAAAAAATTGATTATAAAGTTTTATTCTTTTATAATCAAAGGGTTCAATAGCGGGGTCATGGACTCCTTACCTGTTTTGGTTTCGTCTTTAAGCAGATTAAGGGCAGAAATCCATTTATCCATTTAAAAAAATAGAGAATCTAACATGGTAAAAAGATAAAAACTCTTAAAAAGCGGCATAAATCCATTTATCCATGTTTGTTTTATTTTTTAGATTTTTTTTATTTTTTATTATTTTTTTATTTTTTAGATTTTTTAGAATTCTTTTGATTTTTTAGGATTTTTTTGAGTTTTTAGAATTTTTATGATTTTTTTGATTTTCTAGAATTTTTTTGATTTTCTAGAATTTTTTGATTTGTTTTGATTGTTTAGAAAAAAAAATTTAGAATTTTTTATTTTTATGATTTTTATATTTTTTTGAATTTTTTAAATTTTTTTGATTTTTTAGAATTGGATCAAAATAGCAATTGAAAAGATTTAAAATGAAAATCCCCAAAATCCCCTGGTTAATCATGTGATTTTTGGATGGAGTTAGGGTATGTGATCAAAAGGGCCCAGAGGCGAAAAAAAACTATTTGGACTAAAACGGCAAATTTGGACAAACCTCGGGGACTAAAATGGCAATTAACTCTAATATATATAACAAATTCTTTCAAAGTTGGTAAAGTATCCCTTTGTTTCAAAATAGAACAACAAAAATAAATAAATTATCTCTTTTTTTTAAATAGAACAACAAAATATCTTTGGCTAAATAATAACACAAAAAATATACAATTATTTTGATTATAAAGGAAAGTATTTGTATTTCTATGAAACCAAAGGCAAGTATATAATTTCTAGAAATAAAGAGAACCAATAGTTTTGAAATGAAACAAGATCTAAGACAAAGATAAATACAGATAAATGATAATTGCTTTATATATGGGTGTGTAATTGTTGAAAGATACACGTATTCTCTAAATTTTGCATATATCTCTAGATGGGCTTCTCTTGGACCAGAAGATCTGGGTTATTGTGCTAAAGCATTGTTTTGTTTGGGCTTTAATTATATGTATAATAATAATAATAATAATAATAATAATAATAATAATAATAATAATAATAATAATAATAATAATAATAATAATAATAATAATACGTATATTGCTTCAATTTGGCATATGATTGTACAAGGAATGTCTATTCTTTCCTTTCCTTTCCTTTTCTTCAATCACGTTAACCGTTGCTATCTAGCTTGGTGTTTGGTTGCTGCTATTGAGGGAGAGCACTGATCATTACTTTCTGAGCCTTCTTATTGCTCTTAGTCTTGGTGTCCATTATTTACTTTCAGTAGTTTAATCATTCGATTTGTCTTGCTCTATTGTAATTCTTGTTCAATGCAATAAAATCTTTGAAATTCTTAATATTGCACATTCTTTCTGCAAACAAGTTAAGTTGATCAGAATGGCCGATAACAACGCGGTTGAAGAGACCGTAATTGCTTCATCTGACAAATTGGATACCGCGCTTGAAGACGCGGTAATTCCTTCATCTTCAGTAGATGAAGAAGCAGGCAGTGTCATCAGGAACAGGAAACGCCGCCGCACAGACAGTGGCAGTGGGAACGGTAAACAACTCTGCACAGAAAACAGTGGTAAATGCAGCACCAAAAATGAACAAGACATGAGTGGCCGAGAAAAAGTTAGTCGTGTCCGTGCTCCTCGTATGAATCGTGACGAATTCTTTCAGCGCTACCCGAACATAGCCAAGGGTGTTGGCCATTACTTTCCGTATTGCCATACTCCGATTAGTGCAAATGTCATCGGAGATTGCTTCACCTTTGTTTCTCCAACCAAACTTGACGTCTTGGAAGGGGAGTGGATAAATTACTTCAATGAGGGCTGCCAATGTACTGAACAAGAAATGGCACTCATGCCCAAATACGCTGCGTTATTTCAGCTGTCTCAGGGGGCGTACCAACAGCCTGCGAATTCTGATAACACAAGGTTTGGGTTACATCTTACAGTTTTTTTTAACTATCTACTTTGTCAAGTTTTTTTTTTAATATATACAAGGAATTAATTTCATCAGGAAACAACGGGTAAAGACAAGGAGCGAATTTGCTTCCAAGTATCCGCTTGTGAACGCGGGTTTCGATGATTTAACGTGTCTACCACGAAATGATGTGAATGTCATCAGGTTAGACTATTTGATGTCTACTGCTGAACACCAGCTCAGGGAGCTCGAAGCTGAACACGCGTCGTTTTACCAAACCCAGTTTCACCATGCTAACAATCTTATCCTACTCATAGATAAACAGACCAAGTTACTTCATATGGGTACAAAGGCATACAGGAAATACCATAAATCTAACACTAAGGTAAATAAATATATATGTGTGTGTACCTTTCATCAATCATCATCATATATTTAACCTGCTGATTAATATTTGCAGGCTGCCAAGAGGAATGAATCGTCTTGCTGAGGAAAGCTTTGAGGTTTATGAAGAGATAATTCGTTATTCTAAATGGCTTGAATTTGATCAATTAATTTAGTTTGTTTTTACATTGAAAACCTCTCATCTCTTTCTGATTTCCGCTTTGCTTAAGTGAATGCTTCTTGGTATTGTGGTATTTGGGAATTTGGTGTTCTTTTGCTTTGCTATTGCAAATTAACAACTTGTATTGTACCATTCGTCTCGGGATAGTAAGCAATGGGGCGGTGGTGGCAGTGGGGCGGCACTAGTGGTGGAGGTGAGACGGTAGGGGGGGGGGGGGGGGTTGAGACGGTGGTGGTGAGTGTTTAGAGGTGGGGGTAGTGCGATGGTGGTGGCAGTGGTGGGGATGATGGTGGGACGGTGGTGAGGATGGTGGTTGTGTGGTGGTGTTTAGAGGGAGAGATAAGAGTCGGTATAGATGAGAGAGAAAGTATGTAGGTGTGTGTTTTTATTACATATATGTAATTTATATATATTATATATTAAAAGTTTATGCATTAAAGACTTGTTACTTGTACTTATGTGCATATAAGACTTGTACTTTGTGTATAAATGATCAAATTACCCTCATGGTTAATAGACTTGGTGGATGAAGTTATAAATTTGAACTCAAATGGCTAAAAAAAAGTGGCGATAGGGACTCAGGACGCTAAACATATTAATTTGGGTAAATTACACATTTCGTCCTGTATGTTTGTATCAAATTGCAACAGATGACCTTTAACTTTAATAATTATAGTCATAGTACTTTGTTTTGGTTAAAAGCATTACACTCTAAGTCATTTAGCCTAACTCAGTTAAAAGTTTTAGTTAAAAATGGCATGTGCCTTTCACATAAGGGTAGTATTGTCTTTTTCCATTATAATACTAATATAGTAAAACAAAATGAGATTATAAACTTCTAAAACATATAAAAATCCATTAATCCATCTTTCCAGAGTTCTCTCTCACCTCGCTCTCTCTCTCTCTCTCTTTAACACCCACCACCACCACCACCAGCATCAACCACCCACCATTAGCCATAATATTCTTTGCTGTCATTTCTCCATTATTTGCAATATCCATATACACACCACTCGAAGCAGCATCCTCCAAAACGTATTGCATCATCACAAAACCCACTTTCCACATATGCACTAATCAAAGCAGAATAAGCATAAATAGTGTTACCCTTCACTAACAACCGTCTCAAAAACTTTTTTAGCTAATTTAACTTTCCCCAATCTACCAAGCACACGAATAACACTCGTTTTAATTACCAAGTTCCCTCAACTTTAATTACCCAGTTCCCTCAACCAGAAGTTATAATCATCAGACCCACATAATTTCATCTGAAAACTAACCAACACATTTTCAATCAACCGATCATCACCGGTGGCCCGAATCAGCTGCTGCATAGCTTCTTCGGCTGAAACCGAGTGTCTAACTGAGCCGCTGGCTTTCGAGCGGTGCAAATGCATCTTGGAAACGAACCGGGTTAACCTACAACCAGAGAAATCGACCGCAATTTCGGATTTTAAAGAGGACGAGAAGTGTAATTTACTCTTTTAATTTTGAACTCAAGTGGTTAAAATTCTAAAATATAGGGACTCAAAAAGTAATTTATTCAAAAATCAACATATGGAATGTAATTGAAGACTTACTTAGCATCCTGAGACTTGCCTTTAGGAAGTGTCGAATACCCCAGATCCCGGCTGACGTTAAATGGGTCTTCGCTGACGTCAAGATATCCCACTCCTTGAAGCTACAAAAGAATAAACCGTTGGCCTTGTCACGGGGGACCCCGGGAGGGGGATCCGTGACCAAGCTCCGGCATGTGAGTAAGTAAACTTGCCGGAAAATGAGAGGAGCTTCTCCCGATGAGCAGAATCACCGGAAGGTTTCCTCTTTGGTGTGAATCTAATAAATACGTGTGTGGGTATTAAATGTGAAGGAACATTGGTCGGAATTAATGAGAGGATATTAAATGAGAGGGTAGTAAATGAGATGTTCTCGGAGATGATACCTTCCTTTGTTACCGTTCTCGGTCCCTTATATAAGTCCCAGACCTTATTACGTAGATAGGATATTTGTTGAGATGATCCAACGGGCTCTGATGGTCCTCGAGGGAGTCGGACACGTGTCTGGCTCTCCATGGTGAGATCATAGCCTCATTTAATGTTTCCGGCGGAGAAGTACCGTCCCAGCAAGAGATCCTCTGCTAATCAGGCATTAAATGTTACCTGTCTTCGCTCAGTCCTTTTTCCCGCTTCATAACGATAACCTTAGTGGGCAAGGTAAGTCCTTGTTGGGCTTTTCTGGTTGGGCCTGCACGCTGATGGCCCAAAGCGGGGAAATGGGACTTCCCATTGGCCCGTCGTCAAGTCATCTTTAGTCCCTGGTTCTGAGACCCGAGGCTCATGATCCGGGGCTGAATCACAACTGCCCAAAGAGAGACCTTTCCTTCCGGTGGGCCCATTCCTGATCAGTTATAATTAACCGCCCCCATTAGTCATCATGCCGCCGTATTCCTATAGCGGGAATTGACCCCTTTGTAACACGTGCCCCTTTTTTTGAATTTTGATGAGACCTGCTGATGTGACAGTTTTCTGCCTGTCAGTTACCCCTTTTAAATACTCCATACCCTTTTCATTTTTCCTATTCAACTTCTCCTGTTCCTTTTCTTCTCCACAGCGACTTCTATCGATCATCACTCTCTCGTAAATCATGAGTCACTCCGGCCATTCGATGATAAGATCGGTTCTGACAGCAAAGGATTTGAAATCGTTCGTTGAAACGTACAACATTTCTGAGCAGTTTTCCCCGTCTTTACCGGGCCCTAATGATCCGGCGGTGTTTATGCCTGATGTGATCCCTCTTTATACCCTGGCTTTTTCTTCTTGTGGAGTTAGATATCCTCTTTCTTCTTTTAAAATCGATTTGCTTCGCCATTTCAAGGTGCACTTTTCCCAGTTGCACCCCTTGGGGTGGATGAGGGTGGTACATTTTGAGCTGTCTTGTGCAGCCGTTTCCAGTGAACCTTCCATCCCCTTATTTTGTATGTTTTACAAGCTGATCTCCGACGGGGATTGGTACACCTTCGCTAAGAGACAGAACAATGTGTCAAAACCCTGTTATTCTTTCATGCCGACTTCCACTTACCCGAAGGACTGGAAAAATAGTTTCATTTTTGTTTCTACTGCTATGATGTTAGAATCCCCTTTGCCTAGGGATGTTAATACCCCTATCGAAGATGTTATTCCAACCTTGTCGGCGAATGAGACTGTCCAGTGGAAACGTATGCACGAGCACCCTACCAGAGCTTTTACTTTTTCCGAAGGTATCTTGGCCATGGGAGGGTTGAGCCCCTCCTATCCCGTTCGTCCCAAGGCCTTCTTTGGTAAAAAAAAAAGGTATTTTTCCGCCTTAGGTTTGTATTTGTTTGCCTTTGTCTCTTTGCATCTTCGTAGTCATCTTTAGTGCCTTTTTTCTGCAGAATTGACCTTGTGGGGGCTGCTCCAGGGAGATTCCAAGGATGTGCGGTTCGTGGTTGATGGTGAAGTTGTTCCGGGTTTGAGCCGGAGTGGGGTGGTGTCAGCTACCGGGGGGTCCGCCCAGGCTGGGGTTTCCACTGTTGTGGGTGGTGATGAGGGGAACCCCTCTGATGAGTGTAACACCTCGAAAATTCACGTCCTATAATGTGTAGACACGTGTCAAATGTTTAAACGTGTGAAAGAAATATTATAGAAGGACTAAAGTTGACAAACATGGAAAGTATGTGAATATACGTATTCTAAGTGTCAACTGTGAATAAATATAATGTACATTAACCCTACACGACGCTCATACCTTCAAACGAATAAATCATGGATCATACGAAGCTAAAAGTGGGAGATTTCAAACTACAGGGACCAAATGTGTCAACATGTTTAATTTATACCTCTGAGTGACCTTTTGACAAACCCGAAGCTTTGTAAATGTTAATTATGCTCACTAGAATGCACTATAAAAATTTCATAAAGTTTCGTTAACGTATGAGAAAGTTATGATCAAGTTCGTGTGCGAAGTGTTAAAGCGTAAACGTTGGAAGTTAGGACTTTTCGGGTGACAATAAAGTTACCCGGGGACTTGGCAAAGTGGGTATATGTTTTAAAGCCTTACTAGATCAATTATAAGGGTTTACCATGCAAGAAACAAGTGCCTAATCGGGTTTTGAAGAGCTAAGGACCAAATCGCAAAAGATCAAACATGCTGAGTTCTGCAGACCGTCGCGCCACGCGAGGGTCCCTCGCGCCACGCGAGGGACTCCCAGTTCCGGAAAACGTGGTTGTTGTCTGCCATGGGCTTTGTGCGTGACCTTTACCCGATTTTTCACATCTCTTGGCCCCTAAAGCACCCCCTAAGCACTAGTAACAAGTGTTGATCAGTTGTGGGCACTAGTAGACCTTGGTGTCAACATATTGTGGTGAGAAAATTACTATAAAAGGCCACTATGTGCATCATTGTTCTTCACATCATTCTCTACATGGTTGGATCATTTCTGGAGCTATCAAGCAGCCTCAAGTGATCATATTTCGTGCATAGGACTCGTGCTAAAAGTCAAACCGTCGTAATTACGGTTTGACTTCGAGATTAGTCAACAATGGCTCAGTCATATCTCGAATTAAAAGTAGATATAAGTTGGTATTTAGGTAGGTAATAAAACCTCAAAAGGGTTTCCCCTGATCACCACTCTAACCAGGCCAAAAGTCGGGTCAAACCTATAATTAAAAAGTCAACAGGAAGCTTAAAATGTCATTTATGCATAATTTACATTATAGACCATATACAACCTGTTTGATCAATGTTATAACTTAGTAATAAGTGTAAGAACATGTCTAAACATGTTCGACCCGACAATTTTCTGTTTAGACCCGGTTCGGAACCGAAAGTCGCATAGTTTGACTTTCACTTTGACTTTCAGTTCTGACCCGTTAAGGCATGTTTTAGAAATGCCTCAGAGCTTTAATTGGACTAGGTTACATGTTAGAACAACCCTCTGTGATTATACACCTTGGTTCATTAGTTATCCAATTAATATGCATGTTTCCGTTAATTGCTCATATGTTGACCGTTATGCCCTTATTACCTTAAAACGTGATTTATGAAAATGTAAAAGTGTAGAAACCTTAAATACTAATATATAAACGTGTATGCAAAGTTTGACATCAGTTTGACTTGTAGATTAAGAGTTATGCTCATTATCGCAAAATTTATGCTTTATGTTAATAAAACGGCGTAATTAGCGTATAGCCTAGTTAAGCCTACTTTTGGTATCAAACTTAATACCCACTGATGTAATATATTATTTTGGGAATTTTAAAGATTTTTAATTAATTTTAGGCTGAGCATAACTCATAGTCGTAGGCTTAATCCGGTAATTGTCGGTTTTGCCCTTACGGGCCATAAAATGAGTTTTACACATCTAAACGACTCCAAACGTTTTGCTACTGATCACATATGATAAATAAATTATTTTAAGCCTTCTGGAAATATAAAAATATTAGATTTACGTATCGAACCCGGAAATGGCCTTTAATCGCCTTATTAAGCGTTTTTAGCGCAAAGTATGTATTAAAATTATATTGGACATACCCGGGTTGATACCTACTGATATATGAGGCAAAATATAATATTTTAACAGTAAGCAAAGGTTGATAAACTCAGACTTCAGTTTTGAGCTTTTCGGCTTATGCGAAATTACCAAAATACCCCTACGGGGCATAGTTTGGTCAAGAATGATAAATTTCACATATATCCTTTATCTTACTGTTATAACTCATTAACTTGAGTATGTTTACTGATTACATCAGACCTGTAACTCAGTTAAACACTTAAACCCTTTTACAACCTTTAAAATGACCAAACTACCCCTACGAGGCCTAGTTTGTGTTTAAACACGTTTCAGGCATAATGAAAGACACCTTACTGATGACACAACATATTTGAGACATAATTAACTTAGGAAACCTGTATATAGCTCTCATGAATACCCGTCATGCTTATTACGCGTACGGTTCGGTTTATGTAACAAGTTTACATAAATTAGCCGAAACGGGTTAAACCTTAACGGTTTTATCTCAAAATCCAGAATGTGAGCAATGAACCCATATTAAACAAGTCTTCAAACTTGTCGGGTCTGAATCTCATTCTATCCGGTCTTCGCTTAATCGTGCGTACGAACCGTGTCGTGAAACTAGCCGGTCTAAGCTTAAGCTTAATTAAAGGCCCGTTAGGATTCTAATAGGTTATATTAAACCTTCGTTCCAGATTAGGAGAACCAGTAAAAGCTACGTGCATTTTGCTTATTGTGATTAATACTTGCTCAGGTAAATACTTTTAACTTATTTTCCCTATACGGGCTTGGGTTACGGTATATAGCATACCGCTTGATCGAGCATCAAATCTCCACAGTTAAGTGGGTAGTTGACTAATTTGATTGGCTCGTTTAAACAGTCTTGATTACTTAAAGCCTTTGGGGGGTTAATGACCATGTCCCGGATATCCTTGGTATCATCTTACGAGATGGCCACGACCTGAGCACGGGGTGTAGGCGTACACCCGTCAGTGTATAACTCATTAATGTGGTGTGTCTATTGATCTTTAACCCGGACAAGATCCGGGCTACTGAACGCACAAGTAATATGTAATTCGTTCACAAGATTATAATATTAAATAATTCTCCCAAGTTAGATAAAAAAAATGTTTATGCCATGTGCATCCAAACCAATTTTCAATCATTTTTCCAAAATGAGTCAGTTGAATGTATTTACCAGTGTAAACTGACGTATTTTCCCAAAAAGATTAAATGCAGGTACTAAGCGAAATTGGCTGGGATTTCTCCTAAGCATCATTAGAAGTCTCGCAAGCTTAAGATGCCTGAAGTCTGTTGAACCATTAATGTTATTTTATTTCGATCCTACTGTGGATAAACATCCGGATATTGTGACTTTGATTACAATAAAGAAATTCGGTTGTATCATATTTTTAAATTGCTTCCGCTGTGCATATTGATTATTGTGTTGTTTGACTATTATGTTGCCAACCACGTCACGATACTCCCACATCGGGCCCACCGGTGACACGTGGAAATCGGGGTGTGACAGGTTGGTATCAGAGCCAACACTGAGTGAATTAAACACTAGCCTTTTGTGTTTAATCTCAGTTACACAATTGCATATACCTAAACTTTCGAGTCTAGACATATAACATAGGACAAATTCCACTTTGTTTGGTTTTGTGTTGTCCTTTATTTTATTTATTTTGTATTGTTATCTTATATTGTATTGCTCAGGACAAAATGCCTCCAAGATTCTTCCGTAGGAGAGGACGAGGCAAGGGGCCGATTACCGCCCCCAATGATAACGAGGCAGGACCCTCGAATGCACGAGCTCCTTCGACAACAAAGAGTGATAATCCATGACAAAACCGAAGGAACCTATTTGAGCCGGCCAGACGGTCGGTATCTCACAGCTCTACCCCTCCGGTCCAAAACCCGTATGGGCCACAACCGGACTACGAGCCGAACAACCCTCAGCCTTCCTTCATACCTTTACAACGATCCCTGTCTCATCATTCTTTCGGGGACCCCACCCTAGTTTTTCGGGGCCGGTTTAATCCGGTAGGCTACATACAAGAACCAGTGGGTTTTAACCCACTAGGGCCAGATGACCATTTTCTGGCGACAACGCTGACGACATGGACGAGGATACTGACCCCGTCGAACCTGCAAGTGGCACTCCAAACCATCCGATCGAGATCTCCGACGGATCGTCTTTCCACGGATCACCCTATGGTGGTCCAGACAGCTTCCAAGCCATGTTCACTCGGCACGAGTGGTATTACACACCTTCTCACCACTCGTCGCCTCATGGGCAGCAGCAGCCGCAGCAGCATCATCAAGATTCCTCTGAGGATCACCGATTTGTGGCAGTTACGCCACCACCTCCACCGCCACCAGTTCAGCCGGCACCTCCTCAACCGCCAAGGCGTAGGAGAACCGGTGCCCGCATGTCGGCACGAGCAGGGGACTTCCATTTCAGTTCCCCACGTCAATCCAGTGGCAGCCACTATCCGCCACATCAGGAGGACCCACAAATGGGTGGACCTTCACAACCAGCTGTACCACAGCCACCGCCGATGGGTTTTGACAACCCAATTCCAGCATAAACGGGTTCCATGGCATACAACCCGTTTGAACCAACTCACCACAACTATGGTTACGCGGAGGCCGACCCTTACATGGTAGCGGCGAACTACAACCCCCAAGGACCCTATGGAGACCCATGGGGAGTAGGTTACCCGACTCAGGGGTACCCGATACCTCCTAGGCCTATTATCAGGACGCAATCGCAGCCCCTCGGTTTTCTCCCCCAGAACGGGAGGAAATTCTTCTGAGGCTGGATCAGGTTGAGCGGGAAAATCGCCGCGACCGCCAGGAGAGACAAAGCTTTTTCCAAGGATTTGCAAGCTTGATAAAGGGGAAGAACAAGAAGGATCGTTGAATCCTTCCATTATTGTTGTAACCTCCTTTTATCAGTTTAGCCCCTGCGTGGGCATGTATTTGGTTGTTAAGCCCCTACATGGGTATGTATGTTTGTTTGTTTGCTTTAAGCCCCTGCGTGGGCCTGTCATTCTATAAACCCCTACGAGGGTATATTATTGTTTAAAGTCCCTGCGTGGACTATTATGTGTGTTATTAAGCCCCTGCGAGGGTAAGTATTTATTTAAGCCCCTGCGAGGGTAAGTTGTTATTTGAAAAGACCCGTTTAGGGCAGCGTGTAATATTATGTATAATTAATGGAATGTTGGTTTTGCAAATTTTATGTTTGCCTTATGTGCATAAATAATTTATATATGAAATAAATAAATCAAAATCATTCCTTTTGAAAATAATCTGCCTATGTAAATTTTTAAAATAAGAATCTTAAAGTGTGAAACCTAGTCTGAGTGTCCTTATAAAGACCTGACCATGATGGTAAGACCTGTTTAAAAGATTCAAATCCCTGTTAACATCTGAAAACATGTTAACGCTCCCGGCAGATGTGATGCATTTAAAATCACACGCATTATTATTATGTAAGGATCTTTCTAAAGATTCCAAACCCAACTTAATGATCTCTGAATCATGGGTTAAATCATCAATTAAGATGATCATATTTTACCATACGTGGTAATATGATGCCTACGGGCCCAGCTCACTTCCATATGGGCCAAAAGACAGTGGTAGCTATGACTCCCTGTCTGATAAGGGTAATGAACTAGGTTCAAACCTTAAAAGTCTTGATTCTCTGAAATCATAGCTTATAATTTAAATTGTCCATGTGACTAAGCCTTATGTGCTAATATATATTATTATTGTTTATAATTAGGATAAATTTGAATTGAAATCCTAAATTAATACGATTAATAAGTTAACCAAATATGGTCTCTGTTTACCATGGTTAATGAGTTACCCTAAGGGGTAATTCCATAATAAACTCCCAAATAAAATATTGTCCTTGTTTTCTGCAACAGTTCAATTCAAATGGCTGACTCAAATGAAATAAATAACCATCCAGTGGAGCAAAATGAGAACGCCCAGATTACGTTAACGGGCACCGAATTAAAAGCGATCATAGACGGCGCTGTTACACAGGCTTTGGAAAGGCAGTATGAAGAGTACAGTGGGACTCATAGTAGGACCCAATCTACACAGCCTTCAAAGCCACCGCCCAAGAAGGACGACCCAAAGAAAAACGATGATCGACGCTCCTCGAACCACAGTGCTCCATCTCAGCAGGTTATATGAAATCAAGGGCCCCGTGACAAGGGTTGCTCGTATAAATATTTTGTTTCTTGCAAGCCCCGGGATTTCACTGGGGAGAAGGGAGCCATTGACTGTATGACATGGCTGGATGAGATGGATACGGTTGTAGACATCAGCGGATGTGCGGAGAGAGACGTGGTCAAGTTTGTGTCGCAGTCTTTTAAGGGTGAAGCGTTAGCATGGTGGAGAGCTCTGATTGAGGCCACCGGAAAAATCCCATTGTATAATATGTTGTGGGATCAATTTGTTGCCCTTATAAGGGAAAATTACTGCCCTCAACATGAGGTGGGGAAGATAGAATCTGACTTTCTATCCTTGGTGATGACAAACCTCGACTGTCAAGCTTACCTAACGAGTTTCAACACTATGTCTCGATTGGTTCCATATTTAGTAACCCCGGAACCAAAGCGAATAGCTCGTTTTATCGGTGGGTTAGCCCCCGAGATCAAGGCAAGCGTGAAAGCTTCTCGGCCAGCTACTTTTAGATCCGTAGCTGACATTTCCTTATCCCTCACTCTGGATGCGGTCAGGCAGAGATCGCTGAGGAATAAGGAGGTTGAGAAGAGAAAGCGTGAAGATGATGGTTCACGAAAGTGGAACAAGAAGCACCGTGGGAGCGGTGATAACAAGAAAGGATCTTAGTCGAGGAAGGATGGGCATAATTCTGGAGAGAAGCCCAAATGCAAAATTTGCAAGAAACAGCACTATGGAAAGTGCAGACTCGAGTCGAACTCTCAGACTCAGTCAAAACCCTTTGCTTGTGGTATTTGCAAATCCACTGATCACAAAACCTTGGATTGCAAGAAGATAAAAGACGCAACGTGCTACCGTTGCAATGAAAAGGGGCACATTAAGACCAACTGCCCTAAATACAACAAGAAGCCTGAAGAGGCTAAGAAGACTAATGCTAGAGTCTTCCGAATGGACGCGAAAGAAGCTGTGCAAGACGATAATGTCATAACAGGTACTTTCCTTGTAAATGATGTCTTTGCAAGAGTACTTTTTGATTCAGGCGCAGATAAGTCTTTCGTAGATAACAAGTTTTGTAAATTGTTGAATTTACCTGACAAAACCTTAAGCGTAAACTATGAAGTAGAGTTAGCAGATGGCACCATAGAAACCGTCTCCACTTTGTTACATGGATGTGTTATATCCATTAAGAACCATTCTTTTCCTCTATCTCTACTTCCCTTTAAGTTGGCCGGTTTTGACATAGTTCTGGGAATGGACTGGTTATCTCATAACCAGGCCCAAATTGTCTGTAACCATAAACAAGTGGTAATAAAGACTCCGTCTGGTGAATCACTTACCATTCGGGGAGATACCCAGTATGGGCTGCCTGAGCAGGTGACTATGCTCAAACCTTCCAAGTGTTTGAAGAAGGGGTGTGTCATCTACATGGCACAAGTGATCATTGATGAGCCTAAACCGAAGATAGAAGACATCCCTGTCATTTCTGAATACCCAGAAGCGTTTCCTGAAGATCTACCTGGTCTACCACCAGATAGATAACTGGAATTCAGGATCGATATCATCCCCGGAGCAGCACCTGTTGCTAGAGCACCATACAGATTGGCACCCACAGAAATGAAGGAGTTGAGAACGCAGCTAGATGAGTTGCTGGCTAAAGGATTCATTAGACCTAGCTCGTCTCCTTGGGGAGTGCCAATCCTGTTTGTCAAGAAGAAGGATGGGTCGATGCGTCTGTGCATCGACTATCGCGAGCTTAATAAAGTCACGATCAAGAATAGGTATCCTTTGCCCAGAATTGACGATTTGTTCGATCAGCTTCAAGGGGCAAGTTACTTCTCGAAGATTGATTTGAGGTCAGGCTACCATCAGTTGAAGGTAAAAGATGAAGACGTTCACAAGACTGCATTTAGGACTCGTTACGGTCACTACGAGTTCCTAGTGATGCCTTTTGGGCTCACTAATGCACCGGCTGCGTTCATGGATCTCATGAATCACGTTTTCAAGCCATACTTAGATAAATTCGTCATCGTTTTCATCGATGACATTCTTATCTATTCGAAGAATGAAGCTGACCATGAGAAACACCTTTGATGTATTCTCAAGCTCCTGCATCAGGAGAAACTCTATGCCAAATTCTCCAAGTGTGAATTTTGGCTTAGAGAAGTCCAGTTCCTTGGACATGTGGTTAGTGAGCGTGGTATCTAAGTGGATCCCGCTAAGGTTGAAGCTGTTATGAATTGGCAAGAGCCAAAGACGCCTACGGAGATTCGTAGCTTCCTGGGATTGGCAGGATATTACAGGCGTTTCATTGAAAATTTTTCAAGGATTGCTGCACCCCTAACTTCCTTGACCAAGAAGAAAGTAAAGTTTGTTTGGGGCCCTAAGCAGCAAGAGTCCTTTGATATCCTGAAGCAAAAGTTGAGCAACGCCCCAGTACTGACATTGCCAGATGGAATCGAAGACTTCGTGGTTTACTACGATGCATCGCACACTGGCATGGGGTGTGTGCTTATGCAAAAAGGCAAGGTTATTGCCTATGCATCACGACAGTTAAAGGTGCATGAAAAGAATTACACCACCCACGACTTGGAGTTGGGTGCCGTTGTGTTCGCACTAAAACTGTGGAGGCATTATCTTTATGGAATCAAATGTGTGATCTATTCCGATCACAAGAGCCTCCAGCATCTGTTCAATCAGAAGGAATTAAACATGAGGCAACGCCGTTGGATGGAAACTTTGAATGATTATGATTGTGAAATCAAGTACCATCCTGGCAAGGCGAATGTAGTTGCCGACGCCTTGAGCAGAAAGGAAAGGGTTAAACCCATTCGAATCAATGCCAAGCGCATGGAGATAAAGAATAATTTGATTGAAAGGTTGTTAGCTGCACAGAAGGAAGCTGTGTTGGAAGCTAACTATCCTAATGAAAAGCTAGGAGTAACTGAGGAGCAGTTAACTCTTAGCAAGGATGGAATTTTACGATTAAATGGACGAATATGGGTTCCAATTTATGGAGGTCTTCGTGATGTTATCCTCCAGGAGGCCCATAGTTCCAAATACTCCGTTCATCCTGGAGCTGATAAAATGTATCAGGATCTAAAGGCAAATTATTGGTGGATAGGCTTGAAGAAGTCTATAGCCACTCATGTAGCTAAATGCTTGCCATGTGCGCAAGTCAAAGCCGAGCATCAAAAACCGCCAGGTTTGCTACAACAGCCTGAACTTCCTACGTGGAAGTGGGAAATGGTAACTATGGATTTTATTACCAAGTTACCCAAGACAAGGAAAGGAAATGATACAATATGGGTTATAGTTGATAGACTGACTAAGTCAGCACATTTCTTACCCATCAAGGAGACTTATAGCTCCGACATGTTAGCCCAGTTATACGTTGATAAGATTGTAGCCCTGCATGGCATACCTGTAGCTATTATCTCTGACCGGGATACTAGGTACACGTCACATTTTTGGAAGAGTTTCCAACAATCTTTGGGCACACGTTTGAATTTTAGTACGGCTTATCATCCTCAGACTGACGGTCAGAGTGAGCGTACTATTCAAACGTTGGAAGACATGCTACGTGCATGTGCGATCGATTTGGGTGGTAGTTGGGATAAAAACCTACCATTAATCGAATTCTCCTACAACAATAGCTACCACACCAGCATCAAGGCTGCGCCTTTTGAGGCATTATACGGTAGAAAGTGTAGATCGCCTATTTGTTGGGCATAAGTTGGAGATGTCCAGTTATCAGGACCAGAGATCGTGTTTGAAAATACGGACATGATTGTCCAGATTCGTGACCGTCTCAAAGCTTCCCGGGATAGGCAAAAGAGTTACGCTGATCCTAAGCGTAAGGATTTTCACTTCGAAGTAGGTGACAAAGTCCTACTTAAAGTGTCACCCTGGAAAGGAGTGATGCGGTTTGGTAAGAAAGGCAAGCTAAGCCCGAGATACATAGGACCTTTCGAGGTTATCGAACGTGTCGGGTCAGTTGCCTATAAGTTAAACTTACCAGAAGAGCTCAGTGGAATTCACAATGTGTTCCACATCTGCAATCTGAAAAAGTGTTTCGCTGACGAATCATTGGTTATACCACATACAGATGTGCATATAGATGAGAGCCTAAAATTTGTGGAAAAACCTTTGTCGATTGAAGATCGACAGGTAAAGAAGCTTCGAAGGAAGCATGTACCGATTGTAAAGGTCAAATGGGATGCCCGTAGAGGTCCCGAATACACGTGGGAGGTTGAATCCACGATGAAAGAAAAGTACCCTTACTTATTTCAGTAAATATCAGGTCGAGATTTATTTTAAGGGGGTGAGGATGTAACACCTCAAAAATTCACGTCCTATAATGTGTAGACACGTGTCAAATGTTTAAACGTGTGAAAGAAATATTATAGAAGGACTAAAGTTGACAAACATGGAAAGTATGTGAATATACGTATTCTAAGTGTCAACTGTGAATAAATATAATGTACATTAACCCTACACGATGCTCATACCTTCAAACGAATAAATCATGGATCATACGAAGCTAAAAGTGGGAGATTTCAAACTACAGGGACCAAATGTGTCAACATTATTAATTTATACCTCTTAGTGACCTTTTGACAAACCCGAAGCTTTGTAAATGTTAATTATGCTCACTAGAATGCACTATAAAAATTTCATAAAGTTTCGTTAACGTATGAGAAAGTTATGATCAAGTTCGTGTGCGAAGTGTTAAAGCGTAAACGTTGGAAGTTAGGACTTTTCGGGTGACAATAAAGTTACCCGGGAACTTGGCAAAGTGGGTATATGTTTTAAAGCCTTACTAGATCAATTATAAGGGTTTACCATGCAAGAAACAAGTGCCTAATCGGGTTTTGAAGAGCCAAGGACCAAATCGCAAAAGATCAAACATGCTGAGTTCTGCAGACCGTCGCGCCACGCGAGGGTCCCTCGCGCCACGCGAGGGACTCCCAGTTCCGGAAAACATGGTTGTTGTCTGCCATGGGCTTTGTGCGTGACCTTTACCCGATTTTTCACATCTCTTTGCCCCTAAAGCACCCCCTAAGCACTAGTAACAAGTGTTGATCAGTTGTGGGCACTAGTAGACCTTGGTGTCAACATATTGTGGTGAGAAAATTACTATAAAAGGCCACTATGTGCATCATTGTTCTTCACATCATTCTCTGCATGGTTGGATCATTTCTGGAGCTATCAAGCAGCCTCAAGTGATCATATTTCATGCATAGGGCTCTTGTAAGTCTGCTAGTCTTTCTTTAATTGAGTTTAGCTTGGTTAATTAGCTAAAAGTCAAACCGTCATAATTAAGGTTTGACTTCGAGATTAGTCAACAATGGCTCAGTCATATCTCGAATTAAAAGTAGATATAAGTTGGTATTTAGGTAGGTAATAAAACCTCAAAAGGGTTTCCCCTGATCACCAATCTAACCAGGCCAAAAGTCGGGTCAAACCTATAATTAAAAAGTCAACAGGAAGCTTAAAATGTCATTTATGCATAATTTACATTATAGACCATATACAACCTGTTTGATCAATGTTATAACTTAGTAATAAGTGTAAGAACATGTCTAAACATGTTCGACCCGACAATTTCCTGTTTAGACCCGGTTCGGAACCGAAAGTCGCATAGTTTGACTTTCACTTTGACTTTCAGTTCTGACCCGTTAAGGCATGTTTTAGAAATGCCTCAGAGCTTTAATTGGACTAGGTTACATTTTAGAACAACCCTCTGTGATTATACACCTTGGTTCATTAGTTATCCAATTAATATGCATGTTTCCGTTAATTGCTCATATGTTGACCGTTATGCCCTCATTACCTTAAAACGTGATTTATGAAAATGTAAAAGTGTAGAAACCTTAAATACTGATATATAAACGTGTATGCAAAGTTTGACATCAGTTTGACTTGTAGATTAAGAGTTATGCTCATTATCGCAAAATTTATGTTTTATGTTAATAAAACGGCGTAATTAGCGTATAGCCTAGTTAATTCTACTTTTGGTATCAAACTTAATACCCACTGATGTAATATATTATTTTGGGAATTTTAAAGATTTTTAATTAATTTTAGACTGAGCATAACTCATAGTCGTAGGCTTAATCCGGTAATTGTCGGTTTTGCCCTTACGGGCCATAAAATGAGTTTTACACATCTAAACGACTCCAAACCTTTTGCTACTGATCACATATGATAAATAAATTATTTTAAGCCTTCTGGAAATATAAAAATATCAGATTTACGTATCGAACCCGGAAATGGCCTTTAATCGCCTTATTAAGCGTTTTTAGCGCAAAGTATGTATTAAAATTATATTGGACATACCTGGGTTGATACCTACTGATATATGAGGCAAATTATAATATTTTAACAGTAAGCAAAGGTTGATAAACTCAGACTTCAGTTTTGAGCTTTTTGGCTTATGCGAAATTACCAAAATACCCCTACGGGGCATAGTTTGGTCAAAAATGATAAATTTCACATATATGCTTTATCTTACTGTTATAACTCATTAACTTTAGTATGTTTACTGATTACATCAGACCTGTAACTTAGTTAAACATTTAAACCCTTTTACAACCTTTAAAATGACCAAACTACCCCTACGAGGCCTAGTTTGTGTTTAAACACGTTTCGGGCATAATGAAAGACACCTTACTGATGTCACAACATATTTGAGACATAATTAACTTAGGAAACCTGTATATAGTTCTCATGAATACCCTTCATGCTTATTACGCGTACGGTTCGGTTTATGTAACAAGTTTACATAAATTAGCCGAAACGGGTTAAACCTTAACGGTTTTATCTCAAAATCCAGAATGTGAGAAATGAACCCATATTAAACAAGTCTTCAAACTTGTCGGGTCTGAATCACATTCTGTCCGGTCTTCGCTTAATCGTGCGTACTAACTGTGTCGTGAAACTAGCCGGTCTAAGCTTAATTAAAGGCCCGTTAGGATTTTAATAGGTTATATTAAACCTTCGTTCCAGATTAGGAGAACCAGTAAAAGCTACGTGCATTTTGCTTATTGTGATTAATACTTGCTCAGGTAAATACTTTTAACTTATTTTCCCTATACGGGCTTGGGTTACGGTATATAGCATACCGCTTGATCGAGCATCAAATCTCCACAGTTAAGTGGGTAGTTGACTAATTTGATTGGCTCGTTTAAACAGTCTTGATTACTTAAAGCCTTTGGGGGGTTAATGACCATGTCCCGGATATCCTTGGCATCATCTTACGAGATGGCCACGACCTGAGCACGGGGTGTAGGCGTACACCCGTCAGTGTATAACTCATTAATGTGGTGTGTCTATTGATCTTTAACCCGGACAAGATCCGGGCTACTGAACGCACAAGTAATATGTAATTCGTTCACAAGATTATAATATTAAATAATTCTCCCAAGTTAGATAAAAAAAATGTTTATGCCATGTGCATCCAAACCAATTTTCAATCATGTTTCCAAAATGAGTCAGTTGAATGTATTTACCAGTGTAAACTGACGTATTTTCCCAAAAAGATTAAATGCAGGTACTAAGCGAAATTGGCTGGGATTTCTCCTAAGCATCATTAGAAGTCTCGCAAGCTTAAGATGCCTGAAGTCTGTTGAACCATTAATGTTATTTTATTTCGATCCTACTGTGGATAAACATCCGGATATTATGACTTTGATTACAATAAAGAAATTCGGTTGTATCATATTTTTAAATTGCTTCCGCTGTGCATATTGATTATTGTGTTGTTTGACTATTATGTTGCCAACCACGTCACGATACTCCCCCACCGGGCCCACCGGTGACACGTGGAAATCGGGGTGTGACAATGAGGAGGAAAGTTCTCCTGACCTTCCCCTTGTTCAACATTCTGGTCAACATGATGATGAAGATGTGGAAATTCGTTGAGTTCATAAGAGAAAATCTGTGAGTCCTCAGCCAGCCCCTGCTCCTCGTGACATTCGTCAAAGACTTCGGAGTGCCAGTGGTCAAAAGCCTCCCCCTTCGTCGAGAGCTGTCTCTGATCTTCCTCCTGCAGGGGTTAAAGGCTCTTTGTCTAAACATTTGAGGTCTTCAAGTCTTGTGAGTGCCCCTCTGCTGGTGAGCCCCTTTTTTCTTCTTGTCTATTTTGCCTTATCTCTGTTTGATTTCTAATGCTTCTCTTGTTGCAGGGGAGTCCTGGTGATCCCATTGAGATTACTACTGGTCCCTCATCATCTCGTGTACGGGACAAGACCCCCGAAGTAGGCCTGGCTCACTTCACCTCTGCTTTCGAGCTCTCTCCTCTTCATGCCACGGGGACCAGTAAGCCCTCTAAACCCGAGGGTCCTGTCCATCGGTCCCCTCTGGCTCCTCTATTCGCTGATGCCCTCCCCTTTATTTATGTTCCTAAATGGAAGGTTACCCATTCCTCGGTGATAAGGACTCCCGAGGCTGCTAGGGACTTTCTAAGTCATGTTGTTCCTCCCTCACATAAATTCGTAAATTCTGCTTTGAGGGACGATCTCTTCGAGGATCAATATAGCATGTCTCTTTGTGAAAGTTTCTTTAGGGGGGCTGGGATGCTGCAGAGGATTGATGACCTGAGGAGGACGAATGAAGGACTCAAAGCTGAGCTTAAAGCTTCCCAATCTGTTGCTGCTGGTCTTAGGTGCCAGGTAGTTGAAGCTGAGAGGAAGCTGCAGGATGAGAAGGTATATAGTCCTTCCTCCCCCCCGCCCTCTTTTTTTTATAAACTGACCTTTTGTTCAGAGGGCTGGAGCTGTACTGGGGAAGAAGGAACGGGCCTGGGAGCAGGAGATGGCGGTGCTGATGGAGGAGAAAGAAGAGTTGGCTGCGGAGCTGGAGCATTTAAAAGAAGTTGGCTCCGTTTCCCAGGAGCAACTCAACACCATGTATGCAGACTATGGAATTACTTCTGACGACAATCAGTGATTGGCAAGGGAAAAGCATTGGCTAATTACTGAAGGTTTTGGAGCCTTCCTTGCTGCTGTTGCTCAGTCAGAGGATTTCAAGAGCGGCCTGGAGGAGGTGTATAGGGCATACAGGGATGTTGGCTACCAGTCAGGATTGAAGGATGGCTATAAGTACTCCGCTCAAGGCTTGGACAGAAAGGAGACCCCTCTTTATAATTCCAAGGCAAAGAAGAGGTTGTCCAAGCTGAATGATGAGTTTGGGCGTAAAACCCCGGCCATTCTTGAGAAAATCCTGGAGCATCCCCTGATATCCATCGATGAGTTAAAGGCCCTGTTCTCCTCTGCCGGCCCTTCGTCTCCACCATCTCTATCCGGGGGTGATCCCCAGTGAATTTCAAACATTTAAACATTTCGATATGGTTGTAATATGGACACCTTGACCTGCCCTAGGATACTTTTGAATTTTGTTTGACTGCTTGGGAGGAGGTCCTTCGTGTTGGGGGCCTCCTTAGTATCTAATCATGTAGCTTGTGACTGTGTATTGCTTCCTTGTTTTTTGCTTGTTTCTTGTTGTGGCTGCTTGTTTTGCAGGGACTTTTACCGAGGGTCAGCTCGGTGCTTCCCCGGAGACTTTTGGATTTGTTTAGCGAGGAGCTATATCTTTGTCTCGTTTTGCTATGTTTGTTATTTTGTGTGTCGTTTATTCTTACCACGGTTATTGAGGCCTTTCTTTGTGTATGTTCTTTGTATAAAAAAAGAGAACTTCCTTTTGTAGCTTTGTTTACAGAAGCGTGTTGTATTTTTTGTTTGTTTGTTAAACCATGATTGTCTGTTCGAGGTCAATCAATGGACAGGTTTATAATGTGGCATTATGTTTTTGACTTGTTCTGTCCGTTTTCTTTGGGTTAGCTAGACCCTTAATTGCCCCACAACCGGGCTTTTGGCATGTTTGAGATGCCTTATACACGTGTGTTTGCCTGTTAACTAGGTTTAACGGTGTTCCTGGGCACGTCTGCTGATGCGTGTGAAGTGTTATATATATTAGGTGTATATTTTAAGCCCCTTTAACACTTATTTTTAGCCAAGTTTTAAATTTATAAAACACGATATTTTACTAACACTAAACACACATATGGGCAAGTGCACCCATCGTGAGCGTAGTATAGTGTTGGCAAGATACCGAGGTCGTCCAAGGACACAAGAGCTTTTAGTACCGGTTTATCCTCAACGTCTAATCAAAATAAAAAGTTTAGAAAAATGTTTTAAACTAAGAAAAATAAAAACTAACTAAAATGCTGAAAATAAAAATAAAAATAAAAACAGATAGACAAGATGAATCACTTGGTTCCGACTCGTATCTAGTGTAACCTTTGAGTATTTCCGCACTTTTGCACATGATTAAGAGATTATCTTAGTTATTGTAGTAGGCCCCTCTTTTGAAGGTGACGTTACCCTCACCCCAGTAGTTTGAGTCAGCAAGGATACAATCCTAAAAGGGTGGATTATTGGAAGATAATGAATTAAGTTATTAATGCAATATTATGGTAGGCCCCTCTTTTGGAGGTGACGTTACCCTCGACTAAGTAGTCTGAGTCAGCAGGGATACAGTCCTAAATAGCCGGGTTATAGTATTAATAGTAGTTAACTTATGAGGGGATCAAAGAGTTTGGACCCCCGCCATCCAATACCGTGAAGTATTGAAGGAGGTCCTACTAAATTTGACCCAGGTCCATTGCAGGACCTCTAAACGCTGAACAATGGCAAGACCTTTACCAAACCGTTCCCTTAACCCCCGACCAGGTAGCCAACATACCTCCATATAGACCGTGGAGATATGAATGGTGAAAATCTTTTATTTTATATAGACAGTAAAATAATTTCAAGACACCACGGACAAACGATAAAGAAAGATCACCTTCAACATAAGCAACTAGTTATTAAAGTCATTAATACGAAACCAAATAAAAAGTCTAAAAGATTAGAAATAAAAAGTATTACACTAGACACTTTGTCTTCACCAAGTGATGTAAGAGACTTAAGCAAACATGGCCTTGATTGTCAAGAACTCTTACGATCAATCTTGGATCCCGAGACGACTCACACACTCTACGATGGACAATGGATGATGGTGGTGGATGATGGTGTTATGGTTGTGGTGGGTGAAGTGTGAGAGAGGTGGTGTGCCAAGGGATGGTTTGAGCTTGAGCCAAGCACATCTATTTATAGGCAGAACAGAAGCTCGGGCACGGCCCCGTGTTTAGTGGGCACGGCCCCGTGTCCAGTGGGCACGGCCCTGTGTCCACATCCTTCTCTTTCTTCATTAAATGCAGCTTTGTCTTATTAGTTGACCACGCCCCCGTGTCCGCTGAGCACGACCCCGTGGTGTAGAAGAATCTTTGTACTATGCATATTTGCTGGATTGTGCGAATCTTATAGTTGACCACGGCCCCGTGTCCGCTGAGCATGGCCCGTGGTGGGCAATAGAAGCTTCTACCACTTTGTCTTTTCTGCTGACACTTGGGCACGCCCCCGTGTTGGCTGAGCACGGGGCGTGTTCAGGCTTCTGATCTCTTGTTTTGCTTGGGAAGATGCTGTCGTGGGGTCGGGCATGTCACGTCTTGTTCCTTTTCTTGTATTTATGTTAGATTTTGATGTCTTTTTGCTTCTTTTGTTAATTTGAGCTCATTTAATCCTGAAAATACAAAAGGAAGACAAAAGCACACTTTTTCCAACATTAGTACTAAAAAGGGGTTAGTTTTATGCCTCATTTGATGAAATTTATATGTTAATATTTGAACACATCAAATACCCCCACACTTGAATCTTTGCTTGTCCTCAAGCAAAACTCTTTAATATGTGGCTATTTACACTCCCAAATGGAATGGGTAGAGAAGAAGGTTTTTGGGCTTGTCGTAGAGTGTCGAGATTTCCAAGATTCTTTATTTAATTTTATTTTTATTTATTTACAATCCTATTCGTCATGATTTATTTAAAACTTTTCATAAGATAAATTACTTATTAGGGCATAACATGCCTTTGTAAAATTCTATTTATATACAAGTTCACATACCTCACGGGGATCACTCAACACTCGGCCAAAAATGTATTTTTGTGGATCGCTCGAGAGCGGCATGGAACTTACTCCTACCATAGGCTTGCCAAGCAATCAATCCTCCTCCTTTTTAACTTATATACCTTTGTAAATATCAAGAGGACTTTGTGGGTTAAGGGTTAGGCTTGGGTTAAAGGTAGGTGGTTGGGTTGGTGGTTAGTGGTTAGTAAAAAGGGCGAAAAGCGTAACAAGTGTCGGTTTTCATATGACTTCCTTTTTTGTAACTTTTATTTTGATGAAGCCATTTATTCAAACAAAGTTATTTTTGATGAACTTGTTTGTTTATTTTCTTTTGCTTCATCATCAACAAATTATTTTTTTCAAAAGTCATATAAAGAACCGAACTTGTTACTAAAACAAAGGGGTAAAAATGAAAAAGGTTTTGGTGGGTAAAAAGGGTGTTAGGTTTGGGTTATGAAATGAAAAGGTTTAGGCTCAAAGGGGCTAACTAGGGGGATTTTGGGTAGGTGGTAAAAAAAAAAGAAAAATAATGGTGTAGAAATAAAAAGGGTTAGTCCTAATGCCTCCATCATTTACTTACTCGGGTTTAAGTTGGTAAGGACCGGGAATGTATCGTCATGGCAAGTTCTAGAGTCGTAAGAACTGTAGGATCGAATTCGGACCTAAACGAGTCGCTTAGAAGAGTTTATCTCAGTTTAAACGGCGGAAACAGACAAACCGAGTACAATTCAGCGAGAATTCAATTTAAACTGTTGTTGTATTGATCAATAATACGAGTACACGTTCAGACAACACTTCGGCAGCACTTCGTGGCTTACCGGAAGAACACACCTCTAACTATGTGTTGATTCCACCCCAAATGACCTATTTATATTGTTTCTGATTCCACTCCTAATGACATGGTGTCATTTGGAATGGAATCAGCATGTTACTTTCGGGTGGAATCAGGATTTAACATTTCGGGTGAAATCAGAAAATAACATTTGGAGTGGAATCAGAAAATTACATTAGGAGTGGAATTAGAAAGTTAACTTTCGAGTGGAATCAGAAAATTAACTTTCGAGTGGAATCACTCCTAAATATTCTGATTCTTGGATTCCGTGCTCTATTCTATCTATCTCTAAACAAGACTCGATACAAGACGTAGACGACAGACGGATGCACCAACAAACTCCCCCTCGGATGTTGACGGAGTCTTCAGTGTCGAGTCTTCGCATCTCCAGTCTTTATCAGTCTCTTTTCTTTCTTAGCATATACCAGGATCTTCTCTTTGGCTCTAACCTCGTCAGACTCCCCCTCTCATTATGATGGGATCGCTGTCTGGAATTAGCTATCACCTAGAGATCACATCCTGGCTTTAATTCTATTCAGCTCAAACCCTGCACACATTTTCTCACCACCACATAAGTTTTTACTTAAAAACAATAAGAAAAACTTACTGAAAATAGTTACATCAAGTTCAAATTAATGACCCTGATTAACTAATCTCAACTTCTTTCTCAAAATAAATTTCTCAATTCAATACACACACTCCCAAACCAGTTCATCATGTTCAGCATTTGGAATTTTGAAAATCAGCTCTTCAACATCAGTTGTCGAAAATATTTTTGGACTTTTCAAAATATGAAACAAAAATGCAATAACAGAAATTAAATGCAGAAATGAAATATATACAGACACTATTTTTTGTGAGTTTGTGTAAGAGGATCATATCAGTTTATGTGACCAATCACTAGCACCGTTAGGCTTTAAACATTTTCAGTTCTAAACGATTCACATGGATTGACGATATTGTTGTCCACTTAAACTCAATCTAAAAACTTTCGAAATGCTTACCGATACGTTAAGGTATATTAATATAGCACTAAACTCTTATGGACCCCACGATCTCAGCATATCCCCTCATCATGTAATACACTAACTCAAGTAATGCCTTTAAACTTTTATCAATTGTGATTTGTGCGAAAACAAAGCAGAATGTTTAAACATTAACAATCAGGTCGATACTTCCGTATACGCAGAGAAAGTCCAATGTTTAAACAAAATAAGAAATTAAAAATAAGTTGAAGTTGTTTAGGCTTTAACCACCAGGTCGATACTCCCGTATACGCAGAGGTGATCCAAAGCTTAAACGAAACACCAAAGAAAATAAAGCAGAACGTTTAGGCAACAACATCCAGGTCGATACTCACGTATACGCAGAGGATGTCCGATGCTTAAACAAAATAAAGAAATAAAACAAGTTTAAATCTTTGCAAAATAGAATGCACAATCACAACGACTTTTCAACAAAGTTGTGAAAATTCACAAACTTAACCAGTTTTTATGCTTTTGGCATTCAGCAATTACTGAGTAGGTACACAATCAAGAAGGACAAAACTAAGTACTATGCTTTTGACCATGTTTCCCACTAGAACTAGGCTTTTTCATTTAAGTTTGTATCGTTCTCGCAAATCTACTAGTCTTGCTGAGCCTACCGTCACATCTTTAGTGAGACCGTTTATCACATTATAACTTTCCATTTCTTTAGCGTGCTGTGACAGTCCAACTGATCTACTATCATTTCTGTTGGTGCACTAAATGTCTGCTGATTACGTCATTATCAAGTCTTGTGTCTAGGATTGTTTAAATGATCACACCATAGGGTTTAAGTTAGAGTTTTAGGTATGAAACATGAGATTTCGCTTGAATGAGTATGTATATGCTTGAAGCGAAATCAGTATAAGAGATTTCGCTTCAACAGTCTCAAGCGAAATCATGTTGCTCTATATATAGGTGTGTTGGTCATTTGAAGCGCAAGGAGAGTTGTCATTGTACGTGTGACGAAGTGCTGACGGATCTGTATCAGAAAACCTTGTACAAGCACTTATATTAATCAGAAAAGAAAGATTAAAAGGATTAGAGCTGTTATGACTTAGTTTACTTTGATTCCACCTCTGTAAACTGAGATGAACGCCTTAACTGACGTTTAAGGGTCATACAACGGTCCAACAAGTGGTATCAGAGCTCAGGACGAGGAGTTCATACCATAGCAGCGGATTATCTTCTTTCTACTCATTTCTTTTTACATTTTTCAGATCTGAACTATTTTCAACGGTCGAAATGGTCTAATTTTCGAGTATAACGTGTAAAAAGTAGTTTTAACAAAGCCTACAAAGTTTCGGACTAAATTTCAGCTTAAACATGTTAAAATTGACCTAAAACTAGATTTCGCTTGAAGTTGTTCGTAGGTTATAATTGATTTCGCTTCAGATCTGAAGATTTGGACTGTTTCGCTTGAAAATCTACTGAAGCGAAATAGATTGTGCTGGATTTCGCTTGAAGATTTCCTGAAGCGAAATAATTGTTTTCGCTTGAAGGTTCTGTTTTGGTTGAAGCGAAATAGTTGGTTTCGCTTGAGAATCTGATCTTGCGTGGTTTCGCTTGAAGCTGAAGCGAAATAGTTTGTAGTAGATTTCGCTTGAACAGTATTATTGTATTGATTTCGCTTGAAGCTGATTACTTCAAGAATTTCGCTTGAACTTGATAAATTTTCAAAACATAAAAATTTTTCTAAGTGTTTGATTGATTTTTCAGGTACGATCAAAATGGATGATATTTTCATGAATCCTTTCAGCGACACGTACGCATTCACGGGTAGTTCAGGAAACAACGATACTTCTTCAAGTGATGCAAACAAAAGTCCACCGAAAGAAAGAAAGAAGGAAGCTTGGGAGTCCGAAAGTGCATTTGGAACGTTTAACAAACCTCCTAAGCTGATGGCTATAGAAGATTATAGCAGGTGGGCAACAAAGTTCGAAGATTGGTTGATGGCATTTGCATTCCCTTGCTGGAAGAGTATGAAGAATGGTTATGCTCAAGGAAAGAAGAATGGTGAATCATTAAGATCAGCTGAAGAGATTGATTCATTCGTAGCTGAGCAAAAATGTGTGGCATTATTGTTTCAGTCAGTGCGTGAAGACATCATTTCACTGATAGATTACTCAAATTCTAAAGACTTATGGGCAAAGCTGGAAAAGAAATGTGTCGGTAGTCAAGAAATTAAGAAAAACAAAAAGAAACTTCTTAGAAAAGAATTTGATCTGTTTGGTTGTATAAAGAACGAGTCAGTGTGTAAAATGAAAGAACGGTTTGGTCATCTGAAGCTGGAATTAGTAAGACATGAGATTGACATTTCTGAAGAAGATCTTATCGACAAATTGTTCGATTCGTTGCCTGATGAGATGGATTGGAGATATTATGCGATGATGCTGAAGAATACCATCAAAGAACCAGAAAAGCTGACATTAGATTTGCTGATTGAAAAACTCGAGAGTCATGAACTAGAGTTGAAGAAGACGTACAAAATTAATCATTCATCTTATCAGCAGAATCTGGATTTATACTATCCAAAGAGTATGATGCCGAAAGCTACTTCTCCAAAGACTGCATTTTCTGCTGAAAATGTGTCGACAGCCGGCAAAGAAAGTCAAAGTGGTCAAAGCAGTGGAAGCCATAGTGGTTATCACAGTGGATCTACGTCTTCTGCAAATCATTCTGATGCAAAGTTTTCTTGCAATATCGCAATAGATCTGAAGAACGCACAGAATTTTGATGCGGAGTCGGCCAAGCAACAAATGGTCTTTTTGGCGTCTGTTTTAGAATCCTACGAAGGATTAGTGGCTGGAAAAATCGGGAATACAAATCTGACGAAAGAAGACTACGATCAGATAGACCCTGAAGAAATGGAGCTGATCGACATTCGTTGGGCAATGGCAAGTGCAGTTCGACGTGCACAACGTTTCATGGAGATTACAGGGAGAAAAACAATTGGTGGTGCTTCTACCAAGCTGGGGTTCGATAAATCGAAGGTGACTTGTTTCAAATGTAAGCAGAAGGGTCATTTCAAACGAGAATGCCGAAACGCTTATGCTGATGAGTCAGAGAACCCTTTCAGAGATGATTATTACAAGAAGGCAATCTACCATCAGAATAAATCTGAGCCGCCTAGATTGAAGCAGGTTGAAGATAACAGAGACAAATCAAGGGCTCTTGCTGTGATTTATGATGATGAGGGATATGATTGGAGTAAAGAAGTTCTACCTGAGGAAGATGCGGTGGGTTACGCTTTCATGGCAAGCAATGATGAACCTAAGCCATGGAAAGATGATCGTACTGAAGAAGAGAAATATCACTACCGGAAGATGGTTGCTGAAACAAAAATTATCAGACTTTCTCGTATATATCTGAATGCAAGAAGAGCCAATAGATGGGATCCAGATAGAGAGTGCTATCTTGATGAGTATGGAAATATTGCAATTGATGATAGTACACTTGATATCGAAGCCATCATCAAGGAGTACAAAGAAGAAGATGAATATTGGCAACACAAGTGGTGGGGAACACCAACTTCGAAAATGATTGAAGAAGAGAAAGAGAAAGAGAGAAAGGACAAAGAGGAAAAAGAGAAGAAAGAAAAGCAGGTTGATACAGGCATAATTGATACTACGCAAGAGTTGACAGCTGAGAACCTGGGAGTGATGGCTGACAAAGTGCTAGCTGCAAAAGCACTTGAGGTAGATCCTAATTCTATTACTGAGTCAAAGGAGTCGGTCAGTCAAAGTGTGTCAACAAATGCGTCAAGTAACAAGAATGTGTCAGGTAACAAGATTGATGGAAATGATGACTGCAAAAATTGCACCAAACAATGCAATTTTTGTAGCACTGTCACGTATCTTAACAATGAGAAAATCCAGAATCTGACAACAAAGGTTAGAAATGTTGAAAATCAGATTATCGATCGTGATAAAACTGTAAGAGCTTCAACTGAACGGATTAAAGAATTAACGGCTCAAATTGAAAATGATAAAACTGAACGTGAGAAAATAAAATCTGAAAATGAAAAGTTAATTCTTGAAAACCGTCAAATTTCTGAAAAGTTTGAGAAATTGAAAAGCATTGTCAAAGATAGTGATGATCGTAATGGCAAAACATTTAAAGAAAATGAACATCTAAGAGCTGTTTTGAGATTAAAAGAAGAATCGATTAATGAACAACTGGATCAAATTGCTAAACTGAAACTTAAAGTTCAAGAAGCTGAAATTGAGAATGAACGAATCCAGTTGAAGCTTAACAGCTATAAATCGGCAAGCTTTGTTTTGCAGTATATTGTTCCTAAACCTATAGGGAAAAACAAAGATGGCGAGGATGTGTTTTCTGATGGAACGGGTGTAGGTTTTCACAAAGTTCCACCGCCAATTTTAGACAACTACACGAAAAAGCAGTCTAGTTTGGTGGAAATTGAGGAAGAAAGTGAAGTTAAACTTCCTGAAAACATTGATGTCACGTTCACATCTTCCAATGACGAGGGTGTCCAAAGTGATGTGGTGAAAAGTGTGATAGACAAAGTGCTTAAACCGGATTGTGACACTTCTGAGGAGGATGGGGGTTTCTTGGACAAATACATTCAGAAATCAAAGTCCAAAAACAACTTAAGTGATGAACCGGGTCTTGTAATGTACAGGATGGCTGGATCTGATAAGTTGTATTTGGATTCTGAGTTTCCCATTGAGAATGTTAACATGAACAAGTTGACAAATGTTTTCAAATTGGTTGAAGTTGAGTTGTCAGAAGTGAACAGTTTGAAACAAACAAAAAGGCAAATGAATTTTGAGAAAGATAAAGCTTATTACAAAAAGCCTATTGTTCCACCAAGGTTTTATAATAACAATCGAAACAATTGGTCGGGTGGTTATCAAGGTGGTAAGAGTTATCAGAAAAAGAGTTTTCAAAACAAAAGGTTTGCTGAAAAGAAGGTGTTTGTGAATGGTTCAAGTTCACTTTCTGATGAGGAAAATGAAATCTTTTCAAAATCGAATGAAGAGTTCTTTGAGAAAAGAGCTTCACATTATCAGTCTGAAGGCACAAGTCGAGTTGTTGATACTCGTACATGTTTTAGATGTAATCAAGTGGGTCACATTGCACGAAAGTGTATCAATGTGAAGCCTAAGACTGAAAATGTGAAGTATCAACAGAAGAAAGTTGATGTGAAGGGTAAAGCACCAATCGTTGTTGAGAAAAAGAATGTAATAAATGACAACATCAAACTAAAAAATGAACCCGTAAAGAAAGTGGTAACTAAAAATGACAAATTTTACAAGAGGGTTGCATTATCTCAACAAGTTTGGAAACCAAAAACTGAAATGAAAATTTCAACTTCTGAAGTGAAAAAGGCTGACGAATCAATTTCGGTTGATTATGATGCAAGTTTTCCATCTTTGAAGGCTGAAAATTTCAAAATTCAAGTTGCTAGAGTCAAGGTTACACCTAAGGCTGATGAAGCCTGGGTGGACACCATGTTCGAATAAGCAGTTTGAATTGCCGGAGCTTCCTGGTTTGCGAAGCATGAATCGGCATCTTTCTTGAAGTTGTTTAAGTCGTAGTTTGTTTGTGCATGATCTTCCACAACTGATATCCAGATGGATTATGGATAGTGGTGCATCTCGACATATGACAGGAAAAACTGCATTGCTGTATGATGTGAGAAACATTAATGGTGGTTATGTGGGATTTGCTGGTCATGAAGGTGGTAGAATTGTTGGTGAAGGAACGTTATCCAATGGGATTGTGACGTTTGAGAGAGTTAACTACATCACTGAGCTGGAGAACAATCTGCTTAGTATCTCGCAGATTTGTGACAATCAGTATACTACTCACTTCACTGATAAGGAATGTTTGATCTTGAAACCTGGTTTTGTTATCCCTGAAGAATGGATTATTATGAGGGCACCTAGAGTGAACTATTTATATGTGTTAGACATGTCTGTAGCAACTACAACTACTGGTCAAGCACATTGTTTTGTGTCTAGAGCAACTGAGAAAGAGTCAAGATTGTGGCACCGCAAGATGGGACATATTCACCTAAGGAAGATGAATCACTTGGTACACAATGATTTGGTATTGGGAGTTAATATCAAAGGTTTTCATCTGGAAGGGGAGTGCATTAGCTGCATGAAAGGCAAGCAGAAGAAAAAGTCACATCCTACAAAGCAAGTCAATTCAGTTTCGAGACCTCTGGAAAGACTTCACATGGATTTGTTTGGTCCTGTGAATGTCAAGAGCATTACAGGAGATTATTATTGTTTGGTCGTTACTGATGATTATTCCAGATTTTCGTGGGTATCTTTCTTGAAGACAAAAGATGAAACATTTGACAGTTTGATGGGTCTGTTCAGAAAGATTGAGAATTTGTACCAAAGGCGTATCAAGAGAATTCGAAGTGATAATGGTACCGAATTCAAGAACAGTAAGATGGAAGAATTTTGTGATGAAAGAGGTATTTTGCATGAGTTTAGTGCTCCGTACACTCCGCAGCAGAATGGAGTCGCAGAACGCAAAAACCGGACGCTAATTGAGACGGCTAGAACTATGCTCGCAGATTCAAAGTTACCAATTAATTTTTGGGCTGAAGCTGTTTCCGCCGCATGCTATACGCTCAACAGGGTTCTTACTGTCAAGAAGTTCAATAAAACATGCTTTGAGCTAATCAATAACCGCAAACCGAATTTGAAGTATCTAGAACCGTTTGGGTCACCCTGTACGGTTATAGAGCCTTTTGGGAAGTTTGGTTCGAAGTGCATTGAGGGAATATTTGTTGGTTATTCAAATCCATTGCGACGTGTCTTCGTTCCAAATGAGAAGCGGATTATTGAAGCTGCAAATGTTGAATGTCAAGGTTATACTATGCCGCCGCAGAATCCTGGTGATTCATGGCGTTATCATTATGACAAACTTTGGGATTCGTTTGACATGAGAGAAGAATCAGAGGATGATGAAGATTTCTTTGATGAGTTGGATATTTTGCGTGAATATGAGTCGCAGTTAAGATTCCCAGCTGAGTATTCGAGGAGACCACGAGAAACTTTAAATGATGATGAAGCAGGTCCTAGTAATGCTGGTGAACATGATGATGTCCAACAGGATGAAGTTGCTCAAGAGAATCAGTCGGCTCAGAATGATAATCTAGAAACTGAAAACATGCCAGTTTTTTATCACGGTGATTCAGATTCAAATTCTGAGGGGGAGCAAATTCAGATTTCAGGTCAAACAAACCAAGTTATTGAACAAGATGCAGAGCAGAATGTTACTAATCTGGAGGGAAATGTAGAGGTTCCAAGTGAAGTGATGCCGAGAACTTTTTCATATCATCCAGAGGAGTTGATTATAGGAGAATTGCAAGCTGGTGTTCGCACTCGAAATCAGATTGATAAAGGGCTTACATGTTTTTATACAAAAGTTGCTCCTTTGCAAACTGAATTCTCATTAAGTTGTTTTATCTCGCAGATTGAACCAAGAACTTACAAAGAGGCGCTTACTGAAGACTCTTGGGTCAATGCTATGCAGGAGGAACTTAGTCAATTTGAGAAATTGGGAGTGTGGAAGTTAGTTGATTTGCCGGATGGTCATAGGAAAATTAACACTAAGTGGGTGTTTAAGTGTAAGAGGGACGATAGAGGAGTTGTCGTAAGGAACAAAGCTCGACTCGTTGTTCAGGGATTTAGTCAACAGGAGGGAATTGATTTTACCGAAGTCTATGCTCCTGTAGCACGACTAGAGGCGATCAGAATTTTCCTAGCATTTGCGTCTTGGAAGAACTTCAAAGTATATCAGTTAGATGTTAAATCGGCGTTTCTTTATGGGAAGGTTAAAGAGGAGGTTTATGTCGGTCAGCCGCCGGGCTTTACTGACCCAATCCACAAAAACAAGGTCTACTTATTGGACAAAGCGTTGTATGGTCTACATCAGGCGCCGAGAGCCTGGTACGAGACTTTGTCTCAACACCTACTCGCTAACAAGTTCATTCGTGGAAAAGTGGATGCCACTCTCTTCACTAAAGTCGTTGATGGTCATCTTCTGATAGTACAGATTTATGTGGATGATATAATCTTTGGGTCAACAAATGAAAATCTATGCAAAGATTTTGAATCAGTGATGAAGCAGAAGTTTGAAATGTCATCAATGGGGGAGATGAAATTCTTTCTGGGATTACAAGTTGAACAACTTCCTGAGGGAATTTTCATTCATCAGTCAAAGTATGTTCATGATATTCTAGAGAAATTTGGGATGTCAAGTTCTACTCCAGCTGCTACCCCACTTGCAACAAATCATGGGATTCACCCAGATCTCACCGGAGACAGGGCTGATGAAATTTTTATCGTTCCATGATAGGTTCTTTAATGTACCTAACTGCTTCACGTCCTGATATTATGTACCCAACGTGCCTCGCAGCAAGATTTCAGTCTAACCCGAGAGCATCGCATATGATCATTGTGAAGAGGATATTGCGCTACCTGAAAGGAACTTCTTCATTGGGGTTGTGGTATCCTAGGAAAGGCGACTTTATGCTCGAAGGGTATTCCGATTCGGATTTCGGATGCTGCAAAGTCAATTCAAAATCAACAACTGCAGGATGCCAGTTCTTTGGTCCTAGATTGGTTACCTGGCAGTGTAAGAAACAAACGTCTGTGGCGTTATCTACATGTGAAGCGGAGTATGTTTCTGCTAGCAGTTGCTGCTCTCAGATCTTGTGGATACAGCAACAGATGCGCGACTACAGTTTGCAGTTTCTTAACACACCTCTTTTTGTTGATAATGAGGCCGCAATTAATATAACTAAAAATCCAGTACATCACGCTAAAACTAAACACATAGAAATTCGTCATCACTTTATTCGAGATTGCTTTGAGAAAAAGTTGATACGAATTGAGAAAATCCACACAGACGAACAGAAAGCTGATTTACATACCAAAGCTTTTGATAAAAATCGGTTTAAATATTTGTTAAAACTGAATGGTATGAAGCTTCTGTCAGTGTCGGATGGCATAATTGGCGTTGATGAGGGTACTGTTGCGGATGAAGACGAGAAACAATCTGCAATGGTTTGTCGAATTTTTACTTGTTTTGGTATTTAGGGGGAGTAGATGTTTGTACATAGTTTATTTTCAGAAAATACAAAAACAGTAAAAAATGCAAAAATACAAAAACATGATAAAATGAAAAAGAGCTTGTGTATATAGGGAAAATGATAGTACATCAGCTAGACGTTCACGGTATGCTAAAGATTTGAATAGTTTAAAAGAGTTAAACAATCTTACTGATGATGTGTCGATAGGTTTTCATACATTTAGTAGATTTATTCGGGATATAAACTTAAATTCAAACTTGTGAATTCGTGGGGAACACTACTTGGATATATAGGTAACCCCTGAAATCTCGTTTGAAAGGTCTCGTAATCTGATATACTAGGTCTTTATACTCTATGATGTCTGGGGTATTATTCCGGGACTTCTGCTGAATGGTAGTTCTGACCTAGTCCCTGGCTAATACTTGCTTAAATGCTTGAAACACAGCATTACACCCTCAGCATGCTGAAACAATAAAATTGATATATGCTGCTGTTGTAAGCAAAAAGATCCTCTAAAAGGGGACACACCGAAAAGTCGAAGCTGATATCTCTCTGCGTATACGGAAGTATCGATCTGAGATCCCTCGGCCCTCGCATACCTAAATTATATACAGATATCATTGTAGTATTCTCACCTGTAAGACTGATTATTGAGATTCTGGATACGGGAGTATATTCAAGAGGTGGGACACATGAATGATCTAAGTTTTTAATTCATCTAAATCGTATCCTGAATAAGTTGAACTTTGTATGAGAATTTAAGATGGATCAGTATATCGACAATCGAGGTAAATTGTTTAAATCTGAGTATGATATGTAGCTTAACGGTACTTGTGATTTGTCTGAAAAGCTGATATGATTCCCTGACACGCTCGCAAAAATATGATTGTAAATAGTTTACTTTGTTTACTTTCTGAAATTTAAGTTTTCTGACTTTCATTTCTTAGTTTAGAACACTTTGGTAAAATCCAAAAAGATTTTATTTCTGCTTTATTTTAGACAAACCAAAGTGGAGAGTTGATTGTTGGATTCTCAGATGTTTGAAGCAGATGCAGGAGATTCTGGACTGAAGAATGAGGAGAGCTTACTTTGAAGAAGTTTGAATTGTTTGAAATGACAAAAACAAGTTCATTAACTTGATACTTGTTATTTTCAGAAAATGTTTGAAATTGATTGTTTTAAAATCAGTTTTGTTTTGTCAAAAGATCAACCAAGGTCATTAAATTAGACTTGGTAGATTAATTGAGTAATCAGGGTCATTAACTTGGACCTGAATACTTGAGTGGATTGTTAAAGCTGATTGAGTTTGTGTTTTATTGTTGAAAAGATAGAATGGTTATGTTTGCTGGTTGAGTAACAGGTTTGATCTTCATTATTCCCAACGGAAGCTAAATGTTAAAGCTTGAACCAGATTTCTCAGATTCTAGCATATCGAGAGGGGGAGTTTGTGAAAGGGGGAGTCTGGATCATCGGTCAAAGGGAAGATTGAAGATAAAGTTTGAGGAGAGTTTTTACAATGTTTGAAGATTGTGAAAGACAAAGACTTGAAGCCAAAGACTTTATCAACATCCAAGGGGGAGTCTGTTGGTGCACTAAATGTCTGCTGATTACGTCATTATCAAGTCTTGTGTCTAGGATTGTTTAAATGATCACACCATAGGGTTTAAGTTAGAGTTTTAGGTATGAAACATGAGATTTCGCTTGAATGAGTATGTATATGCTTGAAGCGAAATCAGTATAAGAGATTTCGCTTCAACAGTCTCAAGCGAAATCATGTTGCTCTATATATAGGTGTGTTGGTCATTTGAAGCGCAAGGAGAGTTGTCATTGTACGTGTGACGAAGTGCTGACGGATCTGTATCAGAAAACCTTGTACAAGCACTTATATTAATCAGAAAAGAAAGATTAAAAGGATTAGAGCTGTTATGACTTAGTTTACTTTGATTCCGCCTCTGTAAACTGAGATGAACGCCTTAACTGACGTTTAAGGGTCATACAACGGTCCAACAATTTCCTCTTTTTTACAACAAAACTCATTTTTCATTTTATCATGTTTTTGGCTTTTTCAAATTTTCAAATGTTTTTGGATTTTATAAAAATTTACTCCCCCTAAAATGCAAACACATTTTAGGAAATTTGAAAATAAACTGTACAACAACTTGACAACTAATATCGAATTGCCTCAATTCTCCATCCATTTGGCATAAACAATCAGAACTCCCCCTCACCACAAACTATTTTCCCATTGTGATCTCAAAACACTTAAGTTTGTTTTAATCAAAATGGTTTTTCCGGAAAATAAGTTTTGTTGATTTTACCACTTGTAAAATTGGGGATCAAATCATCACATTGTTTTACCAATCACATGTAGGAAATCAGATACAACTTAATGTCCCTGATTTACCACTTGTAAAATCAATCCATTTCAACTTCTGAACCACTTGTAAAAATCACAACCATACAACTTAAACCTGCTTTTCAACTAATTTACCATCTTTTGGTTGAATTCTCAAGGTGCCGATTCCTACTCCTCGCTTACAAACCTGGGAGTTCCGGCAAGTCCTGCTTTTTAAAAAAAAACTCATTTAACAAACATGATAAAGAATGATGCCGATTCATGATCCACGATTACCAACTTGGGATCTCCGGCAAGTCAGGTTTTTCATTTAAACAGATTCACCCAAGCCTGACGGTCCTTGGGTGATTTTGAATTCTTGTTCAACAATGATGGAAAATTTGCATCATCCATTGTTAGACCAGAATTCTCAACTTTTACCTCAACCAATGGCTCCTCTGGCTTTGATGAACCAGAATCATTGCCTGCACATGGCTTGTCTGACTTTGACCTGTCAGATTCATCGCCTGAAGGTGGCTTGTCTGACTTCGACACGTCAGATTCATCGCCGACCATTTTCTTCTTCTTCTTATCCTCTTTCGTCCTCAAATTTGTATCTGATGAATTCGTCTTGCTTGACTTTGCCATCAAGGGAGTAGATTCATCAGAACTCTTATTTTTAACAGATGAACCCGAGGACAAAATCTTCTCTAGATACTCTCTAGCCTTCTTACTCTTCTTCCTCAGTCTGTCTTTCTGCCCTTGAGAAAGTTTCACTTTCGTTTCTTGAACTTTAGGTTCTTGAACCTTCTGTTCTTTGGGCTTGACATTGACTGATTTCTTTGCCATCTTCTGAGAATTAGCCCTCAATCTTTCATTTGATCTCCTTGGGCAATCTCTGGCAATGTGACCTCTAATATTGCAGTTAAAGCATCTTCTCGTCTCATAATTCCAACTTTGGCAGTTAACAGCAATGTGTCCTTGATAACCACATCGATAACACACTCTGTTATCGTACCAATCACCATTTTCAGCCCAAATGCTCAAATCAAAGCACTGTTTGGCTTGGTGATATTCCTTGCTTCTCTTGTTTGCTGGATTTGACTTTTGAGCACTGTGGTCCGACCTGCACCACTTATTGCCAACAATTTTAGAGTTTTCATTTTTCGATTTTTGTAATTTTTCATTGCGATTGGATGATCGATCTGATGAGCTTTTATTATCTTTTTGAACATTTTTCAAAATTTTCTCTTTTTGTTTTTGTTCCACTTTCTTCTTCAAAGGTTTTTGCTTAGAGCATTCTCCCTTTTCAGTTGATTGTGGAACAGTTTCTTGAAACTTTTCTTTTAATTTCAAAAACAATTTTTGTTTTTCGAATTTTTTATTTTCATCATCAGATTTCTCATCACAATCTTCAACTTTAACTTTGTCAAAGTTTGTGACATTGTCACTTATTGGAACTGAATTTAAAGGTTTTGGGCAAGGAATAGTTGAAGTATTCACAAACAGCTTCAACTTTTCTTCCCATTCATTGATTTTCTTTTGAGCACATTCTACCTCTTTTTCAAGTCGAATAATCTTTTCAAGATGAGAATTGATTGCAATTTGTTTTTCAAGATTGTTTTTACCAAACAAATCTCTCTCATCTTCTAAAATTTTTATTTGACTTTGAAAATCTTTCTCAATCTTTGATTTTTCATTTTCAAAACTTTTAATTTTTTCTTCAAAAATTTTGTTTTCTGATGTCAAACTGTTCAAGTCATTTAACAATTTAACATTTTCAGCTTTCAGCATTTCACAATTTCCCTGTAAATCCAGAATCTGTTTTACATCAGTTTGCTTCTCATCTTTCAACTTCTCGACTTCCGATTTCAAACTTTCCACATTCTTCAAGAATTTGTCATTGTCAGTCTTAAAGTTGTCACATTTGGAGCAACCTGAGTCAGAACTTGAGGATTCAATCTTCACAGATTCTTCATTCTTTTGAACTTGCTCTGTCTCCATCTTGTATGTTCCTGCACAAAAGATTTTAACGAAATCAAGAGAATTTTCATTATCATCAATATAACAACCCCTTTTCATATCATATATCAAATTTCTTTTTGCTGCCCAACAAACATTGATTCTTTTGTTTATTTCATTTATCACGTCTAAATTCAACTCATCTAAATTCATTTTTATTTTATCCATCACATCTCTCTTCTTTTGATAAATTTCATAGTCGTGATTTTTAAGTTAACTGATGAATTTAGTCAAAGATAATTTTGAAAAACTTGAATTTTCTCTCAGATTTTTTCAAAAAATCATCCCATTCAGCTGGTAATCCATTAGCAAACTTTGATACCATTTCAGCTTCTGATATTACTATTTGATTTTCTTTCAAATAGTCAATCAAACGATCAAAACGCTTCTCCAAATCACCCAATTTTTCATCTTTCATACACAGAAAACATTCGAACCGGGTACTCCAAACCTTTTTGGGCAAACCATGATAATAACTACTCAAATATCCTCGATACCAATTATTTAACCTTTCAAGATCATTGTTTTCCTTTTCATCAAACATCATTGCCATTTTTCAAACTGTCCCGACAAAATTTCTCACAAAAACACACTTTCACTTAAATCTGATTAGACCTCAAATGATGTATGATCACACGCAATGTCACATGGGCTGACAAGCTTGAATATTGATTGGGCCGCAACTTCTGTAGTGGGCTGACACACCTTTAATTCACCACACAAGATAATTTGACCTCAAATGTAGTATTCACATGCAAACACATGCTGTTGTATTCATGAATCGACAAAAATTATGTTACTCAAAATCTGATTTGACCACCTTTAACATTCACTTGATTGAACCGTGAATGTCTTTATGATTATAAAATTGAACTGATGAAACATATGAATTTATTGTGATCTCGTGAATTCATCAAGTGGCTGACACACTTTTTACTTGGATCTAATTGGACCTCAAAATCCACTACCTCGACAAACACACAAGGGTTATTCTGATTTACTTTGCAATCCGACAAACCAATTCACATGCACATCTTGAACCACAAATTCATGTGACCGACTGACATCAAAACTTTATGATTTCTAGTCCCAAAGCACTGACAACAATTTACGTAATTATCCTGTTCAAAAGAGCGGAATCATGATGTTCATAAGGACGGAATCAACTTTTTATCTCAGGAGCGGAATCAATTTTTTTTTTTATCTTAGGAGCGGAATCAAACAAACTACTCAAGAGCGGAATCAACAAACAATTTTAGGAGCGGAATCAACTCTGAAAAACTGCTGGCGTCACTAATCAATCGAACATTTTCGAGCTGAATCACCAAAAATGATCAGTTTTACTTCGAATTTGAACATGAAACTTTCAAGAATTTGTCAATTGTTAATTCCGAGCACACTATGAAAGTTTGAACCGATTCTGACCGTAAAAAGTTTTGATTTTCGAAAAAGAATGATGTAGAAACAGAATTATCGGCTGAATTGTATAGAACTCTTCTTCACTGGCTCTGATACCAATTGTAGGATCGAATTCGGACCTAAACGAGTCGCTTAGAAGAGTTTATCTCAGTTTGAACGGCGGAAACAGACAAACCGAGTACAATTCAGCGAGAATTCAATTTAAACTGTTGTTGTATTGATCAATAATACGAGTACACGTTCAGACAACACTTCGGCAGCACTTCGTGGCTTACCGGAAGAACACACCTCTAACTATGTGTTGATTCCACCCCAAATGACCTATTTATATTGTTTCTGATTCCACTCCTAATGACATGGTGTCATTTGGAATGGAATCAGCATGTTACTTTCGGGTGGAATCAGGATTTAACATTTCGGGTGAAATCAGAAAATAACATTTGGAGTGGAATCAGAAAATTACATTAGGAGTGGAATTAGAAAGTTAACTTTCGAGTGGAATCAGAAAATTAACTTTCGAGTGGAATCACTCCTAAATATTCTGATTCTTGGATTCCGTGCTCTATTCTATCTATCTCTAAACAAGACTCGATACAAGACGTAGACGACAGACGGATGCACCAACAAGAACCAAGCGGCTATTCACACAAGAAAGGAAAATGAGCATTTAGTCAAATGATATGTAAGTGTTTGCTCAATAAAGGCTCAAAACTCACTTTTGTGGGAATGGGTTTTTATGTGATCAAGTGTATATAATTAAATTTTAACTAAGCTTGTCATGCCTTTTCATAATTTTCTTATGTTGGTACTTTTTATCACGACGCTATCGGTTGTAAATTCGTAAAAATATAACCTTTTTAAGAACTTGAATTTCCCGAGTTAAACCTAGACAAGTAAAAAAAATGAAAATTTTTGAAAAAATTTTGGGGTGATTAGCGGTTCCAATAGAGTTTTGTGTAAGGCTTGTATTTAGGACTTGCAAGATTCAAGGTTTTAGCATCCCCCCACACTTAAATTACACATTGTCCTCAATGTGTCCCAAAAATAAGTTTTTAGGTTGATTGAATGTGTAAAAAGGTGTGAAAAGCAAAAATTTTGTGCTACTGGGCGCTGAACACGGCCCCGTGTGATCCGGGCACGGCCCCGTGTTCAAGTGCCAGTAACAAAATTAAACAAGAGAAACAGAAGCCTGGACACGGGGGCGTGTTGGGCGAACACGGCCCGTGTCCAGTTACCTGAACTGGGTCTTTTTCTGCAGACTGTGCAGCATGGGGCCGTGTTGGGTGGACACGGCTCGTGCCGAGCTTACTGCAAACGAAGAAATTTGTCAGACGGTTCTGTTTTCCTGTATGGAGTGCTAGTTCAAGTTTCCCTTGCATCCTTTGCCATCTCAAGTGTGTTTTATTCCTGAAAATTAAAACTAACTAGAAAACAAGAAAATTAATCTAAACTAAACTAAGGATAGTTCCGTGGAATGCCTCCATGGTGCGCCACGTTTATAAGGGTCCTTGGCTAGACCCAAAGCCTGGTCACATGTTACCCAAGTGGGATGTATTGCATCCCAAGTTACACCGTCGGAGAGCGTCATCCAAGCTTGAGTCTATGACCTTCATATAGTTGACCGGATCTTCTTCCTCTATCTTCTTTCCACATTCAAACTTCACTTCCTCGTCCCCAAACTTCAATGTTAGCGTTCCGTCATTCATATCTACCACTGCTTGGGCGGTGGCTAGAAATGGCCTCCCGAGGATGAGAGGGACTTCGGTGTCTTCTTCCATGTCTAGGATGACAAAGTCAGTTGGAAAAACGAAGTTGTCAACCTTGACTAGTAGATTTTCAGCGACACCTTGTGGAAATTTGACGGACCTGTCGGCGAGTTGTATGCTCATCTTTGTAGGGCTAGTTACTCCTAGGCCGAGTCGTTTGAACATTGACGTGGGCATGAGGTTAATGCTAGCCCCAAGATCGGCTAATGCATTACGAACGGGGGACTCCCCAATCGAGCAAGGGATTGTGAAGCTCCCGGGATCGATTTTCTTTTGTGGAAGTTTGTTGAGTACTAAAGCGGAGCATTCTTCGCCTAAGTTAAACTAATTGCAATGATTCAATTTTCCTTTTGTGAGTGAGGAAGTCCCTCATGAATTTTGCATATTTAGGCATTTGGGTTAGGACCTCAATAAAAGGAATATTGACGTGCAATTGTTTTAGTAAACTTTCGAACTTTGCGAATTGCTCATCGGTCTTTTGACGATTTAACCTACCGGGGTACAGAATTGGAGGAGTCTTGGTCGGCTCTTGATTTGGTGAAGAAGCCTTTTCTAGTTGAGGTGTAAGTGGAGTCGTACTTTGACGTTGACCCCCTTCAACTGGTGGTAATGGAGTATCCTCGGGACCCACGGTTCGGTTCCTCAATGTGATAAGGTGTACTTGTGCCTTTGGGTTGGTTTCGGTATTACTTGGTATTGCGCCTTGTGGTCTCTCGGAGAAATTTTGAGCTAGTTGATTTAATTGTTTTTCTACGTTTTGAATGCTAGCTTGTTGATTTCTAAAATTCGATTCCAATTGTTGGAATCGATCCGAGTTTTTCTTTTCGGTGTCGGAGATGAGGCGAGATACGGTATCTTCAAGCCTTTCTCTTCCACCTTGTTGTTGAGAGAAATTTTGTGGTTGTTGAAAATTAGTTCGTTGGTTTTGTTGGTTACTACTATTGTCGGGATCTCTCCAACCAAGATTTGGGAGTTTACGCCATCCTTGGTTGTAGGTACCCGTTGGAGGACCCGACGGCCTAGGTCTATTATCAATGTAGTTTACCGTTTCTGTTTGTTCATCTAATTCTTTCATACAACTCCAATTTTCATGTGACCCACCACACCCTTCACAAGCCATAACCGAGGCCGTTTTTGTCATTTCTAGCTTTTTGATTTTCGAAGAGAGGGCCTCGATTTGGGCTTGTAAAGAGGTGCTTTCATCAACCTTATGGGCGCCCGGGGCAATAGATTTATTACCTCGGGGGGTGTGCCATTGAAAATTGGTTTGAGCAATTTCCTTAATTTGATTATATATTTCATTTGGGCGACAATTACCTAAAAGTCCCCCAGAGCTTGAATCAAGTGTTTGTCTTGTGTGAGGCAACAACCCATTGTAGAAAGTGGATACTTGTTGCCACACCGCTAGACCGTGATGAGGACACTTTCTTAGAAGCTCCTTGAACCTTTCCCAAGTTTCATATAAGGATTCCCCATCCTCTTGTGAGTATGTATTAATTTCAGTCATTAATTTAGCCGTTTTAGCAGGAGGGAAATACTTATATAAAAACTTTTGGGCAAGTTCATCCCAGGTGTTTACCGAGCCAACTGGGAGGGTGTTAAGCCAAGCCTTAGCTCGGTCTTTTAGTGAAAATGGAAACATTCGAAGGCGGATGGCGATTTGATGCTCCATTGATCCGAAAGGTATCACATATTTCTAAGAAATTAGTAATATGCAGATGGGGATCCTCGTCCGCAAGCCCATGGAAGGTTGCGGAGTTTTGGAGCATTTGTATCAAATGCGGCCGAAGTTCGAAGTTATTGGCTTCGACATTTGGTGCATTGATAACGGCGTCGAGATTGCCTACGGTGGGCCGTAGGTAATCCATGAGGGTACGTTGATCCGCCATTGGAAGTGGGTCCTCCGAAACTTTCTCTTGATTTTTAGCTTTAAGTCTTTTTCAGAGAAAGCGTTCGGGTTCTTCTAGAGGTTCTTTTATGTCTCTACTAGAACTGGAGCTCATGCACTACGTAGGAGGTTCAAATGTGGCGCCTAGGTTCCAAGTCCTGCAATAAAAACAGAAAAGAACGTTGGTCAGAATGTTCACCACGGCCCCGTGCTCAGCGAACACGGCCTGTGGTCAGAGGTACAGTGATTGTCTTCTGGATCCCTGTTACTGGGAGTTGGACACGACCCCGTGTTGCACCGACACGGCCCCGTGTTCAGCTCTCTCTAACTCAGAAAATAAAAACTGACAGTGATGATGCTGGGCACGGCCCGTGTCCGACCAGGCACGGCCCGTGCTGAGCTCTGCAGAAACTGAAAAAAAATAAAAAAAATAAAAATCCTAAAAAAAATTGAAAAATAAGAAAAACGATTAGGCCGTTGATTCCTAACTTTCTTAAAATCCTTGTGTCCCCGGCAACGGCGCCAAAAACTTGATGCGTGTGAAGTGTTATATATATTAGGTGTATATTTTAAGCCCCTTTAACACTTATTTTTAGCCAAGTTTTAAATTTATAAAACACGATATTTTACTAACACTAAACACACATATGGGCAAGTGCACCCATCGTGAGCGTAGTATAGTGTTGGCAAGATACTGAGGTCGTCCAAGGACACAAGAGCTTTTAGTACCGGTTTATCCTCAACGTCTAATCAAAATAAAAAGTTTAGAAAAATGTTTTAAACTAAGAAAAATAAAAACTAACTAAAATGCTGAAAATAAAAATAAAAACAGATAGACAAGATGAATCACTTGGTTCCGACTCGTATCTAGTGTAACCTTTGATTATTTCCGCACTTTTGCACATGATTAAGAGATTATCTTAGTTATTGTAGTAGGCCCCTCTTTTGAAGGTGACGTTACCCTCACCCCAGTAGTTTGAGTCAACAAGGATACAATCCTAAAAGTGTGGATTATTGGAAGATAATGAATTAAGTTATTAATGCAATATTATGGTAGGCCCCTCTTTTGGAGGTGACGTTACCCTCGACTAAGTAGTCTGAGTCAGCAGGGATACAGTCCTAAATAGCCGGGTTATAGTATTTGTAACGACTCTCATCAAAAGTCATAATTATTAAATTAATTTGACCAATAGGAAACCTTAATTGAGACACCCAAGTAATTCTGTGCAAACCCTAAGAGTTTCATAATTTTCAGAATCAGGATTAGGGCCCCTAAAACTCAAGGGGGGGTAAACCTAGTTGATAATTATCCTCTAAATCTCGTTGTCAAATTCTGAGAAATTGAAAATAGCAAGTCATCAGGTCTAGTCCCACACGTGGCTACTCTATAACCAATTTTTGATCCCTTACGCATCGTATCAAAGTATGGCCTACGATGCGCAGGCTGTTTAAAACGCATACGATGCGTAGAGAAGAATGGCATACGGTGCGTATGCTTACCATACGATGCGTATGGTATATTAGGCCTACGATGCGTATGGGTGATCAAAATTCAGCTATAAATAGCAGGCATTGGCACTTGCTTTCTGAACATCTTACGTCGAAAGAATTCTCGATTATACACCGAGTTTTCTGCTTATACTTCAATTAAACACACACAACACTAAATTGAAGCTGCAATCAGGGTATTAGTACAATCGCTGCTACGATTCAATTATCCGACGATCAAATATCCAATGAATGTTTAAGTGCCGCCCACATTAGGGTTATACTTTATCGTTCGTCATTAATTTGACGGATTGTCGTTAATTCGATAGGTAAAGTATTATACTTTATCGTTCGTTGTTAATTCAACGGATCATCGTTAATTCGATGGGTAAAGTATTATACCTTGTCGTTCATTGTTAATTCAATGGATCATCGTTAATTCGATGGACAAAGTATTGCATTTTGACATTCATTATGAGAATTTGATCTCGTGAGTTATCGTAAATGCTGGATTGATTACTAATTCCAAAATTGTGTGCTTGTTATTGAAATTAGGATAAAAGGCTAATCAGTAGGCTAGGCTCTGCCCGTATAAATCTGCAAAGTGAGTCATTCTCTCTTTTTATCAAATCTATTTACAAAATCCTGTTTTATTTAAAGTTATAATTACGGGGATTAAGTCTTTGTAATCACCAAGTTACAGTCGGTATGTGGGGTTTTGTATACATTACTTGATAATCGTCACCATTGGGGCAGCCAGTGGGGGATATGACCATAGCCACAGACACCATTGGACGAATGGGCCAATGGGTCGAGTGACAAGTACCGTGGGTAGTTGGCTTGATATCAGAAACATTGTAATCGCTCTTAATACTGTAAATTATAACAACTGTGTCATTTTAGTAAATAGAATGATTCACTCAGTATTTCCAGCTGACAAAACCTTTTTCAAACATGTTTCAGGTGATCTGTTATAAATCAGGAAAAGTGTTGTGGAGCATTTCAAGCTTAAGATAGTGGCTCAGTATAAAATAAAGAAATAAATTTTGTAATATCACGCTTTTATAGTAAAAATATAATATTGTAAATTATCGGGGTTTTATCCCGAATTGTGAAATAAATAATCGGGAAAAAATTTTTAGCTTTAAGCGATCCTGTTTCCGCTGTAAAACTCAAATAAATAAATACCGCAGTATTTTCTGCCGCGGCTCTTGAAACGGGTCAAACCGGGTCGTGGGCCGTGACAGAAAAAGGTGGTATCAGAGCCACTGGGTTAAGCTAATTAAGTATTTAGAAATACTTAATTTTTTCCTGATTACTATTAGGTAATTATGTGTTTTATTAACTGGCTATTTGTTAATGTTAATATAGGCAGATTTTTATCTTGTTGCTCTATTATTGTTAATTGAAAAACATTATATATTTGATTAATATATGGAATTACCTAATATAGTATTACTATATTGGGGTAAAGAAATTATATTTTTATATTTGAAGTATATTCTTATTTAAAATTATTGTTTAGTTAATTATTATTAATAATTTTATTATTAATAATAATATATTAATAATAATGGTATTAAGATTATTTTTAAATACTATGATTATTATCAAAGGCAGATATTGGATAACCTAGCCTTAGTTATGCATGGACTGATCACCTATGCTTAAACAAGGCAGCATTAACCAATATCCACAATGATAATGATTAGTTAATATATGTAAATTAAGTCATCATACTTACTTAGTATATAGATTTTTATATATTAACTACTGTAATAGTAAATATAAATCTTTAAATATTCTGATTTAAAATTTAGTATTTTTATTATCTACAGTCAAGAAAATTTATAAATAAATTACAAATAAAACCTAGTATGTTTTAATTTGTATTTGTTTTGGTAGTATGAAATACTATTTTTGTTTTATAAAATTTTGTTATGACTTAGTAATTATGTTACTAAACAGCATGAGTGATTTGTCGGAAGTCCTTCGGAATTTAAATCTCTATCCAGTAAGAATCGAAGTTTCCAAAGATTTCAATAGGTATATACCAGATATAGAAGAACCTATAGAATTCAATGCTTTACCTCTCGAGAAACCTAAGCCTAAGAAAATGGAAATTGGGGAAAGTTCTAGGCAAATGGAGGAATTACCATCTCAGGAAAAGCTAGATTTTATAATGGCAACCGATGATACTATTAAGCCTGTTAATGAAAATAATTTTATGAACTTAGAACCATCTATTCCAAACTCTTCGAATCACTGGAATATAGACGAATGGTTGGATCATGAAATACTGTTACAAAACCATCCCTATAGGCTTTTTCCTAAGTACAATCCAGAACCTTTACCAAATTTACCAATAAGTAACAAGAATAGGACCGAACTCCATCATTTTGACAACATGGATGCTGGGAATAGGATCCAAGAGACTTTGGGACAAATCTCCTGGAAATACGATGAGAAGAAACGCCGCTACTAGAACATCATCTGACAAAGGATAGGGGATTATGAAACTGTGTTTGTATAATAGTAATAGTAAAATCAGTATGTGTAAAATAAATAATAAAACGGGTGTATATAGAAACATGATATAAGGAAATATTAGAAAAAGTTACAATTTTGTTTATATATTCGTTTATGTGATTATGTGCAACTAAATTGTGACATTGGATTATTTCCTTTATACTAATTATGTATCTATAAATAGATATCAGATGGAAAACGCTAATAATGAACCAGTTAATGAGGGTAATCAATCTGAGCAACAATCAGGGAATCAATATGTGACTAGGCAAGATATAGAAAATATTATTGCTCAAGAAATAGCCAACACTATTCCAGGAATAGTTGCTCAAGGGATAGCCAATGCTATTCCAGCAATCATTGCTGCTGTTAAAAATCCAATCGAACCGCAACAAGTTGTTCCTAGTAAACGCATTTCTGAAGATAATTTCAGTAATAGCGTAAATGGAGGTGGTAATCATGTTAATCATGATAAACCATGGCAAGCTCCGCTCCCTAAAAAAAAGGAAAGTTGCAACGCCTGGTTGCATTTACAAAGAATTTCTTGCTTGTAAACCCACTAAGTTTGCAGGCAATGAAGGAGCGACTACAGTACTGCGTTGGTTAGAGAAAACCGAGGCAGTAATTGCCATAAGTAAATGTGCTCAAGATGATCAGGTTATGTATGTTTCAAATCTTTTCAAAGAAGTAGCGCTAGAATGGTGGAATATGATGTTACAAGTAAAAGGAAGAAGGATGGCGTATGCTATGAACTGGGAAGAATTTAAGAATCTTGTAGAAAGAAAATTCTGTCCTGAATACGAAAAAGATCAAATGACAAATAAGTTTCTAACCCATCGGATGGTAGATATAGATTGTCGAGGGTATACTACGATATTCTTCGAATATGCTCGAATGGTACCAATCCTGGCTTCGCCAGAACCGGTACTTATTTCTCGTTATATTTGGGGATTGATTTCCGAGATCCGTAATATCGTCAAAGCTGCGAAACCTCGCACAATTGATGATGCGGTGGAATTAGCCAATACTATAAATGACGAGCTAGTACGGACAAAAGAAGAAAATAGAAGGAAGGAAGTAGCCCAAAAGATTACCCAAGAATTCAGTCCGGGTAACCATAACCATTTCAAGAAAAGAAGGAATGGGCAAACTTCTATTAGTCTATTTTGCAAATTTTGCAAAAAGAAGCATTTTGGAAGATGCAAAGGATATTGCAATTTTTGTAAGATTCCAGGGCATCAAGAAGGAGACTGCAGGAGGAAGAAATTTTCAGTTTGCTACAACTGTAGAGAAACTGGACATCTTAGGCCAGATTGTCCGAAACTGAATAAACCATTCGACAATCAAGCCAAACCAGCAGAAGGAGCAAAAAGGAATGAGAGAGAGCCTTTCAGCTAACTACTCATGAGGACGAGATAATTCCAGATGTGATAGCCGGTATGTTCTTAGTTTACAACATTTACCTAAAAGTATTATTTGACTCTGGTGCCAACCAAAGTTTTATAAATACTTTACTCTACCAAATTCTTGACTTACCATTTACCAACATTACATAGATTTCTATATTAGAAACGGCAGACGAAAATTCAGTAAGAATAAATAAGGTTATGCAGAACATAGAAATAAGTTATAGGTTTTCTGCAACCCTATTACCTATAAAATTAGTTGAATTCGATGTTATGATCATTATCTGTGATCAGAATTTCTTAGAAATTCAATCAACCATCGGAGAAGTAATTATGATTACAGGAGATAAACCATGTAAGTCTATAAGGTTCATATCAGTAATGGAAATTACTAATTATGAACGAAAGCAAGGAATAATATATATGATTTCAGTAATCATTAATACTAAAGATACAGAATTTAAGGAAATTTCTGTAAATTCAGAATACCCAGATATATTCCAGAAGATTTACCTGGATTATCACCAGATATGAAGATAGAATTTAGGATTTATCAAATTCCAGGAATTTTACCGATAAGCCAAGGAACCTTATCGATTAGCACAATATTGGTTATTAAGAAAAGTATGGTTCAATAAGAATGTGTATTGATTATAGGAAATTGAATAAGGTTATAATTAAGAATCAATACTCATTACTTAGAAAATTATGATCTATTCATTTTCAGGAAGATAGATATTTTTCTAAGATCAACTTATGTTCCGGGTATTATTAATTAAAAGTATCAGAGGAAGATGTATCTAAGACTGTTTTCAGAACTAGCAATGGTCATTATTAGTTTACAGTCATGCCTTTCGAATTAAAGAATGCACCTACAGCATTCATAAAGACATGATAAATAGGATCTGTAAACCTTATTTGGATAAATTAGTAATTATCTTCAACGACGATATACTTATTTATTTCAAAAGTAGGAAAGAACATTGACAGCACTGGCATTTACTCTTAACTTTGTTAAGAAAAGAAAAGCTTTACGCCAAATTTTCGAAAAATGAATTTTGGCTGCTAGAAGTGCAATTTTAGGTCATATGATGAATCATGAAGGTATTCACATAAATTCTGCTAAGATAGCAGTAATTATCAAATGGAAGATTCTGCAATCCGCAATAGAAATTAGGAATTCTGTAGGTTAAGTATTATAGACAGTTTATTAAGGAATTTTCAAAATAGCTATACCATTAACTAAGTTAACCAAAATTCTAACCTTACTAGAAGAAATTGAAGATTTTGAAGTATAAGGTAATACTTCAAAGCTAGGATTTGGATATTCCTTAAACAATGCAAAAAGGTAATTGCATATACATCAAGACAATTGAAAAAGGTACGAAGGAATTATACTACTTATGAGTTAGAATTAGAACCATAATTTTGCCCTTAAGATTTGGATAAAATATCTGTATAGAAGTAAGGATACTATCTATACAGATTATAAGAATCTAAGATATATATTTATAGGCAAAAAGAATTTGAGGCGAAAGGAGATGGATGAAAATCCTAAGTGACTACAACTGTGATATTTGGTATCACAAAGGAAAAGCTAAAAAAAACGGCAAGAGATAGTCATAAGAATTATGCAGATAATAGAAAAGTAATTGGAGTTCGAGTTGGAGACAAAATACTATTAAAAGTATCTCCTTGGAAAGGAGTGATTAGATTTGGTAAGAAAAGGAAATCTAAGACCAAATTATGTAGGATCATTTCCAGTAAATTCAACGTATTGAATTAGCTACTTATAGTTACAACTACCAGGAAGGTTAGTTGAAATACATGATATCTTTTATATATCTAATCTCAAGAAATGTCTCTTTTGTAGTAACTTCTAAGATATAAAGGTAAACAAATAATGTTAAGTAAAGTAGGATTCAAAGACAGGATCCTAATATACGTGAAAACTGGAATCAAAAAGGAAGAGAGTATTCTCAATTATTCCAGTAAATCTCGAGGACGAGATTTTTATTAAGTTGGGGAGAATGTAACGACTCTCATCAAAAGTCATAATTATTAAATTAATTTGACCAATAGGAAACCTTAATTGAGACACCCAAGTAATTCTGTGCAAACCCTAAGAGTTTCATAATTTTCAGAATCAGGATTAGGGCCCCTAAAACTCAAGGGGGGGTAAACCTAGTTGATAATTATCCTCTAAATCTCGTTGTCAAATTCTGAGAAATTGAAAATAGCAAGTCATCAGGTCTAGTCCCACACGTGGCTACTCTATAACCAATTTTTGATCCCTTACGCATCGTATCAAAGTATGGCCTACGATGCGCAGGCTGTTTAAAACGCATACGATGCGTAGAGAAGAATGGCATACGGTGCGTATGCTTACCATACGATGCGTATGGTATATTAGGCCTACGATGCGTATGGGTGATCAAAATTCAGCTATAAATAGCAGGCATTGGCACTTGCTTTCTGAACATCTTACGTCGAAAGAATTCTCGATTATACACCGAGTTTTCTGCTTATACTTCAATTAAACACACACAACACTAAATTGAAGCTGCAATCAGGGTATTAGTACAATCGCTGCTACGATTCAATTATCCGACGATCAAATATCCAATGAATGTTTAAGTGCCGCCCACATTAGGGTTATACTTTATCGTTCGTCATTAATTTGACGGATTGTCGTTAATTCGATAGGTAAAGTATTATACTTTATCGTTCGTTGTTAATTCAACGGATCATCGTTAATTCGATGGGTAAAGTATTATACCTTGTCGTTCATTGTTAATTCAATGGATCATCGTTAATTCGATGGACAAAGTATTGCATTTTGACATTCATTATGAGAATTTGATCTCGTGAGTTATCGTAAATGCTGGATTGATTACTAATTCCAAAATTGTGTGCTTGTTATTGAAATTAGGATAAAAGGCTAATCAGTAGGCTAGGCTCTGCCCGTATAAATCTGCAAAGTGAGTCATTCTCTCTTTTTATCAAATCTATTTACAAAATCCTGTTTTATTTAAAGTTATAATTACGGGGATTAAGTCTTTGTAATCACCAAGTTACAGCCGGTATGTGGGGTTTTGTATACATTACTTGATAATCGTCACCATTGGGGCAGCCAGTGGGGGATATGACCATAGCCACAGACACCATTGGACGAATGGGCCAATGGGTCGAGTGACAAGTACCGTGGGTAGTTGGCTAGATATCAGAAACATTGTAATCGCTCTTAATACTGTAAATTATAACAACTGTGTCATTTTAGTAAATAGAATGATTCACTCAGTATTTCCAGCTGACAAAACCTTTTTCAAACATGTTTCAGGTGATCTGTTATAAATCAGGAAAAGTGTTGTGGAGCATTTCAAGCTTAAGATAGTGGCTCAGTATAAAATAAAGAAATAAATTTTGTAATATCACGCTTTTATAGTAAAAATATAATATTGTAAATTATCGGGGTTTTATCCCGAATTGTGAAATAAATAATCGGGAAAAAATTTTTAGCTTTAAGCGATCCTGTTTCCGCTGTAAAACTCAAATAAATAAATACCGCAGTATTTTCTGCCGCGGCTCTTGAAACGGGTCAAACCGGGTCGTGGGCCGTGACAGTATTAATAGTAGTTAACTTATGAGGGGATCAAAGAGTTTGGACCCCCGCCATCCAATACCGTGAAGTATTAAAGGAGGTCCTACTAAATTTGACCCAGGTCCATTGCAGGACCTCTAAACCGTTCCTGTAGGATCGTGAAACGACCTAACGAGTCGATCAGAAGAGTGCTCAGACCGAATCAGAGGCGGAATTCATTGATTCGGTCTTCGTTTAGCTTGTATTAACTATTAATTGTCTCGTTTATTAATCTCTGAACGTTTACAGGAATAGAGACACCTCGACAGCACCTCGGCGTCGGAATTCAGAATCTTACAAATGAACTCGTTTGAAGGCTATTTATAGGGAAGACCCTTCCGTTTGAAAATGACATAATCATTTCAAACGGAACCCTTCAAACGGAACCCTACAAACTAAACACTCAAACGGACAAGACAAATTCAAACGGTTACAACATATTTGTCTT